>OY747708.1:37897500-38042500 GCA_963556495.2 Valencia hispanica | reverse complement strand
TAATTTACTCTGACCTGACTACATACTTTACACTCTTAATCCCAATACACGCATAATATTAGGGTCGGATATCGGCTGCGATACTGACAAAATAGCTGGATCGGGGATCAGAAAAATGAACAGATCAACTGGTCGATCCAGGTTTTTGTTTTTTTCGTCGCAGCAGAACGTATTTCGTGCGTCAGCTTCACGTGTGTCGCATGCTAGAAGCAACATGGAGCGAGCCAGAGGGTCGGCCTTGTGGAGATATTTCACACTTGCCACTCCAACTAGTTTGTCGGCTGTTTGCAATGTCTGCAAAGTAAATGTTTCGAGGGGAGGTGGTATTACTCCAAAGTACAATACTACCACTTTAAATAAGCACATCCAGAAACACTAAGCTGAATTCCTGCACCTGAGCAAAACAAAAGGAGCGGGGTCAAAAAGGAAAAAAGAAGTCTTAGTTATGTTTAGTTAGTAAAGTCTGGTACCTTTAGTCTCTTCAAGTACAGTATAAGGTGGAGGGTATACAGTTTATTATTAATTCAACAATAGTATCCGATCGGTATCGGGTATCGACAGATACACAAAGCCAAGGCATCGGTATCGGGACTGAAAAAGTGGGATCGGTGCACCCCAACATAATATGCAAAACTGGGTTTTATCCAATAGTTTCAAAACTGCCCTGATGTTTTGCAAAGTTTTTGATAAATTTCCTCTTGTTCACATACCCTCATGATAACAAAACTTTTTTGAATACGCCAACATTTAACATGAGAAATAGTGTGACAGTAGTTTAATAAAAAAATATAAAATAGTATTTAGACTGACATCCAGCAGGACTTTCAAAATAAGAAATACCTTTACAGTATGTGGTCAGAAAAACAGAAATAAAAAACAGAAAAAAGCTGACTGATTTACATTGTCAAATCTAAAAATTTTGTTTTCAGCTTCCCAAGCTAATACATACTTTAAAACTAAATTAGATATGGAATATTTGAATTAGGAAAGGAAGGAAAATAAAGAAAAATTAAAAAATCACAATTTGTATTTTATTGCATTGTTTCCAAACAATACTTTGTCCTTGGAAAATTATATCACTCAAACTAAAATGCATTGTAAAATAAAAACTTCACACTTTTTCTGAGCAAATAAAATAAATAAATAAAACTTGTCAAATGTTGCTTAAAGTACTGTATCTGATCCTTAACAGCAAATCCTTCTGCATATGTGTTTTTTATCTTTACATGCACGAGTGAATGTCAACTGGAGCATAAATGTTTGATTACTAAATGTTGTGCTGGTGTTTAACTCCCTGTGTATGCATGCATGAGCTCATGTCGATGTGTTTGCTTGTGTGCGTGAGCTTAGTTCTCATTTAGCTCTTTGTCCAAACAGATAAACCAAGGTATCCAGCAAAAGAAAAAAATGTGCAGCTTGAGTGTATTAGTCATGTTCAGACAAGTCTCTTCATTTTTCTGCTGCACACAAACATGACTGCACTCTCAGCTTGACACTAGCAGCACAGGTCTTTGCCACCAGATGATCAAATTAAAAAATGTACGATTTAAGAATAGCTCAAAAGGCCATAGTTTGCCCAACTTTCTCCTCACTTTTTTATGTAATTGAGAGTGTCATGCTTTGATTATGCTGCATTTTATTTTCTAAACAAAACAACTATTTTTGTAAAACTTGAAAATACATGCAGCATTATGTATTTTAAACATACAATAAGTAAAAATCAGAAATCCTTGCAGCCTTATTGAGCGAGTAAAAAAAAACCAAATTGCTTAATTTAATATAAATGAAGGTAAACAAAAATCAGAGAATAACCTTCACAACATGCCCGAGTGACCTCAAAATTACAGTATGTCCCACTTCTAAGGCTCATGCAGACTGAAAATGTAACCACTGCCAAACTCCATCATCTTCTAGGAATGCTGTAAAATATGTTTGTGGACCTAACTTTTGTGTCCTCAAGTACTGTTTTGACTGACTGTCATTTGCTCCATCAACCATGATACCATCAGTTATGCCTTCTTGTGATTTTCTTGATCCTTTTAACTGGAATCACTTACTTACATATTACTGGTCTTCATGTGTTTAAAATTACATTCACATCGGACCAATCCTTCTAGGTGCTTAATTGATTTTGTCTCTGAGTTTAAAATTATTCACATACATAGATGATCTTTTTCAAATTGTTTTTGCATAACATTTCAATGCAAAACAGTGTATAAACCCATTCATATATACAATATTAATTAAAACTTCATTCATTTTAGTAACTCACTTCACTAAGTGAAACTCATACGATTGAAACAAAAACTTTGCATAAGCCAAATACAGTGATTTTTACCTCACTCTCTGAACTTAAATCAGACGTCTTGTTTTAGGTCTGTTGTTTGAGGTCTGTTAGAATTTCTAAAATTATTTTTATTTGCTAAATGTTAGAAAATGGGAGAGAGAAAAGAGCCGATATATTTTTTAAATTAATGTCTTCAAAATCTTTTTACATAAATTTCCTCAGTATTTGGTAGCATTGGCTTTGGACTCTATGTTTTGGAATTCCTTCCACAAGCTTCTTACAGTAGTTCGCTGGAGTTCTGGCCCATTCCTCCTGACAAAACTGGTGTAACTGAGTCAGGTTTGAAGGTTGCCTTGCTCACACACGACCTTTTCAGATCAACCCACAAATTCTCTATAGGATTGAGATCAGGCTCTTTGTGATGACCATGCCAAAACATTGACGTTGTTGCCCTTCAGCGGCTTTGTAACCACTTTGGCTGTATGTTTAGAGTCATTCTCTATTTGTAAGACCCATTTACCCCACAGCAAACGTCCTACCTGACGTCTTTAGATGTTGTTTCAATATTTCCACATAATGTTCTTTCCTGATGATGCCAACTATATATGAAATACAGAGGTTCGTCCAGTAGCATAACAGCTCAACAACATGATGCTGCCACCCCCATACTTCACAGTTAAGATCGTGTTCCTAGACTTAAAGCATCTCGCGTTTTCCTCTAAATGTAACAATGGTCGTTACGGCCAGACAGTTCCACTTTAGTTTCATCACACCACAGGGCATGTCTCCAAAAATGAAGGTCTTTGTCCCTGTGTGCATTTGCGAACTGCAACCTGGCTTTTTTTCTTTTTCTTTTGGCATAATGGCTTCCCCTTGCTGAGAGATTTTTCAGCTCATGTCAGTACTGGACACATTTCACTTTGGATAATGAAACTTTCTTACCAGATTCAGCCAGCATCTTCGCAAAGTCTTTGGCTTTTGATCTGGGGCCAATTTGCACATCTTGGATCAAAACACGTTAATCTCTGGGACACAGCACGTGTTTACTTTCTGAGGAGCATGGTGGTTGGACATTAACATCAGGTCTATACTTGCATATAATTCTATGAACAGATGAACGCGGCACCTTCAACGATTTGGGAATTATTCCCAAGGATGAACCAGACTTGTGCAGCTCCACAGTTCTCTTCTTGATATCTTGGCTGATTTCTTTTGACTTTCCCATCGTTTCAAACAAGAAGCAGTGTCTATGAGGCGCGGCCTTAAAATACATCCACAGGTGTGCCTCCAATTAACTCAAATGTGTCAGTTAACCTATCAGAAGTTTCCAAAGCCATGACATCATAATCTGGGATTTCCCTCATTGTTTAACAAGATAGTTATCATTCTTCTTCTGATTTTGAAGAAATTAACAAATAAATAAATCTCTGACATATTCTTTCTCTCATTATTGTGGCATTTATAGAAATATAAATCATTTTGAAAATTCTAACTGACTGAAGGGGACCAGCAAAAATGTGGAAGAAGGTGCTATTGCCAGATGAGACTGCACATAGCCCTAAACACAACATCCTCACAGTGAAAAATAGCAGTGACAGCATGATGCTTTGGTAACAATTTTCATCAGCATAGACAGGGAAACTGATCAATTTTGATGGGAAACGGGACTTATCCAAATGCAGGGCTATCCTGCAAGAAAACTTGTAAGAGGCTGGACAAGATTTTAGACTGTGGTAGAAGGGTAACCTTTAAGTCAGAGCTGCAATTAAAGCATTTAGGTCAAGGTATATTCAAGTGTTCGGATGGCTTACTCTAACCTCAGACCTAAATGCTACGCTTAGTTGTATTTGTAGTATTTCTCAAGGTCACATGTATTCTCTCTCCAACCTGACTCAGGATGAACTATTTTGCAATGGAAAATGCCCAAAGGTTTCAGTCTGTAGAGTTACAAAGGTGGCTCAAAAATACAAAAAAAAAGAAAAAAGTCAAGTTGATTCTATATGGGCATATTATGTCAATACAGAACTAATTGTCTTGTTTAAGGTGTGCTATACAAATAAAGTTGCTTTGCCAATTTCAAAACTAAAAAGTGTTTGCAGAGAGGCTTAAAAATTGAAGAGGTTTAATTTACATAATTAACAACTATTATAATGTAAAAACATATATAAATATAAATGAGTCTGGTCTCTCACCAAACCCTTAAAAGTTATAATTCCTCCGACCGATAGATTGTAAAGCAACTGTGAGATATTTGGCCTATTGTAATTTACATCTTTAAAAAAAATCTTTGTCTGCAAGAGATTATATTTCATCTCACTTTGGCAGCCCTTTTTAATCAAAGACAGTGTTGCACAGTCTGTCTCCTCTGGAGCCACATGTCCTTGCTGACTTGTGATCAGATCCCACCAGTTCTTTGAAAAGTCAAAAAAATGGTTGAAATATTCTTGTTTTTTTCCCACTGGCTCATGACTGAGTCTTGCAAACCCTGTCTCTTCCATGCAATTAGTGTTCTGAAGAGATGCCAGGATAGAGATGTTGATTCACTTTAGGCAAAACAGGAAAGGCACCTCTGATCATGAGGTTAGATTCCCTTAGGTATTCCCCACAGATTCATATATTATACCAAAGGATGAATTACAGTTTCCACAAAATGTTGTGGTAGGGTCACTATAAAGACCAGTGCAGGATATTAATTTAGAGCTTAATGTTGAATCAGACTGTCAAAGTATGGAACAAGAATGCATTGTAGTCAGATGTAATGTTTCAACATTATTAGTAGATTATTTACCAACGTTAGTATTCTGTCATTTATCTTAGTTCACAAATCTAATTAGTTTAATGTGGGACATGTTTTATTAAAGTGGCACCTGCTATTACAAAAAAAAAAAAAAAAAACTGTGTTCTAATTTTATAACAAATGGCAAGATTATATTTCTTAATAGCTCATAGATCCACTATTTTCTCATACTATATCCAGAGCTTTTGGTGTATTTATCTTTTTCTTTTAACCTATGATTTTTGCATGAATTATGTTTGCAACATCTGGACTAACATGCCAATATGTACACAAAGGGCCTCTAAAGCAAATTAAGATTTTTTTTTGTACCAGAGTAAATTAAGGTTAAAAATGAGAGAATACATCATAGCGACATATTCAACTTTCACGGAGAATGTTTTAGTTGTGTATTTGACTATTTTTTGTTGTAAGTTGAGATTGTTTTCAGAAACTTAGAGACTAGGATGTCATGCAGTGATATTAGCAGTCATAAAACAAACCTATGTTACTTATTTTTTCTGATACTAAAATCATAACTGATCGGTTCACAGCAGCACTGTAGATCCTTTTCAGAGGGTAATCTTTCTTTTCTTTTGGTTGTAGCCAAACCAAGATGTGGAGCGAAAGGGCTCTCTAATTTATAAACCACATTCATCTTAATTCCTCAAATGTTGGTCACTAATGAAAAAAAAAGAAAATCCACTGAATGTAGGAAAAATCCTGTTTCACTTTGGGTACATGCGCCACTGAAACCAAAAGTTACGTTTTGTCTGATTTAGGGTGCAGTTTCAAACAGCAAAACAACAACAAATCATGTTAGGACAAGCCCACGCTTTACTGGAACTTGTTAAAAGGTATGTGATTACTGAAACAGACTGCAACCCACTGACTTCAAATATATAGTTAGCTACATACAACCATGGGAAAAAAAAGACTGCAGCTGCCAATATTATAGCAAAAGTAGCAAATTCAATCAACCCTCTTCAACATTATCAGGTATCATCAGGTCACCAAATACCGGAGGAACTCTTGAGTTGCTTCTTTTTATGCATTAAAATATTACATGATACATCTTGTATTAGCATTTAATAAATTTTTAACAAATGGAAAAGTAATACCATTGAATCTATTTTACTCTGATTTACTTTTGGTCTAGACAAACACTTAAAGTTAAACATTTCTCACCTTGACACTTGTTTTGTTTGACATTTTTTCCACTCCCTTTCAGAGTAAAGCTTCTACAGAAATACACTCTTGGAAATCTATGAAATATTTCTCTAAGAATGTCAGGTGCTTGGGGAATCTTTACCCATTGCTTGTCATCTTGCAACAAAAATAAGTAACTATGTAGGTGTGTTTGTCAATCCAGTAATTTTGCTTATCACCTTTTTCGTAAAGGTTGTCAGAGGGCCCAAGCAGCTTTGGACATAGCAACAGAAGCAATAGTTATTGCACATAAATAAATTGGCTAATATTTCTTAATGGTTTAAAGTTAACAAATTGTCACTTAATATTAAAAAAACGAACTTTATTTCAGACTATAAGCCGCTACTTCTTTCACAAGCTTTGGACTCTGAGTCCTATAGAACGATGCGACTAATTTGTAGATTTTTTTTACTGGCTAACAGCCTCTGATGGGCACTATAGCAGAAAGTGCAAAAGTGAGACAGACATGTGGGGAAAGATTATGCGCCGAAGAAGACACTTCTGGTAGTTTTCATGCACACATCCTCATGATGGAAAACACACGAAGAAATGCAGCTTTTAAGTTAAAAGCAATCGAGCTGGCCATCAAAGAAGCAAATAGCTACTGCACGTAAGCTTGACATCAATGAATCAATGGTGAGACGGAGGAGGAGGCATTGGGGAGAACTGAGGTAGTGTAAAAAAATGACAAAAGCTTTCAGAGGACATAAAGACACTAAAGAAGATGACTTCAGTGGCTTTAATGAGGAAGATGAAGATGAAGATAGTGAACAATGACTTTTCTGGAAGGCTAAAGTATGTTTTATTTTCTAACCAGATATGTTACTGTTGTGTTGTGTTGGTGCCGTACTACCGATTTTCAGGCAGAGTTTGAAAATAAAAGCACGTCTTAAATTAAACCCAGAAAAGCACTCAGATCACCGCCAGAGTCATTTACCCCCCCATCCCCATGTTGTTATCTATATTTCTAACTTTCAGCACTTTTCTAAAAACAGTGTCTCTTAATGAGACAGACGGCTGTGCTGCCTCTGCGCTCTTCCAGCGGAGAGTGGAGATTCAGGGCTCCTGAAAGAGGGGAGCCGCTTGTGAGCTCTCTGACACAGGAGAGGAAGGGACGCTAGCACCGCTGGTTGATGGGTAGATACTTGCTTCATGTCGGATCAAACCCAAAATCTAATCAGTCGTCCCTGGTGCCATTGCGAACATTTCCCAAAAATGTCATCAAAATCCATCAATAACTTTTTGAGTTATGTTGCTAAAAGACAGACAGGCACGAAAACATAACATCCTGGTGCAAGTAATAAAAAAAACAAATAAATATCTCATGTTACAACATGGAAACGTGCGGCTTATATTAAGGTGCGGACTATATATGTACAAAATTAATATTTTTTAACATTTAGCTGGTGTGCCCAATAGTCCCAAAAATTACAGTATTTTCAGAATAAAACAAACAAAACAGTACACAAGACCTAAAATTATTTATTGATAACATCAAAATTAGGCAGGTGCCTCAAACTGAGCTCCCTTGGCAAAGGTCTGCACTCTCCGAGGTCTTTTCTATCTAGTTCAGTGGTTATAAACTAAAATCTAATTGTTGGTAATGGCAGTTTTCGGATCACCCCCAAATTCTAATCACTTGTTCCTGATCCCATTGCAGACATTTTCAAAAGATTTCTTCAAAATCCACCAATAAGTTTTTGAGTTATGTTGCTAACTATCAAATAGACAGAAAAATAAACCCTGGTGAAAACATCACCTCCGCGTCCTAGGTAGAGGTTAAAAAACAATTGAAAACAATGTTAAATTCAGATAGTATATGATGTGCATCCATCCATCCATCCATTTTCTTCCGCTTAGCCAGGGTTGGGTCGCGGGGGCAGCAGCTTAAGCAAGGACACCCAGACTTCGCTCTCCCCAGCCACTTGTTCCAGCTCCTTCCCCTGGGCATCCTCCCGGTGGGATGTGCCCGAAACACCTCACCAGGGAGGCCGAGCCACCTCAACTGACTCCTCTTGATGTGGAGGAGCAGCGGCTCTACTCTGAGCCCCCTCCGGATGACTAAGCTTCTCCCCCTATCTCTAAGGGAGAGCCCAGGCACTCTACGGAGGAAATTCAATTCAGCCGCTTGTATCCGTGATCTCGTTCTTTCAGTCACCACCCAGAGTTCATGACCATAGATGAGGGTAGAAACGTAGATCAACCGGCAAATTGAGAGCTTTGCCTTTCGGCTCAGCTCTTTCTTCAACACGACAGACCGGTACAGCGCCCGCATAACTGCAGATGCCCTACCAATCCATCTATCAATCTCCCACTCCATTTTTCCCTCATTCGTGAACAAGATCCCCAGATACTTAAACTCCTCCACGTGGGGAGGGACCTCATCCCTGACTCAGAGAAGGCACCCCACCCTTTTCCGGCTCAAGACCATGGCCTCGGATTTGTAGGTGCTGATTTTCATCCCAGCCGCTTCACACTCGGCTGCTAACCGCTCCAGTGAAAGCTGTAGATCACGTTCCGAAACGGATCCCCTCAACACCTTGGCTGCGCCTAGAAATCCTGTCCAAAAAAGTTATGAACAGGATCGGTGACAAAGGCCAACCTTGGCGGAGTCCAACTCTCACTGGAAAAAAGCCCGACTTACTGGCGGCAATGCGAACTAAACTCTGGCATCGGTCGTACAGGGACCTAACAGCCCGTATCAAGGGGCCCGGTAACCCATACTCCCGGAGCACCCCCCACAGAGTCCCTCGAGGGACAAGGTCGAATGCCTTCACCAAGTTCACAAAACACATGTAGACCGGTTGGGTGAACTCCCACGCACCCTCCAGGACCCTGCTGAGGGTGTAGAGCTGGTCCAGTGTTCCACAGCCAGGACAAAAGCTTCATTGTTCCTCCTGGATCCGAGGTTCGACTATCCGTCGGACCCTCCTCTCCAGAACCCCTGAATAGACCTTAACAGGGAGGCTCAGAAGTGTGATCCCCCTGTAGTTGGAACACACTCTGTGGCCCCCCTTTTTACATTTAACTGTAAATTATTCCATCCATCCATCCATCCATTATCTGTACCCGTCCATCCTATGCAGGGTTGTGTGGGGGCTAGTTCCTATCTCCAGCAGTCATGGGGTAAGAGGTGGGGTACACCCTGGACAGGTCGCCAGTCAATCGCAGGGCAACACAGAGACATACAGGACAAACAACCATGCACACACACACTCATACCTAAGGGCAATTTTAGAGAAACCAATTAACCTAAGAGTCTGTAAATTATTTTTGTTGATTATTCTGCTTATGTGCAAAGAAATAAACTATAAATACTGTAACATACTATAGCTACTATGTGCAAATAAATAACGACATAAAAATAACATTGATGTCATATTGTTTAGTTAACAGTTGTATCACGAAGGAAGACAATTCCTCAAAACTGTTCATCTGCTACTTCTTGCTAAATACAGCCAGATGTTCCCTGCAATAAGATCTAATGTTTTTTTGTTTTGTTTTTTTTTTTTTCTTAGCCACCAAAGCCCAACCCCAGTGATCCCACCCCCAGGGATCCCCCCCAAACGCCTCCAACCCCAAAAACCCCCACATCAGCAACATTATCCCAAACGACAAAACCAAGTGCCCCCCACCCCTACTAGGTGATGGAGCCGATCAAAGGAGCCCAGAGAGATTGATCAGATATGGAGCCAGAGGCCGTCTCAAGACCAATATGGTCCAACAAGAGATTTCTATACTGATTAATATTAAGAGCCTTTTTATTTTTCCAGTTCAGGAGGATAGTTTTCTTAGCAATGCATAAGGCAATGTGAACCATTAGAACTGACTTTGTGTCCATGGTGACATCATTTAAATCTCCTAACAGGCAAACTGAGGGAGATGGTGGAATGTTACATTTCAGACACTTTGATAAGTCCTCACATATCTGGCACCAAAATTTCTTAACAGGTGGACAGAACCAAAGCGCATGAATATAAGTGTCTGGTATATTGCTTGTGCATTGTAAGTACGTATTAGACGACGTGAAACCCACCCTAAATATCCGTTGACCTGTATAGTGTACTCTATGAAGGATTTTGTATTGCATTATTTGCAAATTAGGATTTTTTGTTATTTTAAAGGTTCTTAAACATATCTGAGACCAGACGTTTTGGTCAAAGTTGGCTGATAAATCCACCTCCCATTTTGAAATAGGGATGGCTATTGATTCATCTAATGTAGATAAAGTTTTGTATATTTTAGACAGCAATTTGGGGGGGTTGAGATTAAGAAAATCTAAAACTCTTGCTGGAATTTGTAATTCAACTGTATTGAGCCTAAATTTACCTTTAAAAATAGATTTAATTTGTTGATATTCTAAGAATTTGTTTTTATCAATTCCATATTGTGTAATTAATGTATTAAATGGGATAAAGTCTGTTACTTCAAATATATGTTCCAGGTATTCAATTCCATTGCACCTCCAGTCTGGAAAACTTATCATACATTTTTTTTGCAAGATGTCGGGGTTATTCCAGATGGGTGTACATCTGCATGGGATTATTGTGGACTCTGTCATTTTTAGAAACTCCCACCATGCTGTCAGAGAGGAGATGAAATTTATGCTTTTAAAGCATTCATGTTGTTTTATATTTGAGCTAATAAATGGTAGGTCTGAAGTTTTATCTTATTGCATAGTGTCTGTTCTACATCAATCCAGGACTCATCTAGGTAGCTATGTTTTAACCATCTTGAGATGTATTGGAGCCTGTTGGCTAAGAAATAATGATGGAAGTTTGGTAGATCTAGACCTCCTTTTTCTTTGGTCTTCTGCAGTGTTTTTAAGATGATACGTGGGGGTTTATCTTTCCAAAGAAATTTAGAGACAGAGAAGTCCAGATATCTAAACCAGTCTAGTGATGGTTTACTTGGGATAATTGAGAATAAGTAGTTGATTCTGGGCAAAACCATCATTTTTATTGAAGCAACCCTTCCCATAAGTGATATGGGTAGGGATTTCCATCTAGCAAGATCATCTTCCACTTTTTTTTTTAAGTGGGATGTAGTTTAGCTTTATTAAATCTGCCAGTCTTGGTGAGACATTGATACCTTAATAAGTAATATTCCCTGACTACAGTTGTGTATTAGTTGGATTCTGGACAGAACAATTGATTGGAAGAACTGTAGATTTTAACCAATTCATAGAATAATCTGAAACGTTTGAGTAAGAGTTTATCAACCCGATTACCTGAGAGAAAGAGGTTTGTGAATGCTGGAGAAAAAGTAATACATCATCTGCATAAAGACTGATTTTATGTTCTGTGTTATTGCATTTTATGCCTTCAATATTGTGAGTTTGCCTGATTGCTGCAGCTAGTGGTTCAATAAAAATAGCAAACAGGGAGGGAGAGAGAGGACATCCCTGCCTGGTACCTCTCTGAAAATAAAACCTAGATTATGTTTTGTTATTAGTCCTGATACATGCTGTTGGTGAACTGTATAATATTGTCAACCAGTTTATAAAAGAATTTCCAAAGCCAAATTTATGTAAGGTTGCAAATAAGAATTTCCAGTTGACTCTATCAAATGCTTTTTCTGCATCTAGAGATAATATATTAGTTTGAATGTTTTTACAGTAAGAAAAATCTATTAAATCTATTAGTCTACGTGAATTTGTGGATGAATGTCTCCCTTTAATAAAACCAGTTTGGTCAGGATGTATTATAAGAGGGGTTACTTTCTCTATCCTTTTTGCAAGGGCTTTGCAGATTATTTTAAGATCAACATTAATGAGGGATATGGGACGATAGCTGGTAGGAAACAAAGGGTTTTTACCTGATTTTAGTAGAAGACTAATGTAGGCAGAATTCATATTTGGTGGAAGTCTGCCATTTTCCTTGGTTTCCTGCAGCATTCTGTGGAATGTTGGTGCCAGAATCTTCCAGAATTCTTTATAGAACTCTGCTGGAAATCCATCTGGGCCTGGAGCCTTTTTATTGGGCATGCTTTGGAGAGCCTCCTGGAGTTCAGCCGCTGTTAGTGGTGAATCCAGGGCCATCGCTTGACTTTCAGATAATTTAGGTAGTGTTATGTTATCCAAAAAATGTTCAATTTCATGATCTGATGGGTTTATCTCTGGTGAGAATAAAGCCTTGTAAAATTCTTTAAAGGTGTTGTTTATTCTTCCAGGATAATATACTGTATTCCCGGTCTGATCTTTAATAGCAGATATATTTGTTTTTTTTTAAATTAATTTTAAGCTGGTTAGCCAAAAATCTACCTGATTTATTACCTTGTTCAAAGTTTTCTATCCTAAGTCTTTGAATTAAGAACTGGGTCTGTTTATTAATAATTTCATTTAATACCAGCTTTGCTTTATGGATTTTGTCCAGTCTCTCCTCATCTAGAGAAGCTTCTAATGAATTAATAGTTTCTTCTAATTCCTAAATATGTTTTTTTTCCATTTTCTTTTTATTTGATGAGAATGAGATTATTTTACCTCTAATCACATCTTTCCCTGCCTCCCAAAGAATGGATGGTGACAGGCCATGTAGGTCATTATATTCCAAATAAGAAGCCCACTCTTTTTCAAAATATTTCATAAATTCTTTATCCTAAAGTAATGATATATTAAATCTCCAATTTTTGCTTTGAGGCGTTTCTGTTTTATTTACTAAAGTTAGAGAAACAGGAGCATGATCGCTAACAGCTATAGGGTGTATCTCAGTGTCTGAAATGTCAGTCAACAGTGAGCTGCTGACTAACAAATAATCCAGTCGAGAATACGAATGGTGGACATTTGAGAAGAAAGTATATTTTTTGTCATTGGGGTGAAGAGATCGCCATGCATCACAAAGTCCATAATTGCTTATGTACTGTTTGACTATATCTATAGATTTCCAGCTGCGCTGAGTCCCTGCTGTGCTGAGCCTGTCTATTTCTTCATTTAAACCAAAGTTGAGGTCGCCCCCAAGAAGAAGTGAGCAATCCATGTGTTCAAGGAGCACCGAGAAGAAGGAATGAAAGAATGAGGGGTCATCAACATTTGGACCATATATACTGACAATACATAACTTTCGGTTATGTATAGATAGTTTTACTATAATAAATCTACCCTCTGGATCTGTAACTGTATCTATTACTGTAAAATTAACATTTTTATTTATTAATATTGCTACTCCCCTTTGTCTAGAGTTATAGCATGCAGAAAACACATTTGGAAACTCGGGGGATTTAAGATCAACTGCAGCTGAAGTAGATTTATGGGTTTCTTGTCATAGGCGACATCTGCCTTCAATCTTTTAAGCTGGTTGGAAATCTTAACTCTTTTCTCTCTGGTGCCAGCTCCATGAACATTCCATGTGACAAACCTTAGAGTAGCCATAGTTTTGAGACAAAAGTTGTAAAGTCCATATCACCATAGAAACAGATAAACACAGGTGCATTATTAGTGTGTGCTTGGGGTTGCCTGATTGAAAATCCAAAAGCCGAGATATAAGAAAGAGAAAAATAGAAGAAAGTTGTGAAGGTGTTAAGGGTGAGGGTGAGAGAGAAAGAAATAGTTATATTATGAAAAAAAAATCTTTTTGTGTGTGTGTGAGTGATAAAAGAAGAAAAAAGCGGTAACAAAGACATTTGGTGATAGACATGTGAAGATGAGAAAATTAACATTAACATACAATTTATCTACTGCTACTGTAGCTCTGGTGCCTTCACTGATATATTTCTTCCTGATTGGGAACAAAATGCGACTTCTATCCAGGATTTCCTTCGGATATTGATCATTAACGCTGTAATTCGTTCCACGCAGCTCTCTGCCCCGGCCTCTGACCTGCTCTTTTTGCTTGTAATGCTCGAATTTAGCAACAATAGGTCGCGGCCGGCTGTTGTTGGGCTTCTTACCTCCGAGCCGGTGGATGCGGTGAAAAGTGATGTTTTTACCATGTCCCTTGGGAGCTTTAACTGATGTTGGAGAAAATCTCAGACAGTGGATTCAGTGCCGTCCTCAGCCTGTTCTGGGATCCCGGAAAAAACAAGATTGTCCCGCATTCCCCTGGCCTGTATATCCAAGATAGTTTCTTTCATCTTCTTCCTTTCTCCAGACAGCTGCGTCATCCCCTCGGTGAGTTTCTTTACACTGTCTCTCAGCGTTTGGTTTTCTGCAGCGAGCAATGCTACCTGTTGTTGGCTGAACCTCAGGGATTCCCTTAGAGCTTGAAACTCTGTGTAGAACCTCAACCAGGGCCAGACGGCGTCTAGACTGGTTAGCTTCTTATCTAATGAGTCCAGGACATCGCTGTAGCTTTTCTCTGGCGAGATGGTGGAGGTGCTGGCCTCAGAACGGGTGCGTTTTTGTGATGGTGTGCTTGTCGGCATAGCAGAGGTAGATTTTTGTGGCTTGCCCATAACAACGTTGTCAAAGCACTCGTCCAAGTAGCTTTCCAGGCTGTCCAAGGTTTCCTCGTCCAGTTTGTTTTATGGAGAAATAAAAAATAATGGTTATTATTATTAAACGTTTGCTATATTTGCCTCGAATGTTATGATTTGTTTTAACCAGAGTTTGTTTGTTTTTAGTAATATGGCCAGTTTACCGCCATATTACTTACGCACAGCTCTCGCGAGATCTCAGCAGCAGCTCATCTCCTCGCAGCTCAGCTCATCTCAATTAATGTTTCAATTAAGAACTGCAGTGTGTTCTGCATCTGTAACAGCAATAAAACGGCAACACTATTCAACTCGATGTCAAGAGTGAAATGAGCCAAACTCTAGCCTATCTGCAGCTATACAAGGTTTGCTTTATTCTTTTTTCAATCTCTTATTTTGTTGTTTATTTTTTAACTTTAATAACAACAATCCAAAGAACGAAACTTAGAAATGCAACTAATCTTTTTTACCATGACACGACAATTAGAAGTGTTTATTAAAATGTATGGTTTATAAACATTTAATACCTAGTTTTTACAGGTATATTACAGTTATTTATTTTAGAAGATTTTAAAAGCAATAATCACATACAATCTTTTGAAGGCATGTAATGTATTTTATTTGGTTTGGAGATGTACTGTACATGTAAGTTAATCAAGATTTTTGAAAAATAAAATCTTGGGAACTAAAGATAAATTTCTAACTGATTGGAAAATTCCCCTGTAACAATACCTGCAACTGAACAAAATCATGCAACTCATCCTTAAATAAATGCAAATAAAAATGACAGGGGTTTAATGTTTCAATGCAAAACAATGATGTATAATGGCATGATTGTTATGCTTTAAGCACTTAAAATACTAGATGTATCAAATAGCAACTTATGACAGACAACCCAGAAAGTTTATACACATACATATTTACAAGAAAGAAAGAAAATGTTTATATTCAAAATGTCTTTAATGAGAGCCAAATGGAACCCAGGTCAACTTCCTTGTTTATGACCACTTGGCAAATTAAGCTGATTCTGATTCTATTTGGTCCAGACAACAGTTGTTGTTATAATAATAATAATAATAATAATAATAATAATAATAATAATAATAATAATAATAATAATAATAATAATAATAATAATAATTATTATTATTATTATTATTATTATTATTATTATTATTATTATTTAAAGTAACCCAGTAAACACACTGTGCTACACTTCTTTGTCTCTTTCTTCCTGCGGCAAGCGACAGTGCCATCCAAAAGCAGCTGCTGGTATTTATCACCTGTTTCATGCAGACGCTCACCCTCACAATCCCACAGACACAGGTAAAATGAGTACAGCCAGCAACAAGAAAACATTGCTGGTGATCTCCCTCTGCTCAATCTGCTCCGTCACTCTAAGCAAAGCAGAAATACAGCAGACTGTGTGCACGTGTGCTTTAAAATACACATGCGCTTATATTCGTGTGTCTGTGTGTGTTAATGTGTGTGTGTGTATTTCGGGCAGAGCACCATGCACACACAATAACATCCTCCAGGCATTGGGAGTCATCCTGGGAATATTTATCTTTGCTGGTAATGCAAAGAGGCAGCCAACCTCTAATCTGGCCCTCAGTTATTTTCTCTGAAATCTCTGAATGGGAGGGGGAAATGAGATGATAGGAGAAAGGAAGAGGAAAGATAGCAAAGCCTGTGGGGAAGGATACAATGCTCCGAAATTTTGGAGGATGGAAGAACAATCAATGGGAGAGACACTTCTTGTCTGGTGCTGTCTGTTTAGTAAATGTGGGATTTATAGGGGTCTCTGTGTGTGTCTTTTGAGATACACACATCTAAGCAGGTCAAAAAAGGGTGTCCATGGGCTAAATGATGGGATTTATTAATGGGCCCTGTGTTTTGTGGATCTGCAGGGCAAAATAAGTAGGGGTGATGTAGGTGTGTGCGCGCCCTGTTTCTGGGTGTAAGTGTGGACCAGTGGCAGTGCCCTGCAGGCTGAGCTGGATCTCTCAGTGTGCGGGCTGATTTGAAGTGAATGGCAGCGTGCCGTGTGGCTCCATCGCAGCCAAATAACTTCTGACACTCCTCGCCTTGTTCTTTGATGTCTGACGAAACAAGGCGACACAAACAGACACATAATGCCATAAGTGGAACACCAACATTAATTTTGTCAATAGCAACACACATGAGAAATGCTCTTTAAAATTCCGCAAAAATTGGACAATTTGACAAGATGTTTCCGATTTTAGCTATAGTGTCTTCTGGTGGTAGGTTCAAAAATAAAATGCTTTGGTATCTCAAGAAGCAGGAACATAACAAATGTTTCAATCGCATGTGTTTTTCTATGCATCCCTAAATTTAGCTAGTTAGCTTTTTTTAAAGGGACAATTATGGGAAAATACATCAGCAAAACAAACAAGCAAAAATGAAATAAAATGTGTGCCTCACTGTGTATCCATTGTCTAATTGGTAGATAATTTCTGTCTGCCAGTGTGATATCATTTTGGGTTTATTTGGAACTATACAGTGTCACATACAGTCTGCTCAATGTTGCACTTGTCATTGCCTCAGAAAGAACAAGTCCAAGACTAACAATTGGCTTGACTTGGGCCTTTTTCTCCACTGCAACTGCTTGTCTTCTTTTTAGAGAACCTTTTGGAACACAGCTATAGCAACACAAAGAATAAGTTCAATTCAATTCAGTTTTTTGTCTATAGTGCAAATTCACAACAGATGTTACATCCAGTAATTTCAATTCAATCATACAATCATTGAAAAAGAGCAATGACGATAGTTCCAGGTGCCAATGTGAAAATACAAGTGCATCTTATTAAATTAGAATATTGTTGAAAAGTGTATTAATTTATGTAACTGAATTCAAAAGGTGAAATTAATTCACAAGTAGAGTGAGTGCATTTCTTTGATTTGTAATTTGAATATTATCTCTTACAGTTAAAGAATCCAGATCCAGAGGGATTTCAAACAGAAATCTTAAGTTATGACCATTTTATGACCTACCAGATGATGGGGAATGGTACCAACCTGACAGTTGTCCAGTGGACAGTCACTAACAACTTCCACAAGTGTTATAGCGCTTAAAAGCTCAATCCTGAAGAAGCTAGCTCCTTACAAATGGTTGCCTTCAAGCATAAAACTAAGTGAAAGAAAAAACTGTGGCAGAAAAATGCACTACAGGAATAAACAGAGCATTAAGTATTTCACATTTGGTTGGAAACCATAAGGCATGGATTACACCTTGAGCCAGGGCTTCAAGAGCCACCATATTGACATATTGAGAATCATACCTGTCAAGTACCCCTCTTTCTCGCCGCCTTCCCGTAATAATAATATCCCGTAAATTTCCCGTATTTTAACAAAAATAGTGATATAACGTTCCGAGTTCCGAGGATCACTGGAACGCACCATTACGCTCTCGTCAGACTGAACTGTCACTAGCCTCGCGAGAACTGCCTCCTGCAGCAGAACTGGTGGCAGTTATCGCGAGGTTTGCGCAGTTTTGACAGTGGGAACAAACCGGAACAAACCCGGCAAAAACCAACAGAAGAAGACATGGAGGGAGAAAACGGAGAAGGCAATCCTGCCAAAAAACGAAAAAAGGCATGTAAATATCTTGAAAAGTGGGACAGCGAATTGAATTTTCTTAAGAGAGTAGGTTGGGGCACAGTTATGCGTTTTGTCAAATGTGTAACTGCGATTTTAGCATTTTACACGGTGGAAAGAATGATGTGAGTCAACACGAAAAATCCGCCAAGCATAAACGCGCGCTAGAGGCACAAAAAAATGCTAAGGCGATGACAGCATTTGAAACTAGAAGCTCCAGCGAGGCAGACCAGCTTTTAAATGCGGAGGTGAAAATGGCAATGCTGTGCCCAAAAAACAATGTTTCATTCACCTGTGATGATTTTAATAAATGTGTTGCTGATATGTTTCGGGACTCTGATATTGCAAGAAAATACTCAGCGGGGAAAACTAAAGTGACTCAAATCATCAAAGGTAAGTTTTTATCAAATTAGGTATTCATTTATGTTTCAGGCTGACAATTTACCACATATTATAGTATTGTTGATTGTTAATTTCTGGGCAACTCAACAGGTGCCATAACAGTTGAGTTGGATGATGCGTTAGCCAGAACATGCAGATCTCAGCCCTTTTCACTAATGTGCGACGAATCCAATAACAGAAAAACGGACAAAGAATTCGTCATCCTCACTAGAGTGTATGATGTGGCCACTCTACAGGTCGCTACAAAATTCTTGGAGATGCCTGTATGCAAAGTGGGAAACGCAGAAAATCTCTACACAAAGCTGAGTGAAGCATGTGTGCAAGGTGTGAACAAAGGTAAGCCAATCAGATTTAATATATTTAGTTTGTAAAAGGTTGAAAAGGGGTTGTTTTCGAGGCAGTGGGACAGCTTGCGGCGGGTGCCGGAAGAATTTCCCTTATTTTCAGATCCAAAACTTGACAGGTATGTTGAGAATATGGGCTACAACTGTCACATTTCTTGTTTTCAGCCACTCCTGAACATGATAAATTGAAGTGGCAGAAGTGTCTCACCTAGAAGAAAAAATATTAAACTGTTAGTCAGTGGTCTTAACTGCTCTTTTCAGATACAAGTAATTTTACATTTGATTTGTAAATTTAATTCTTAGACTCTAGAGAACGGGTTGAAATAAACATAAACATACACCAAGTTGCTTGAGCCAAAGTGTTCCAATAATGGATGATTTGGGGAACCATGTGACCATGTGGTGGTGTTGTCCACAGTGTCAGCACAGCCATCTGCCAGGAAACTTTTGAGTTCCTCATGCTCTCCTCTGCTGACAAGATTTATGGAGATGGTGATTTCATTTTTCTGCAGGACTAGCTTATGCCCACAAAGCACCAATTTCTGCTTTAATGAGGATGGTTTCACTGTGCTTGACCGGTCAGCAAATTCACTTGACATATTCTATGTAGATGAAAAAAGCCACTACAAAAAGAACCTTAGGTTCTGTAGCAGGTCAGCCATTCCAGTCTAAATCCTTGCTGCTGATACAAAATTGCATGATAAAGGAACAGCTACTGAGTATTGGGGGATATACAGACATTTTTCTTTTCAGTAAGACGGCATTTCTGTAATAAATTTTTTTTTAGGAATCGATTGGTGTCGAGATTTCAGAGGAGAATTGGACCGTTGTATTAATTCATTGCTGTTCTACTGTATTTTACTATATCTGACAGGTGGTGATTGTTTTCGTACAGCATGAGTCATGAACAGCTGATGGTGTGAGTTAAACATCAACATCAAGTTAAACATCAACACCTTACTTTAAATAGTAAAAATCAGAATAGGGTAAAAAAATTTTAAGGACAAGCATTTGTTTATCTTTCCTGATATAAAGACGGATGAATAAACAAAGCTCGCAACTACAAAAAGTTTTTCCATGTAACTGATCCCTTGTACATGGGCTTTATTTCGGAGCATGAAATTAAAAACAGTGTCGCTGCTGGTGGTTTGGTGGTTGATGGTTGATTTATAGTGTGGCAGCGTGTCAGTGATGAGAGCTCCAAGGCCGGCAGGCTGATTATTGTGTCACATTCACAACCTAGAAGGGCGAAAAAGGTTTTGTTGAGACATCCAAATAATAGTTTTGCCATTTTGATGGGCAATTTGGTGGTTTTGGACTAAGCATAATCTCAAGTTTCTCACTCTCTTTTAAACAAACATATTGTGCAACAGGCTTTTTAGCTAAATATAGTCAAACTTTATATGACATAATCCTGCCTGCTTAAACAGCAGTTTAAAATTAAATATTTGTGGAGGAAATTCACATTAGATCTTTACTCTGCACCTTTTATGCAGACTGTTAGACATGCGGTGTTTACACATCAGCTGCTTTCATATGTCTTGGTTGTTTTAGCAGCAACTTGAAGGGGATTAGATGTTTGTGTGTGTGCATTCTCTTTCAGTCATCAAAATATTTTAATCGTAATCACTGAACCTCTTAACAAGCAGAAGAAGAGCATAAAGATTGTACTCTTTACATACGCTTTTTCATGTGTGAAAGACAAACTTTACATATGGCAAGAAGTCCCAGCTACATTTAAACATGCACTGGTTTTGCTCAGTGTCTATGTGTGTGGGCCATGTGTTTTGGTTCTATTGTGAAGTCATTTTTTGATATTTCGAGTAGTAAACAGCAGCATGTTGTTTTAGAGCAATTAACTCTAGCACATTGACTCACAAGACATCAGTAATAACACTTGCAATCCTTAGTGACATGGTTGGCAGGAGCATAGCTCCCCATAAGTGTTCAGAAGTTAATGCTTTCCAAAACATAAATATTCTTCTTGTTCTAAAAGTCAGTCCATGACCAAAATGAAACAAGAGAACCTGTGGACAAATTCCTGTGTCATAAAATCTCAGAACTCTTAGAACACACACACATTCACAAATCTCTGGAATAACAAGGGAGGCAAAAGTGAAAATTTATGCCAACCCATGTGAATTTATGTTTGGGGATTTCTTTTTGAAATGGCACATTCCTATTGTTCCAAAACAGAAGACTTTTGATAAATGTAATAATCTTTGAATTACTTGCAGTATAATGGTGATTAGTCTTGTTGCGGACACACAGCCATTGGGTGGCGCTAACCAACATTCTAGCACCAACAAGAAAAGAAGAGGATCAGAGGCTATATAAGGCCCTGTCGCAGGCTTTCTCGCCCTCTCCCATTCTGACTTTCAGCCAAACAGCGTCAGGAGAGATCCAATCCTTCTTTCGCGGGCGAGGGAAGGATACGAGTTTCTGGGAGAAACTCACTCCAAGGACGACAATACTGCTGATCGATCAGGTGAATCGCAACCCAGTTTGTTTTGAGATAAACCCCACTGTTCCGCCCTGAGCTCTCCTTTCTGAACAGATGCTCCCGTGTGGAGCGAACTGCTAACAAGCTACTGAATGCCGGAGAACCCCGTCCAGACTGGAGCATTACCCCACCTCGACAAAGCCTGGGACAATGCTATCTTGAAACTGCAGAGAAGGTAGTGTGTCAGTGAAATGAGGTGCAGCTGATTGCTGTTTAGCAAGCCGGAGAGGACAGCACACGCCGTCCAAGCTAATGCTACCCGCGATTCAACAGCTATAATCCTCCCACTGCTAACGAACCACAGCTGTGGCTAGTCTGCGGGCTAACATTGTGTTAGCTTCGCCCATCATCCACGGAGCAACCTGGAGAACTTTAACCGTTCAATAAGGTCTGTCTGGGCAGAGGCGAGATTAGTTTAGTTTAAACAAGATTTAAGGGTTGTTTGTTTTACTGTGATTTGTTACTTTGTGTAAGATTTCCTTTATTGTTTGGGTACAAACAGGCCGGTCGGCCTGGAGGTTTAAACAGTGATTTTTGAGGTCTCCAATGGAAAGTCGTTTTATATCCTGCAACCTGAGTTACTCAATCCGACAGTTTTCCCTTGTTTGGTGTTTAAATGAACCAAAGCGACTTTAAGCAGCGCCACGTGAGTTAGCTGTAAGCTCTGGTGAACCACGTGGGCCCGCCATTGATGGCTTTTTATTCATGAACAATAGACTGCCATTAATGCTATTCAAAATAGAGAATGACTTTAAAACACATAGTTTAAACACTAAACTAATCCTTTAAGTCATTTTTGAGATCGTGTTCTTGGTAAGTCAAAATACAAAGTTAGATCGACATAATTGGTACTGCCATTAACTTCAACAAGTCTAAATATTAATTAGATCAATCACTGCGGTGACTGATCCATTAAATAGAATCAGTTATCTAAAGGTTATTGATTTCTAATTCAGCAAATGGTTTAATGAAACATTGCTTCTCCCAAAGAATGTTTTTATTCACTCTGCTTTGCATTGTGAATTGGTGGTTTGAAAACAAACCAGAAAATGCTGATTAGTCTTAAACTAATCACAATTAGTTTAAAACTAACTTAGCTTCATTCCCAACACTGTTTATTCATACATACATATTCATTCTGAATCGTGACATCATTATCAATTTATTGTTTATTGTTTCTATTTCTGTGCATATTTATCACTTTTACTGTTTTACTTCTGAGCGTTAGTTTTATTATAGTTATTCTTTTCTTAGCAGTTTAGTTGTGTGTTACTAGTTTGGTGAGTTTGTTGATTAAAGTATGTTAGCTGAAAGTTGAATTCTTTTTGTAATAAACTCTTGTATTTTGGAAAACCGTTGTTGTTATTTCACCTACATGTGTTGCTGTTCAAGAACGCCAATAACTTATTCTTTCATATATTGTTTAATTATCTCAGCCTTATCAGGCAGGTAAGTAGGGCTGTAAAGTCCTAGTCGACTGGTCGACTTATTGGTCGATGCGTTCTGAGTCAACCACAATTCTGATTGGTCGATTTTATGCCGTGTTAATTTTTTAAATTTGATTGGACAAGAGATATTCTATGAGAGCTGATCGGTGCTGATGTTAGAGTAGGCTACAACAGTGCTGCCTCTCGTGTGATATTGCTTTAACAGTCTACAGGGAGATCGAAGAACATCTACGTTATTCAACGTGCTGTGGCTTCAGTGCTTATTTGTAAATCATTAGGTGCCGGATAGTAAAGTACATGACAGCGCAGGCATGACCAGAGATGCGCACAGGTCCCGGAACGGAGTAAATGGTAGCGGGAAAAAACGTGTAAAAACATGATGCGGGCCTTACAGGCCTGAATGTTTAAAATATTGTAATGTTCTCCGATAGATGCAGACAATGGTTGTAATCGAATCCTTTAATGCCAACTGCTGTTGGCCGCAATCACGGCGTACAAAACAGTAATCAAAAGAACTCTCACAAAAACCGGTTGTCTGTCTAGCTCCATTTACAGACACACACCAGTTCCCCGGCACTCAACTGCACACTCCCCTGCGCGCAGCCTGCAGAACAGTGCTGGATTTGGTCAGATTTTTTATTTTTTTTATTTTATTGCTTAATGCGCAATTGCGCCGTGCCCACAGTCTTTGTTTTGAGCCCAATGCACAGCTTTATTCCGTTTGTACTTGTCTTGATCTGGCATGTTTAATAAAGATCATTTTACCTGAAATGCCTTGCCATTTAGTACAATTGCAGTAATCACGGCATATTATATTGCGCAGATGCATGTAATGCAAAATGCTGTCAGAGCCCCCCCCCCCCCCCCCGCAAATTAGTCAATTTTTGGTCGTAATTCCAGGGTTTCAGTCGAACAAGAATTTCTTTGGTTGATTACAGCCCTACAGGTAAGCATAAACATAAACTGAGACTGCACAATTTGGCTATTGTATTCCCGTAATCCAGGTGGTGCCCATAAACTTGATAATTTTTACATAAAATTATTAATCTTATTAATAATTGCCCTAAGCAATTATTCATAATTATTCATAGCCAAAACATTCCTATTTGTGGCACAACAGTCTGAAGGCAAATGCATGTTAGAACTTTTTACTTTTCACTTGGTACAATATTCGTTGAGAGGAAAAATACATCAGAATAAAATAACTATAACTTAAAGTTTCTGTTTTGTAAATGATTAAAAATATTCAACAATGATATCCAAATAATATTCCAAATGCTGTAGACAGTACAGGGGTTATTTGGACACTGCAAATATAAGTGAGAAATAAAATTTGCATTTATCAAGTGACTGGTGATTGCAGCTATTTATATGAAACTTTTTTTTGTTTTCTTGTAAAGAAAAGACTTGTCATAAATTATACAACACATACTAATAATTGTTTGTATGGACCTTTGCTGTTGATGATTAAAAGTTATATTAAATATATTAATAAATATATATACCCTTAGACCATACATTATTTATTATACCATTATAAACATGTTAAGCAAGATTTATTTTAATAAAATACCGGTACATTTGAATGGCAAGTGTTTGCTACTACCTCCCTGAAAAGTCTCCCTTTTCAGATGCTATAAAACATAGGATAAAAGAGCCAAGAGTGAGTGGCAAAAAGTGAAATAAGATTCAGCTTTTGACTTGTCAAATCCAGACTGGGATAACCTACACTAAATCCAGTTTTAGAGAATAATTAGAATGAATTTTGTCTGTAAAATTAATAAGGTGATTCAGTGTTTAGAACTATGGGTTTAATTCAAAGCTGTGATCTAAGAAGTTTAAGAGGCCCAACAAGTTCTACTTCTTAAATGTGTGCATTTACCATGATATTGTCAGTGACTAAAAGCCAAACCAATCAATTTGACTAATACGGTGAACCAAGGGAAAGGATTGGTACTCCTGGACTGGCTGCTTTGCAAACGTCAACAGCTTGTCAAGTAGCTTTGATCCTAGGTATTTTTTAGATTCCCAAACTGCATTTTCATTGGATTATTTCAGATATGTAGTAGGGAAAATGTTTCCGCAAATAATTTGGATTTATGTTCCATAGAAACATACAGTGGAGCAAAAAAGTATTTGGCAGCCACCGATTGTGCAACTTGTCCACTTAAAAAGATGAAAGAGGTCTGTAATCAGACTGGCTAGACCACTCCCGAACCTTGAAACGGTTTTTACATAGCCACTGCTTCGTTGCCCGGGAGGTCTGTTTGGGATCCTTGTCATGCTGGAAGATTCAGCCAGTATTCATCTTCAATTCTATCAATGATGGAAGGAGGGGCCCCTTAACCAGCTTGATTATTTCAGCTGAGTAGTGCTTGAACCCCATGAGGCCTGATCAGCAGGATTTCCTTCTGAGCTAACATCCCACCATTTTTCAGGACTTGTGCTTTGTCTTATTCACTGAATTCGATTGGCGCTGAATGTATGAAATCTTTTAACACAGTTGCTTATATATGCCAATACGACTTGTGAATCTGTCCAATAATATTCCTGTAGATTTATAATTTCCAGTTCTTGCTTGATTACATTTGCGTTGCGAACTTAAGTCAGGGCCGATGATAGTTCGAGCTCCGGGATAGTTGTTTGTTTAATGGGCGTAACTCTCACCTTACCCATGACAAGTGAGAAACTGAACTGTCTGTGCTTATTGCTCTGAGGTATGAACATGCGCCATAACCATCGAGGCTCGCATCTGAGAAGTTATGTACCGTAATTTTCTAACTATTAAGTGCAACTAAATATAAGATGCACCAGCTAAATTTTAAAAGAAAATACATTTTGTACATATGTAAAGAATATAATATGCTGCAGGTTTTCATGTTTTAACATGAGATATTCACACAGAAAGACGGTACATGTAAAAATGTTTTAATTACCTCCGCCAGGATGTAATGTTTTCGTGCCTGTTTGTTTGTCTGTCTGTTAGCAACATAACTCAAAAAGTTCTGGATGGATTTTGATGACATTTTCAGCAAATGTCTGCAATGGGTCCAGGAACAACAGATTAAATTGTGGGGTTGGTACGACATGAAGCGAGTATCCACCCACCAATCAGTGTTGCTAACATCCACTCCTCTCCCGTGTCATAGAGAACTCATAAGCGGGTCCCCGAATCTTCGCCCCGAATCTTCGCTCTCCACTGGAAGAGCACAGCCCTGCGTCTCATTACCAGACATTTTATTGAAAAAGTACCGAAAGTTAAAATTAGATTACAACATGGGGATGGGGGGATGAGTGGCGGAGGTCTGTGCTCTCTAAGTGCTATACTAGTTTTAATTTAAGACGTGCTTTTTTTTCAAACTCTGCCTGAAAATCAGCAGTACGGTACTAACACAACACGACAGTAACATGCCTGGTTAGAAAATAAAACATACTTTAGCCTACCAGAAAAGTCATTGGTCGATACCTTCATCTTCCTCATTAAAGCCACTGAAGATGTCTTCTTCAGTGTCTTTATGTCCTCCAATGTCTCACCATCAATTCATTGATGTCAAGCTTACATACCGTAGCTCTATTTCCTTCTTTGATGACCAGCTAGATTGCCTTTAACTTAAAAGCTGCATTTCTACGTTTCCATAATGAGGGTGTATGCATGAAAACTACCGGAAATGTCTTCTTCGGCGCATAATCTTTCCTCACATGCCTGTCTCACTTATGCGCTTCCTGTTATAGTGGCCCCAGTAAAAAAAAATCTATAAATTAGCTGCATTGTTGTATAGTACACAGAGTCCAAAGGGTGTGAAAAAAGCAGTGGCTTAAAGTGCGAAAATTACGGTAGCCCTTACTGCATGACATTCATGTGTTGTGAGTAGCTTCGTGAGAAATTTTCAGAGCTGCTAGCTTAGGCAGGTCTCTCAACCATGCTTCCCATTGTGGTAGAATGTGGTCTGGGAGATCATCTGACCACATGTCATTCTCCCAATCCTTCTCTGGAACACCCAGATGGTCTCTGGCAAACTTTAGACAGGCCTGGACATGTACTGGCTTAAGCAGGGGTACTTTTCAAGGTGCAGGATTTTAATCCATTAAGAAGTAGTGGGTTACTAGTAGTAACCTTAGTAACCTTTGCTTAACTGTAGTCCCAGCTCTCTTCAGGTCATTGACCAGTTCCCTCAGTGTAGTTCTGGGCTGTTTCCTCACTGTTCTCAATATCATGTGTACCTCATGAGGTGAGATCTTGCATGGAGCCCCAGACAGCTGGGATTGTCAGGGATCCATTTTCTTGTAATTGGTTCTACAGTAGATCTATTCCAACCAAGCTGCTTGCCTATTGTAGATTGGCTCATCAACTTGCACAATAAGTGGCTGCTAAATACTTTTTCCCCACTCTATGTGAGTAGTTGAATTCTTACATTTACATTTGATTTTGTGAGGCAGCATTTTGTTTGCCCAATAGAAAGTGACTAAGTGACAGATAAGAAAGGAATCACTATGATAATACTATAATTGGCTGACAGCAGTAATGATGCTAAAGTTAGCATCTGCTGCAAAGCTTATATTTGGCATTACACTAAAGTGTTATTATGGTTATTAGTGTTATTTGATCAAATATTACTTCATTTAATCCCCTCTGGTTTTACAGTTAAAAATACTTAAATTACAAAATGCTATCTACAAAAAATTTACTAGCAATCATCCAATTTATTGTCACATAAAAACTTACACACATTGGAACAAATGATACACTCATAAGAATCCAAAATTAGTTGGGAGAAAAAAAAGCAAATAATGAAATATTTTGCTAATGAAACTATGTGAGTAAGAAGAAGGATTTACATATTTTGTGTCTGGGACTTATTGTGCATCACATCTCATGACTGTTTGTGCTCTTTTGTGAAAACAATCTAAACAAAATCATAATTTAATTTCAAACTGTTTAGTAAATGACAATGTACCTTCATTTGTGAAAACTTAAGTGTTTTTGTTTTTTTACAACTGGAAAAGTATATATATTTCAATATATAGTGAAGTCAAATTCTTCAAAGAGTTTCTGATATTTGAGAAATAGGTTATGAGTGATGTACAAAAAAATATTGGGATTATATTACTAAAATATTTTCTTGTCTTATTCTCCTGAGCCCAGTAGCTTGTAGTGCCTTTTTTCATGAATTTAATTTAGTGTCTCACCCCTAGTAAATAGTTGTACTGCTAGATTTGATCTAGTATGACTTATGTTTTAAAGTCACTTTGAGGTTCTCTGGAAAGGTTGTTTCCCTGAGTGGAAGAACTAAAAGTAACCAAAGTAAGTAAATATAAAACCTGCTTAAAATCTGTTCTTCTGCTTCAGTAACATTTCCGAAACTCAAATAATTTCCCTTTCTTCTGCACAAATCCTCTTAAAGAAAAGTACTAACCAAATGATATCATATAAAAACTCACTGAGACATTTCAAACTCTTTATTTAATCCTGTGTAATCAACATATTATGCAAGAATGGTGTTGTGGTGCAGCTAACGGCAAATTACATACTTGTCTCTTCTAGTGAGTATCACTAAGACAAACACACTACTTGGCTGCCCTTCCCTCTGGCTCACTGTAACCCATCTCAGTAAGGCAGATACAAGAGACTGAGAAGGGCAGAATTGAGACAGAAAGAGGGCCTAAGTAGGAACTGAAAATGGAGAAAAGTCTTTCAAAGCAAAATATACTACTGTATACACCATCGTTCAAATCTAAAATAATAGTTATAAACTGCCAGAAAATGGAAAAACCTAGAATGTGTTGTTAAGAACAGGCTGGTTAAGACATAATGGGAAACATGTGGTACTTTAAGGGATAATTTCTATTCTCTTGATATCATTGTCAAACTCATTCTCTGTCCCCTTCACACTCACATGTCCCTCTAGTTGTCTATCCTTACCTCTCTGTCTCCTCTTCTACACTGAGAGCCCTTGGCTACACAGACGAGGTCTGCGAGGATTAATTAACCAATTAGTAGCAGAGCCTTGGGAGACGTTTGGGGCTCCCTTTGTTGTCATTACACTCACATACGCACATCAAGAGCGACATTTGGGCAATGTTGTGAAAGCTTACGCTGGCTGGAAGATGCATCACTAGCAGCAGCATTCATTCGCTAACCCTGAGTGAATGAGTAGGTGAGTAACCTTTTAATTGAATTACCATTATGATCCTGATGTCCACTGTTTTTGCCCCTGCTAACCCCTCCCCTCGCTCTCTTCGTTTTCCTTTAGGTGCTGCCTAATTAAATTACAGATGGAGTTCTATAATACAAATTAAAAGATTTGCCCTCCACACTCAAGCATATAATTATTTTCCCTACAGAGATCAATGTTAATTCCGTCACTCCAAGCAATAGGCTTGACATTATATCGGTATGTAATACTTAAAAGAGCATCCCTCTAACAATTAAATAATTGTTTTATTTATGTGGGGAAATGTACATGAGTAGATTATAAGATAAAAACCAAGGGTTTAATTTGCAAAGTAAAAGACACAGTTACATTATGCTACATTACTACATTTCTTTTAGATTTGAAAGGCTGATTTTATCCCCTGTTTTTTCCCAACCCTTTTACTAAAGACTGACAGAAACAGCAATACTTTGAGACTGAGGGCCATGCAATACTGCAGTGCAGTATGCTGTGTGTCAGTGCTGACTGGCCTGATTAGGACAGCACAGCAGATGACCACAGACACAGCAGGGGAGGAAAGATGATGCTAAAGACAAGACAAGACAACCACCCACCCTGTCCCCCCTTCCCCATTCCCCTTCTTATCATTTTCTCATTGGCCTGCTCACTTGGCCAGCCATCAAAGCAGATATATATATGCTAACACACTAAGGATGATAAGGGATATGTTCATTAAATGATGCCCTGACCTCTTGGTCAAGACATTTAACCTTTGTGGAATCCCGATGACAGACAAAGTCTCTGATTTGTGTGTGTGTGACCCCACACAAAACATTTATGTATTTAACTGGACCCCCAGGGTCAGAGTATGAAGCTCTATTACACGGTTTTCAAAGATCATGTTCAGGCCAGTTCACATCTCCTGGTACTATCAGCATTTTTAAAGCTGGTTTTGCTTATTTCTTATTCTAAATATACTTCTTCTGTTGGTTAAATATTTTTTCTATCCCTTAAAGCAGTCTGAGGTAGACAACTTTTCATCTGCTGAGCAGGATACTCGTTTACAAAGACTGATGGCTTCAGTGAAGATGCCCATGTTTGGGTCCAAGTCTGCATGTTTTCTGTCATTTGCTTTTTTCTATATTCTCATATTCAATATTTTTAGAGAAACAAAAATAAACTATTACATATTGCCACAAGCAAATAAAAAAATGATGATTAGAGTGTGTAATCATTTAAAATTAATTAAAATGTAAGCATTTCTAAATGTATGTATATTTTTTCTCAAATTATTTTTTAATTACGAAACATGGTACAAGAATACTTTTAATGTACTTTTACACTCAGGCCACTGCTGTAAGCAGCAGTGCTTGTGAATTGTGTTAAAAAAATCAGTTTAGAAATTGTCCAGGCTAAATCTAAATTAACAATCAAGATCCAGGTTAGACAAAAAGTGGAAAAAGTATGAAATTAGGTCTGTAAATATCCTATACATCCCTTTTATGGTATATATCAAAAGGTTTTGGCTGCACCTACCCATCCACATTCAATTCACCAAACACTTAATTGTTTGCAACATGAAACATATCAAAGAAGGAAGGCCATTCACATGTAAGTCTGTCACATGGTCATTAGGAATTAAAAGCAGGAAAGCCGATGCAATATCTGTGGTTGGTGTCATGTCCTGCTGTATATCATGTCATAGCTGCATCCTCACTAGGTGCAGGAGATTTGTCCCAGGGTGGGGCCTGAAAGCATTAAAATATGACAGGGGCTCTCAACATCAACCTGATTTGGGTTTATGAACGCAGCACCTTTTACGTTCTTACAATAAAATCTGTTGTTTGAACAATATAGTTTTCATGATTGTACAATAAAATATTAAAAGATGATAAAAGATGATAATTTTTTTCTTCTGTGGTACTTTTTTTGTTAAATTGATTGTGCCCCTCTGCTCTATTTTGTAAGCTTGTCCTGCAGAAGAGGTGGGTGCTGTTCATTTTCATCAAAATACATCCAGTTTATTTATTGATTTATGAAGTGCATTTTTGTTACCATCCTCATCATATCTATCTATCTATCTATCTATCTATCTATCTATCTATCTATCTATCTATCTATCTATCTATCTATCTATCTATCTATCTATCTATCTATCTATCTATCTATCTATCTATCTATCTATCTATCTATCTATCTATCTATCTATCTATCTATCTATCTAAAAATAAAAGTAAAAAGTACTTTTAAATGTCTGGTTATGTATGAACTCTGTGATAGCCCACATGCCAGTTAGAAAGTTCTATATCCTTCATTTTGATTTCTTTAGAATACATTAGGAAATTAAAGTAGCTGTAACAGATTAGTACAATAAAAACAAACTATAACAAAAATAAATAAATAAATAAAAACATTTAAAGATGAATTTCTCAATTCCTTAACAATATCTTCTTTCCATCTGGATGTGATCTCCAAGAGAGTGTATGAGAGAAAGAAAAAAAGGTGAATGAGAGTGAAGGAAAGTAGCGGTTTTACTGCATCCTGGTACATCCTGTCTTAATGAGACCCTCACTTCTCTCTCTTCCCATCTGTCCCCAGCAGGATTGGCTGCAGAATGCCCCCTATGTTGTAATGAACATACCTTGTGTTTGTCTTGACAAAAAAAAAAAAGTAGTATTTCAACACTGTGCTTAGTACAGACGAGGCTTGCCCACTTTTAAATGTATGTGTTGTCTTTTTCATTTCACCATGTTTACTTGTTCATTTAGATACAAACATTTCCCCTCTATCAAATTTAATACAACAGGAAGGAGACTGACTCATCCTTTCTTATCCCCACCCCTCCTCTGATGGCCCCTTTCCACGGTACAGTCTCATTAGCCTGAGCTGCAGCAGCTTGTTAACCCCACTAATCAAAATGGGAAAGAGCATAAAAGAGCTAAAGAATTTACTGCAAGGTTCAAAACTTCAAAGAGACTGGGGAAAGGGGGGGCTTTACCCAGAAGACTTAGTGTATATATTGGTATGTGTGTGTTTATTCAGAAAATATGCTGATTAACTTGAATTAATTGTTTTTTGTAAAACAAATGTAAATTCTTTGGGGTTTTTTTCATTGTTGCTGGCAATAAGAAACACCTTTTATCCCTAGCTGTTTTCATCTACAGTTTTATTTAGCTAAAAATCTGACACTCAAAATGTACTCATCTCAAACTACAAAATTAGTGTAATGCAATCGGCCGGATAACTGATGATACTGATGAAATTCCCACAGTTTTCTAGATATTGCATGTGTAACAGAAGCATGCTGCAGCGCGCCCTGCTTGTATCATCCAAAGTGGAGCTGCCAGCATGTAACTGATAGATACCACCTCAGTAAGTCCTAGCACTGCTTACAGGAAGTATCTATTTATAATAATCCAAAAAATGAGATCCAGGATTATAGCATTGATGTGCACTCCAGATTTTCTGTTCTTGTTTCACTTTAATCACAGCAGAAAAGGGAAACTGAGTGCCTAAACGTTTAAGATAACCGTAATATTTAAGAGTGTGTTCTTTTAATTGTAAATCTAACAGAATAGGGAAAAAAAAGAGATTTTCTTTATTTCATAAAAATCCACGTAACAAAATAGATTGCAAATTGGAAAACATTATTGTTTCTTTTTGTAAAACTCTGAATATCAGTCAGCACCCTCCCACATCTCCTTCAAATCTATTCATGTAACCGGGCGTGGCAGTCAACACTTGGCAAACTGCAAAATCCCAGAGGTGCAGAAAGCTACTTTGTCAAGTGGAAAATGTAATCCATTTATTCAGTTCTACATGTTTATCTTTTGGAGCCGTTGTCTAACTTACACTGTTCTTGTTTTCTTTGTGTCATTTCCAATGTCAGCAAAAAAATTCTCTTTTTATTTTATTCAAACAAAGTGAGACACCATGGTTTGGTTAGGTCATTCCAGAGTGGGATTTGGACCATTCAAATTCATGGTACACCACAATAGGTGGTATGAAATCTGTTAATACCAGCCCAGTTGCTAGTATCTAAACCCTTGAGTGTCTTGAGATAGAACCAGAGATAAACCAACAACTCTTCAAACACACTTAGAAGTTTTCCTAAAAAGCCCTGACTTGTTTGTATAGGAGCTGATTGATAGAAATGTGTGTTCAGATCAACACTAAGTTCATTTACAGTGCTATTAAAATAGTATGTGCCACCTGACAGATTTCTTTTTTGTGACATTTAAATGTTTTAGATAAAAAAAATTTTAATATCAGAGAAACATGATGGGAGAAAATGCAAAGTGCCTTTTCAAATGACAATTCAATTTATAAATGTAAAAAGCTATCCAAACCAACCTTGCTCTATGTTGCAGGTAAATTTGAAGCTGAGTTCAAATTTCCTAGCTACATTCAGGCCTGACTATTGCCAGAGATGTAAAATCTAAAAATCACTTTTATTAGGTCTGTCTTGTAGCTTGGAGTAGGTTTAACAATCTCAAAACACAACAAAGCATGAAACAGAATTCATGAACAGAAGAGACACAAAGTAACTGACATCCAGGGGCGTTTCCTGGACCTGGAAACATTGGGGGCTGAGCCCACACCCTAGTAGAGGAATCTGGGGAAACCTACGCAGTAAAAAAAGGCTTTTTATTAAAGCTTTCTTGAGCATTGTGACTCCTTGTTTAAAGCCAAATGCAGTGATATGTACTTCAAAATGTATTTATTTTCAAACCTAAACGTGACAATGTAAAGAAGATATCTAAAATCAGTATTAATATTAGGTAAAAGAGGAAGATAAAATTAGTCAAAAGGTAACAATTATTTTCATTTTTTTCTTTCCCTGACAAACACAGAAGTTAGTTCTGTGTCAGGTTGCATGGTGGACCTCTGTGTCTGCTCTTCTTTTTATCATTCTCTGTCCTGTCTAGGTCATCTGTAAATCAAGTATAACATCGATTTCTTCTATCGTAATAGATGTTATCAAAAGGTAATCATAAAAGGAACTGAACTTTGCAACATTATTAGCATTCAAGTGTCATTTATTAGGGGAAATTGGTTCAATTATATAGTTTTAACTAGAAGTTCACTCGGAGAGCGCAGACCTCCACCTTGGCAGCTCAGTCCCAGTCAAACAGCAGTCTTTGCACTCAGAACAAAAGGAAAACTGTTGATTTAATCAGTGATGTAATCTAGTTTATTCTTGTGGTAAACTCAGATTTGTATCCTCCCAGACAATCGTCAGTCAAAATGTTAAATCAGTCATTGATTAGTCAGTGATTTTAATCATGTCCTGCTTTCTGAAGCAGCTCCTTCTGTTTTGCATTTATGAAAATGACTACATTACCACTTCTTGTGTAGATAATTTTCTGATGAATGATAAGACAGAGAAACAGCTTTAATAAGTTAGAATTATTTCTGGATTTTAAGTATTTATATTTAATTCAATTCAATTCAATTCAGTTTATTTATATAGCGCCAATTCACAACAGATGTCATCTCAAGGCACTTAACAAGAAGTCATTTCAATAGATTTATACAAACATTCCAATCAGTTAAAAAATTTCCTATTTAAGGAATCCCAGCAGATTGCGTCAGTCATTGGCGTGAGGTTGGGCCCCGTTGATGCAGACTTTCCAACCACAGCAATCCTTCAGCAATCCCTCATACTGAGCAAGCATGTAGCGACGGTGGAGAGGAAAAACTCCCCTTTAACAGGAAGAAACCTCCAACAGAACCAGGCTCAGTAGGAGCGGCCATCTGCCACGACTGTCTGGGGGTTTGAGAAGACAGAGCAGAAACACAGAAGGAACAGAAGATCTGATATAAGAGAACTTTCTATGTTACAGAAAGTAAAAAGTTAAAAACAGGACACAGTAGATGTTCAGCCACTGGGAGCACCATCCCAGTTGATGCCCCCCGTCCAAGAGGGCATTGCAGCCAAGCAGGATACCAGACCAGGTATATCTTCTATGGAGAGAAAAACACTGAGAGAAAACAATGTTAACAGTCGAAATAACAGAATGTACTGTAATACAACTGGAGAGTCGTAGGAGAAAAGGAAGTAGCAGAGTGAAGAAAATTGGTAGGTCTGTCCTCCAGCAGTCTAAGTCTATAGCAGCATAACTACAGAGATCGCTCAGGATGACCTAAGCCACTCTAACTATAAGCTTTATCAAAAAGGAAAGTTTTAAGCCTGGCCTTAAAAGTAAACAGAGTGTCTGCCTCACGGACTAAAGCTGGGAGCTGGTTCCACAGGAGAGGAGCCTGATAACAAAAAGATCTGCCTCCCATTCTACTTTTAGAAATCCTAGGAATTACAAGTAAACCTGCAGTCTGAGAGTGAAGGGCTCTGTTAGGAACATAAGGAACAATTAGATCTCTGATGTATGATGGAGCTTGATTATTAAGGGCTTTGTATGTAAGAAGAAGGATCTTAAATTCTATTCTGGATTTAACAGGGAGCCAATGAAGGGAAGCTAAAACAGGAGAAATGTGATCTCTCTTTTTAATATTCATCAGAACTCTTGCTGCCGCATTTTGGATCAACTGAAGGCTTTTAATGGCATTTTGTGGACTACCTGATAGTAAAGAATTACAGTAGTCCAGCCTTGAGGTAACAAATACATGGACTAGTTTCTCAGCATCACTCCTGGACAGGATGTTTCTAACTTTAGCAATATTCCGGAGGTGAAAGAAAGAAATCCTAGAAACCTGTTTAATATGGGATTTAAATGTCAAGTCTCGGTCAAAAATAACGCCGAGGTTCTTTACGTTATTACTGGGGGCCAATTTAATGCCATCCAGATGAAGTGATTGACTAATCAGTTTCTGTTTAAGAAATGTAAATCATGTTACATCAAATTTACATGTTTAATTTACATCAATCTTTAACCCCCCACGTTGGGACTCTGATGTCTGTCACTTAGTCTAGGCCCCTTTGTATTTCAGCCCTGCTTTTATTTTAGTGTGACACCCCAAGATCATCACTGGCCCCCATTTAGCCCTCTTTGAAAAACTTCCTAGATACACCCCTGCTCAGCAGTCTTAATAAAGTATTTTTAGGCTAATATAAACATATAAACATATTATTCAAGCATTATTACCTATAATCATTTTGAATAAGACGTAATGAATTAGAATCACTTTAGGGTTAAACACAGCACGTCTGACCCACATTAATAAATGTCGTTATTAATTCAAGCTCTTAGAAAAGTCTTTATTTCAGAGCTTTGTTGTGAAAGTTCTGGTGCTGCTAAAAGCAAGTGGCCAGTTACGGGCCGGGAGAAAGCTTGCAATGAACCCTTGTGGCGATGAGGAGCCATAGTGAGACACAGATCAAAGGGGAGACGCAGACCAAAGCATGTCGGTCCAAAATGTCCGACGAATTTAAGCTTTTCTTCAGACAATTTTAACTTGCATTGGTAATGTCCGACTGACGTGTTTTTGCAAACACTGCTGTGGATCTGTCTAATGTTCATATAATGTGAAGACATAAAATATATAAATTGTTTACCTGTTTTATGTGTTGGCTCAGGGTTTTGCCTCCCACTGCCAGTCACCACAACTAAGGAATTGTCCCTTACTAATGTCAAAAATCGTCACGTCCATTCACCGTGCTATCAACCAATAAGACACTGAAGAGTCCCCACACAACTCCTCTCTGATCGGTCATACCTTTGTGCCTCTGTTGCATTCACCGAAGCCAGAAAATTACAAAATTCCCTTCTTCGTTAATGTCATAGGGCAGTCTAAGTTAATCTAAACTTATTCCTTCTGGGGTGAAAAAAACATTTGGTGCTTGAGGAGAAATGTTCAGGGCTAGAGCTGGGAATGCCCTGGCCAGGTGATGCCACTGCTGACATCTATGTGTGGAAAGGGTAACAAATCTGTTACAGAGCTTTTGAGTCTCTTGCAAGCCACAGTAAGAGCAATTATCTACCCACTCACAGAGAAGATATGGAACAGTGGTTAATCATCCTGTGAGTGGTCAGTTTACCATAAATACAACAAAAACGCATCAACGTCTCATGTAGAAGGTCATAAAAAAACCTAACAACATTTAAGGCATTGTAGACCTCATTTGCATTGTTTAAAGTTCTCATTCACTTGTTTTTTCAATAAATTTGCTGTGGTCTCTAGTTTGAATAAATGCCTTACAAGTCATTTTCTGTGGAATAAAATGATCTCACGCTCCTATTTCTGAGGGTTGCAGTTTGACAGAGGAATGGGTGGGGGAAACGACAGGATTACGAGTCTCACTCATTAATATTCCTTATATGGGACAGTTTCGCCCCTGATTGGCAAACAGCAATGCAACTTTTATCCTGCCTTCGAACCAATAACTAACTTAACTTACTGTACTGGTGGTGTTCCACAGACAAATTCGAACCGTTTCTTCCTCAGGTCTTCTTTCTTGCGTAAAAAATGCTACACTGATGGGTTATCTCCACAAACATCCTAAGTCTGAATGTGTTCCGTCATGTTGTGGAGTTGCTAATGGTTAGGTTCAACTAGAAAAGACGCAATCTGCTCTCCTAGCTGCAAAGTTAATACAGCCTTCTCGTGGGCGCTTGTAAGCCAAGGTAGGCAAGGACAGGAATACTAACTTTCCCTGTGACGTAGAAGAGATATATATATATATATATATATATATATATATATATATATATATATATATATATATATATATATATATACAGACCCTTTCCAAAAAATTAGAATATCATGGAAAAGCTTATTTCCATAATTCCATTCATAACGTTAAACTTCCATAGAGTATAGATTCAGGGCCCACAACTTAAACAATTTCAAGTACTAGTTGTTTATTTGTACATAATTTGGGCTTCCAGCTCATAAAACCCACAAAAACAGGAATTCAAAAAATGTGAATACTGTGAAGAAATCAGCATTTACTTCTCAGTTTTTGCAGAAAAAAAGAAAAAAAAATAGGATCACATCAAATCAGTCAAAAAATGGTACTTTCAAAACAATATGTCAATCTTCAATACTTGGTAGGGAATCCCTTTGCCTTAATCGCTGCCTCTATGCACTGTGGCATTGAGGCAATCAGCCTGTGGCATTGCCTCGGAGTTATGGAAGCCTAGATTTCCTTGATGCTTGCTGTCAAATCTTCTTTGTTGTTTGGTCTGGTGTCCTTCATTTTCAACTTGACAATACCCCATAGATTATCAATGGGTAAACATGGTGAAATAGGTCTGGCGAGTTGACTAGCCAGTCAATCACTGTGATGGCATGGGCATCAAACCAGCCATATTTCACACTGCACCTCTAGCAGCTTGGGTTCTGTTCCTCACCCGTCTTCCTCCAAACCCTTGGACCTTGATTCCCAAATGACAGGCACACTTTACTTTCATCGGAAAAGAGGACCTTGGACCACTGGCCAACAGTCCATTCCTTCTTCTCCTTGGCCCAGTTGAGTTGTGTCTGAATGAGGTCGTTTTTGAAGCTGTGACTCCCGCCTCATTCCACTCTTTCTGATCTCTGCCAGATTCATGAATCATCTCTCATTGATAATCCGGTGAAGCCCACAGTCAGCTCTTCTACTGGTGCATCTTCTCCTGCCACATTTTTCCTTGCACTAGACTTTCCATTGATAAGCTTGGACACAGCACTCTGTGAACAGCCAGCCTCCTTAGCTATGAACTGTTGTGTTGAGTTGTTTCTGAATGAGGTAGTTTTTGAAGCTGTGACTCCCACCTCATTCCACTCTTTCTGGATCTCTGCCAGATTCATGAATCGTCTCTCATTGATAATCCGCTGAAGCCCACAGTCAGCTCTTCTACTGGTGCATCTTCTCCTGCCACATTTTGTCCTTCCACTAGACTTTCCATTGATAAGCTTGGACACAGCCAGCCTCCTTAGCTATGAACTGTTGTGGATTACGTATCCTATGGAGGGTATCAATAATGGCGTATATATATGGTATATATATAGTATGTATATACATATATATATATAAACTCAGCAAAAAAAGAAACGTCCTCTGACTTTCAACTGTTTTTACTTTCAGTAAACTTAATGTGTGTAAATATTTGTATGAACACTAAGAGTAAACACCATAAGACAAAAACTAAAAATGTTTCACAGACACGTGACTAACAGAAATAGAATAATGTGTCCTTGAATGAAGGGAGGCTCAAAATCAAAAAAGTACCAGTCAGTATCTGGTGTGGCCACCAGCTGCTTGAAGTACTGCAGTGCATCTCCTCCTCGTGGACTGGACCAGATTTGTCAGTTCTTACTGTGAGATGTTACCCCCCTCTTCCACCAAGGCACTTGCAAGTTCCTGGACATTTCTGGGGGGAATGGCCCTAGCCCTCACCCTGCGCTCCAACAGGTCCCAGACGTGCTCAATGGGATTGAGATCCGGGCTCTTCGCTGGCCATGGCAGAACACTGACATTGCTGTCATGCAGAAACTCAGGCACAGAACGAGCAGTATGGCTGGTGGCATTGTCCTGCTGGAGGATCATGTCCGGATGAGCATGCATAAAGGGTACCACATGAGGGAGGAGGATGTCTTCCCTGTACCGCAAGGCATTGAGATTGCCTGCAATGACAACACGCTCAGTCCGATGGTGATGTGATATACCGCCCCAGACCATGACGGACCCCCCACCTCAAAATCGATCCCGCTCCAGGGTACAGGCCTCGGTGTAACGCTAATTCCTTCGACGATAAACACGAATCCGTCCATCACCCCTGGTGAGACAAAACCGTGACTCATCAGTGAAGAGCACTATTTGCCACTCCTGTCTGGTCCAGCGAAGGTGGGTTTTTGCCCATAGGCAAGGCAAGGCAAGGCAATTTTATTTGTATAGCACACTTTCAACAGCAGGGTAATTCAAGGTGCTTTACATGATTTGGTGATTTAAAAGAAACACATAAAAGAAACACACATTACACATGATACACAATAAAGCAAGAGAAAAATAAAAAAAGCAAGATAGCATGAACACATTTCATACATATGACATCAAGCATTTACTCAAAGGCAATTCTAAACAGATGGGTTTTTAGTCTCGATTTAAAGCAGTTCAGAGTTTCAGCAGCTCTACACTCGTCAGGAAGTCTGTTCCAGTTTAGGGGAGCATAAAAAGTGAAAGCTGCTTCTCCATGTTTAGTTCTGAGTCTAGGGATGTTTAGTAGGCTAGAGTTGGAGGACCTGAGTGGTCTTGGTGGTTGGTACCATGACAACAGGTCTTCAACATATTTTGGTGCTAAGCCATGTAATGATTTATAAACTAGTAAAAGTATTTTAAAGTCTATTCTCTGAGCTACAGGGAGCCAGTTTAAGGACTTTAGAACTGGGGTGATGTGCTCTACTTTCCTGGTTCTAGTGAGGACGCGAGCGGCAGCGTTCTGGATCAGCTGCAGCTGTCTGATTGACTTTTTAGGCAGACCTGTGAAGATGCTGTTGCAGTAATCAATCCGACTAAAGATAAACGCATGGATGAGTTTTTCTAGGTCGTGTTGCAAAATCAGTCCTTTAATCCTAGAGATGTTCTTCAGGTGATATAACGCTGACCTTGTTATTGCCTTCATGTGACCCTGGAGGTTCAGGTCTGAGTCCATTACTACACCTAGGTTACGAACCTGATCAGTAGTTTCTAGCTGTATTAATTGAAGCTGTGTGCTTACTCTTGATCGTTCCTCCTTGGGTCCAAAAATAATCACTTCAGTTTTGTTTCTATTCAGCTGGAGAAAGTTATGGCACATCCATCCATTTATTTGGTCAATGCATTGATTTAGGGTTTGAATGGGTTCAGAGTCACCTGGTGACATTGTAATGTAGAGCTGAGTGTCATCTGCGTAGTTATGGTAGCTAATGTTATTGGTTGCTATAATCTTGCCTAGTGGGAGCATGTAGATATTAAATAAGAGGGGCCCCAGGATGGAGCCCTGGGGCACCCCACATGCGATTTCTGTTCGTTCTGATGAAAAGTTTCCTATTGAAACATAGAAGTCCCTGTTCTTTAGGTAAGACTCGAACCAGCCAAGTACTGTACCAGAGAGTCTGACCCAGCTCTCCAGTCGTTCCAATAAAATATCATGATCAACAGTGTCAAATGCTGCACTGAGGTCCAACAGAACCAGCACTGTGGTTCTTCCACAGTCTGTATTTATGCGGATGTCATTAAATACTTTGACGAGGACAGTCTCGGTGCTGTGGTGAGCGCGGAAACCAGACTGAAAAGCATCAAAACGGTTTGTCATTGTTATGAAGCCATTTAACTGCTGAAACACAGCTTTTTCAATAATCTTACTGATGAATGGGAGATTAGAGATTGGCCTGTAGTTCTGCATTAACGTGTTGTCCAGATTTTTCTTCTTTAGCAGTGGTTTAATAACTGCTGTTTTTAAAGCCTGAGGGAAGACACCCGATAGCAGTGATGAGTTCACTATTTGAACAAGATCAGATCCAATAACAGGAAGAACCTTCTTTAGAAAAGCTGTGGGTAGGATATCAAGACAGCAGGAGGAGGAGCTTAATTGGATAATGATTTTTTTCAAGGCTGTTCTGGTTTAATTCGTGGAATTCAGACATTTTCTCTACATTGTTGTTGATTGGGGATGGCACTGGTTGTGGGTTCGATATTGAGGTACAGATTGACCGTCTAATTGTTAGAATCTTTTCAGTGAAAAAGGTGGCAAATTCATTGCAGGCCCTGGTAGAGTTTAGTTCAGGGGCTACTGTCACTAAAGGATTAGTTAGTCTTTCCACTGTTGCAAATAGAGTCCGTGCATTATTAATGTTTCTGTTGATGATTTCAGAAAAGAACGATTCCCTAGCATCTTTTATAGTTAGCTGATATCTATTCAGTCTCTCTTTGTAGATCTCACAGTGAACCTGGAGTCGAGTTTTCCGCCATTTTCTCTCAGCTCGTCGACACTCTCTTTTTTCACTACGTACCAGTGGATTACTTGTCCACTGAGACTTTTTTCTACCTGAGACTACTTTCATTTTAGTTGGAGCAATGAAATCCATGATGTCTGAGATTTTCGCAAGGAAATTATCTACCAACTTATTTACTGAGTTTGAGTTGGGAGATGAGGGGGATGTGGTGGAAGGATAAATACGTTTAAAGGTTTCTACTGAACTGTCCCCTAGAAAACTCTTTTTTATAGTGGTCTTACTGTGGCTGGATAATTTAGCAGAGATGGTACTTTAAAAAAAAATACAGAAATGGTCAGATAATGCAATATTAATTACAGAGATGTCAGAAATATTTAAACCTTTGCTGATAATTAAGTCCAGAGTGTGTCCTTTATTGTGTGTTGGTTGTTTGACATGCTGGATCAGTCCGAAGTTGTGGAGAGTATCATCTAACGTTTTTGCTTGTCTATCTTGGGGGTTGTCGGTATGGATGTTAAAGTCCCCCACGATGATTAGTTGGTCATAGTCGATACATATTACAGAAAGAAGGTCATTGAAATCATTAAAGAAGTTAGAGTTAAGTTTTGGTTGTTTTATATAAACTTAAAAATAACGCTTTGTTAGGCTCATAGGCGGCGTTGTTGCTGGTGATGTCTGGTAAGGACCTGCCTTACAACAGGCCTACAAGCCCTCAGTCCAGCCTCTCTCAGCCTATTGCGGACAGTCTGAGCCCTGATGGAGGGATTGTGTGTTCCTAGTGTGACTCGGGCAGTTGTTGTGGCTATCCTGTACCTGTCACGCAGGTGTGATATTCGGATGTACCGATCCTGTGCATGTGTTGTTACATGTGGTCTTCCACTGCGAGGATGATCAGCTGTCCTTCCTTTCTCCCTGTAGCGCTGTCTTAGGCGTCTCACAGTGCGGACATGGCAATTTATTGCCCTAGCCACATCAGCAGACCTCATGCCTCCCTACAGTATGCCTAATCCACGTTCACGCAGATGAGCAGGGAGCCTGGGCATCTTTCTTTGGGTATTATTCACAGTCGGTAGACAAGTCTCGTTAGTGTCCTGCGTTTTTAGAACTGTGACCTAAAATGCCTACTTTCTGTAAGCTGTTAAGGTCTTAACGACCATTCCACAGGTGCATGTTAATTATTTGATTATGGTTAATTGAACATGCATGGAAAACATTGTTTAAACCCTTTACAATGAAGATCTGTAAAGTTATTTGGATTTTTACAACATTATTGTTGAAATACACAGTCCTGAAAAAGGGACGTTTCTTTTTTTGCTGAGTATTATCTATTATAAAGATAGATAGATAGATAGATAGATAGATAGATAGATAGATAGATAGATAGATAGATAGATAGATAGATAGATAGATAGATAGATAGATAGATAGATAGATAGATAGATAGATAGATAGATAGATAGATAGATAGATAGATAGATAGATAGATAGATAGATAGATAGATAGATGTATACATATACATATATATAAATATATATATCCCTAAGTAGCCCCATTTCTTATTTATTACCATATTCTGTAAGGCCACCATGAACTGCTGTTTCATGCTTCATGGAGAAGCAATAACCATCACACAAGGCAGCTTAGGAGTTTGAAGAAAGTATGGAGCAAGGAAACTTTTTTTTTACAGCCAAGCCAGAGTCTTGTGACGAAACCAGTGTTCATTGAATAAAGGGTGTCTTGTTTTCAACACTTGTCATGACTGGGACAACATTTAAGTCCGCTCACAGGATACGCAGGCATGTTGTTTTGAAGGGCCATGAAATCCTAAGAAGGTTATTGTTGCATAGGCTCAATAAGGGGAATGTTTCGAGAAGCAAATGGCCTAAATGAATTGAAGTAATGCAGTAGCTCTCTATAGGCTATGTAATAATGAGGACAATTTGAACAAAGAAAATATAAAACATTTAGCCATTGAAGCAATAAACCTCCTTCCACCACATCGTCTTTTTGCAGTAAAAAATAAAAAATAAATGGGGGGGGGGATCCTGTTATTGCACTTGTCACTTTGTGGCATGTCAAGAATGGAGGATGTATTTAAGCCTTTGGCAACGTGTGACCTTTTAGGGAAGCCCAGGCGCAGTTTCCTTAATTAACCCATCCTCTTCATGCACACAGACATTCACGTCCACACACTATGACGCCTTCTTCATTAGACAGACATGGAGATCAACAGATTAATTTAATCTGCATAAATGCAAATAGCCTACTAGAGTGTCTTGTTCTTGTAGGGAGATGGTTAACACAGATGACAGAATGCGTAGTAAATAACTTAGGTATCAACGGCCTAAACATTTGTTTTTATAATAGAAGTCATAACTAAATTTGTAATAAGAAAGTGAAATCACTTTCAAAGTGTATTCATATCTCACTAAAGCATTGCAGTCCAACTAAAGATTAAGTAATTTAGAACAACGGATTCTGGAGGTTCTTCTTTAGAGTCTAATTAGTAGAAAAAAACCACACTCATTATTCTTGCAAATTAACCTAATTTGGTTGAGTTCTATAGGGCGCGGAAACAGACAGATAGATGCAGTGACAAGTCTGTGACAGGATCCAGGCGTGACAAACAGATCAGGATTGCATCTTTCTGCAGTTCTGCACAAAATCAACCATGAAAAACATGTCTTATTAGACATGCAAAATAACTTAGCACATGCTTACTCTCATAGGGAGGACCAATAAAAAAACAAAAGAAATTCATCTTAATGAGTATCGCCATTGAATCTGTCAAAGTGAGTGATGAGTTCCTTAAATTTTTTGAGCAGGAAATAGAAAAGATAAAAACACAAACTCATTTAAACATAGGATGGTGAAGAATAAAAAATAACAACGCACAAAATTATCTCAACAACCACATGATAAATAGGTCCAACTTGCTTGCCATTTTAGACAGATGTGAATTAACTGTATTCAGTGAATTGTGAAAATGTCACTGGCTGCGTTAACTCAGAGTCAGTTATAAAAGAAAATGACACAAATTAAGATGTAAAAGGCCATAACAGACTTGGTGTACTTCTGAAGTCACCAGGGGTACTGGGAAAAAAATAAAAAAATACATATATTGATTATGAATAAATCAGTGCACGAATGCCATGATAAATGTATCACTCAAACAGGAAATTGATTTGATATTTAAAGTTTTTAGCCACAACATAACATCAGCACATGAACAAAAACAAAAAAGCATGACAATAAAATGTAAATATCTTTATAAAAACTATATTGATCATCCAACATCCAATTTTTCGATTGATAATTATGGAATCAACATTGGTATTTTACCCTATCATGATTCACACAAAAAACGTATTTTACAGGGCTGTTAAGGACCTTTGGTGTAAGTAGTCACAGTGAGACTTGAAGCAGCCTTAACTCAGCAGCTCCCTCCTTTTTTAAGGCATGTTTAAACAAACACAGCTTTTTTTCCTGCATCCCCTGCCAGCTTCCCTTTGAGCACTGCACAGTGTAAAAAGGTGGAAGTGGGCTTTGACCGTTTGTTTGCCACAGCAGGAACAGGCAGCTCAGAGGGAAAAGAGTTAGTAAGGACTGGTGTGTATGCTGACTGACTGCAGGATGGGCCTCCAGTGAACATGCAGAATTATCAGTGGCTGAGTGGCAGCCGTCCTGTTAGAGAATAGTAGTTCCAAGTCTGCGCTTATTGACCCTTTTGAAGCTGAGGCCCTGGGATAAAAGAAGGCAGGGTAGACCCTTCTCCAGATACAAAGGAAAGTCTTCGTCAGTATATGTATGCACCCTGGGTGTCCTAGTGAGATGGAAATGCAGCACTTGTCATGATCTGATGAATGGTCAACTCCTCCCATGCCATGCTGCCTGGTTTTTCATGCTGTGATCACATAAGGTAGGGAGCTGTGGGAAAAACCTCGGCGTTATTTTTGACCAAGACTTGACATTTAAATCCCATATTAAACAGGTTTCTAGGATTTCTTTCTTTCACCTCCGGAATATTGCTAAAATTAGAAACATCCTGTCCAGGAGTGATGCTGAGAAACTAGTCCATGCATTTGTTACCTCAAGGCTGGACTACTGTAATTCTTTACTATCAGGAAGTCCACAAAATGCCATTAAAAGCCTTCAGTTGATCCAAAATGCGGCAGCAAGAGTTCTGATGAATATTAAAAAGAGAGATCACATTTCTCCTGTTTTAGCTTCCCTTCATTGGCTCCCTGTTAAATCCAGAATAGAATTTAAGATCCTTCTTCTTACATACAAAGCCCTTAATAATCAAGCTCCATCATACATCAGAGATCTAATTGTTCCATATGTTCCTAAAAGAGCACTTCGCTCTCAGACTGCAGGTTTACTTGTAGTTCCTAGGATCTCTAAAAGTAGAATGGGAGGCAGATCTTTTAGTTATCAGGCTCCTCTCCTGTGGAACCAGCTCCCAGCTTTAGTCCATGAGGCAGACACTCTGTTTACTTTTAAGGCCAGGCTTAAAACTTTCCTTTTTGATAAAGCTTATAGTTAGAGTGGCTTAGGTCATCCTGAGCTATCTCTGTAGTTATGCTGCTATAGGCTTAGACTGCTGGAGGACAGACTTGCCAATTTTCTTCACTCTGCTACTTCCTTTTCTCCTACGACTCTCCAGTTGTATTACAGTACATTCTGTTATTTCGACTGTTAACTTTGTTTTCTCTCAGTGTTTTTCTCCCCATCGAAGATATACCTGGTCTGGTATCCTGCTTGGCTGCAATGCCCTGTTGGACGGGGGGCATTGACTGGGATGATCCTCTCAGTAACTGAACATCCACTGTGTCCTGTTATCAACTTTTTACTTTCTGCAACATAGAAAGTTCTCTTATATCGGATCTTCTGTTCCTTCTGTGTTCTGCTCTGTCTTCTCAAACCCCCAGACGGTCGTGGCAGATGGCCGCTCCTACTGAGCCTGGTTCTGTTGGAGGTTTCTTCCTGTTAAAGGGGAGTTTTTCCTCTCCACTGTCGCTACATGCTTGCTCAGTATGAGGGATTGCTGAAGGATTGCTGTGGTTGGAAATCTGCCCAACCTCACGCCAATGACTGACGCAATCTGCTGGGATTCCTTAAATAGGAAACTTTTTAACTGATTGGAATGTTTGTATAATTGTATTGAAATTACTTCTTGTTAAGTGCCTTGAGATGACATCTGTTGTGAATTGGCGCTATATAAATAAACTGAATTGAATTGAATAAGTTAGGGAGCTGTGGGAAAAACGATTTGTCCCAAGGAGCTGAGCGTACATCTGATTTTTACCAAGAATCAAAATTGGAAAACTGTTTGAAGGCTTTAGAGTAGGGTGACCATCCATTCTCTTTTCTCCGGAAAAGTCCACTTTTAACTTGCTGCCCGGGGAATCCGGGGGGATCTCATAGATTGATGAAAATGTCTGGGTTTTTATTGTTTGTCAGGGACCATATTTGAACTGACTGGTGCAATGCATGTAATAATCTCATGTTACATCCTCCCTGAGCTGCTGCCTAGTGCCCTGTTCTGATCTGTTTATTGACGGAACAGACAGCAGGCTGTGTGCCGAGTTGCGCCGCTCTGCACCCCATGCACGTTTGTTGCTGCTTTTTACAAGAAGTCAAAGCACAAGCTTTATGTACAAACTGCAAAATACATACCACCCGGTAGCAACAAATGGGTGGCAGAGTGCATATAGCTGGCATATGTGTTTTCTGTGTGTGACAAAAGTGGCAAAGATCCCGTTGGTCCACATGGACACAAAAATAATGCTGTGCGAAGTGAGAATTCAACTATAAATTGACTGAGGAGGATGAAAATGAAAACTAAACACTGAGAGTATTCAATTTCATATTGTCTTTTTGAGACTGCTGCTTTTTACTTTAATTACATTGAAAAGAGAATATTTATTTTCTCATATTATTTCAGACTTTTGTTTAATTTTATATCCAGTGTAATTTAGAAAGTGAACTATTATTGGTGCTGGTAAATTTTCTAATTCAGAAGAGTAATCATTTCTATTATTATTTTTTTCCAGAAATTAAAAAAAAAAAATTCTACTTGTGAAAGCTTTTTTGAAGTTTGTTATTTAAGTATTTATTCTAACCCAATAGAGAATGCAATATATTAAAATCAAACGTCTTGACCCCGTCCTGAAAGTGTTTCAGGACTGTGCCAAGTGTCCTCTTTTTTGGAAATCAAAATATGGTCACCCTACATTAGAGGCTCTTGATATTTATCCCCATCATAATGTTTATTTTGCCTGAAAACACCATTCTTTGTTGTAAATAATGATCTTCAAGATTAATTTGGGAATAAGATGATAGTTGTTTCTGAATTTGTCTTCCTCCGGCCTTCCTCCAGCCTTCCCTTTCCCCATCACATGCTAAGTGTGAAAAAAGCATGAAAACCCTGTGATCTCACATGACAACAACACAAACTGACATAATAAGCAGTGTCTGGCACTTAAAGTGGCAGAAACAAGCCATTGACGTTTTTCTGTGTTTTTTTTACAATTAATTGGGTTCACACAACTGACTGTGTGCCTTTATGAGGATCCAATACCAGACCGTGTGCATTTAGAAACCAAGCAACCCTGATTAAAGCTGTTTGGTCATCATTTGTCATTGGAGCGGACTTTATGGAGTGTGAACAACCTCTCTCCACCCGACAAAGGCTTTTTTTTAGATCATGTTAAACAAGAGAGACATGTCTGTGAGTTTCTTCTTTCTACTCCTGTGGCAAATCTACTTTACCCACTTCATGAAAGAGCTACAGGCACTGTTTGCATTGTCCCTGCCCTGAGACAGAGCTGCTCTACCAGACTAAATTAAACTGGCTTGGCAGCCGGCGTGTGTGTAGTGCCAGGCTTGAGGGAGGGAATCTATGCGTGTGTGAGTGTGTGTTTTTGTCTTTCTGTGCACATGCATACCCTTGACTAAGTTTTCCTGTGGAGGGATATAGCTCTTCAGATGCTTTATATCACGGTTCTTTGTATTCTTATGCTTTAGCCCAAACCATATCCCAACCTTAGGAAAACACAAGCTGGGCAGATGCATACTGGTACCCTCTTTTGGCACTCATCAGTTCGTGACTTGTGAAAAGCGCCAAATTGAGGATTGTAAGTGAGCAGGACACTCGTCACAGGTCCGCCCATGAAACTCAGTGACACCTGTCATCACAGCTTACTCTGAAGACCTGCTACCAACCACCTCCAGCCTTGCCTCACCGCAGCAAACGACAAATAGGGGGAATGGAGGGAAGAGGGGAGGTGGTGTTGGGAGGGCTCGGATTTATAGATCTCCTTCTATCTCTGTTCTCTGTACTGGTAGCAAGGTTAGAGGGCATGGAGTAGGCTGAGAGAGGGGTAGGAGGGGAAGAGACGTAGGGGGGGCGGAGGTCTGCCTGGTTAGCGTTTGTCCTTCAGATGAGCATGCTTTTCTGGCCCTGTAGGTATAGCTCTCCTTCCCGCCTGACTGCATTCTTAGGACAAAAGGCCTGTGTGAATGCATGTGTGTGAGACAGTTGAGCTTACCACAGCACAGTCAAATTACTTAACAGCTCGGTTTCACTCTGGTAATGACTCCATTTACATGTTTACATCCCTTTCAAACATACTCCTCCAGAAAGATGGGTTTCTTAATAGGAAGCTCAATTATATTAGCTATTAATCCACCAATGGAAGTATTTCTATCTTCTTAAGATTTTTTAGTTGGGAGATTATAAGTGCTCTCTAAAGAATGCAAAAGTCTGAAAAATAGCCGAGAAGGAAGAAAAATGAGGAGAGAGAAAAAAAGTTTGTTTGGTTCAGAAACCATTTAACAACTTCCCCTGGAAATTGAAAGAGGAAATAGTTTTGGGCTGGATTGCAGTAGGGGGGAATGAAGCCCATATGAGGACCAGATGAAGAGAGTAAGCAGCCAAGGAGGACTGACAGTGGGTGAAGGAGAGAGGGGTGGGCTTTACGAGAGGGAGAGAAATAGTCTTTTGATGTTCTCCATTTACATCTTACAACAAAACCAGAGGAAAAAACAAACTGAAATCATTGTAAAACACTGACTGAGGGAGATGGAAAGAAGAGAAGAGAGATGGGTCTGGGTGTTTATGAGGTCATTTACCACGCTTGCGTTTTCAACAATTTTACCCACTCACATTTTTTTCAGCTTTGTTCTCCTCTAATTATTTCCATTCACTTCAAAGAATGTGTATGTTTTTAAATTCATGTGTGTGGACTTTGTTTTGTACAGCGCCATCTCATTGTAACACACTGCTGTGTAAGGCCCTGAATATATTCACAAAGGCTTTCCTATCTTTCAATCGTTATACATCATTCTAGGTTAAGGACATGTGGGAAACTGACAATGGTAGCAAACTTTCACTTCTGGGTTAGTCTTTTCCCAATGCAACTGTGAGACATTTATGGACATCTCATGAGTTGCCTCTTTGACATTTACACAAACAAATGGTAAAGGTAAACTTCCTTGTGTCCTGATTGCTTCTAGGTAGTGAAACTACTTGGTTAGGTGTAGAATAAATATAGACCGCGGATCATTGCAAAAGTATTTTAGTTAAACATTTGTGGTACGTTATAATTTTATGACTAATTTTGAGACTCTTTATGATTAAAATTTCTTAGCATTACTCTTTCTTAAAATGTAACTGTAGGTCATAATTTACTTCATGGAAAAAATTACCTCTGGGGTGCTTTTGGGGGGAAGTCAATATAGACAATAATTAGAATCAAAACAGCTTTATTAGGGAAGATTGTATGCCCAAACTACAGTATCAGTCAAAAGTTGGCGTGTACCGATCAAGGACACGAATTTGATTAATTTGGGGTTTTTCATTTATTGTTTTTACAAATAGGTTTAATCAATAAACAATAGAAATCCTTTTTGAAAAATCGCTCAGTGTGGATTTTCTTTAAACCAAACATAGAGGTAATTACACACAAATGCACAGTCCCAACAATGTTTGGTTAAATAGTCCTCAACAAGTTGCCCTCACATCTGCTTTCCACCGAAGCCGTAAGCGGCACATAACGTAATAGACACATTTTACTCACGAGCTCAGCAGCCCGGGAGATCACGAAAAGACAATTGCAATTGTGTAACTTAAGGATAGCATACTGGAAAAACATGAAATTCTTTGTTAATAAGTATCATAAACTCACCACCCACTGTCCATGCCTTCTCCCTTTTGATGTTGTCCTTGTAAAAATGATCACTGGTATCATATAAATTGGGTGATTCTCCACAATCCACATTCTTTTTGTTCATGATAAAAACCAACAAATTAGACCCACAGGCCGACTGACTTAAACCCTGGTGCCACAGGTAATCATTTTTTGTTTTGCTTTTGTCATAGTTAAGCAATTGGAAATCTGCACGTGTCTTTTATTTTGAAATTTTCCAGATGCTTTACACTGCTCCAGTGTCTGATTTCCTGTCTGGCCCGAACTAAACTGCTGACCTTGATGCGTTTTAGCAGCGTAGTGTATAAAAAATAGACCTGCTGCGTAAATTTAGGAGAGGGCCACGACACAACGCTTCTGGGACGCGTCTGAATGATGTTGCTTCGAGCCCGGTGGAAACTGACCCATTGTACTATCAGCTGCGTATTACACTTCGCAAAAATTATGCGGCGCTTACACATCGGATGGTAAGTAGGCTTTAAACCAATGCATTTATCAACACAAGAGTCTCTTACATAACTCTGGTTAGATAATTGACTACTGTCATTGGTTTCCTGCCATTCACCCAGTCTTAAAATAAAATGAGCACATTTTAATTTTAGATGGGTCAGTGCTTTGGGGAGCCTATTAGCTTAATAAAAATTTTTTTGGATGGGAGCACTGTTTTGTTAGAACTCAAATTTGTGTCAATACCGGTGTGTTGCACAAAGTGTGTGAAATAATGCAAATATAGGGCTATTTTCAAATGAGAAGACTTTGAAAATAGCCCTATACTTGCATTATTTCACACACTTTGTGCAACACATCAATCTGTTCAGGCTATGAACGGATCAGAACCATCCACTAGGCAGCAGCTTGGGAGGACATCAGATGAGAGAAAGCCTGTTGTATTCCATGCATCGGACCAGTCATTTTAAGTCTGCCTATTGGTCCCCTGAAAAACAATGAACACCTTGATATTTTCATCTAACTATGAAATACCAAGAGAAGCAATAAGGCAGTCAATCACATCAATGGACATGTTAGTCATTCTATCCAATCCAATCATTCTATGAGTCAGTAGTTCTGTTTACCTAATTTCTGGTGTGTCCAAAGAACATATTTAAAATTCTCCAGGAAATTATAGATGATGTGTTACTGTCACGAGGTGTGTGGAGAATGGACCCAAACGCACTCGCTGAAGGAAGGTGCAGGATGTTTATTATAGTGAGGTCGTGATGATGGTGGTGAATGGAGACACTGGACATCGGGCAGGGAAGGAAGACAGCAGGAAGAACACACCATGGAGATAGACGATTACCACTATCCAGTAACTACTAACTATCGAGTAACTAATGATCCGGCCGGGAGTGAAAGGAAGTGAGGGGTCTTAAAGGCAGGAGGTGAGTGGGATCAGGTGTGGTTGATGAGACAGACAGGTGAAGACAATGAGGCAGGAATAGGGCAGCGTGACAGGACCCCCCCCCCTTTAAAAGTGGATTCCAGATGCTGTGGAGAGAGTGGAAAAGAAAGGGAAGAGAAAAAAAAAGCACCCTTGCCAGGGTGGGTGGAGGGGGCCCACGGAAGGAGGGCCCGAGTCTCTTTGGGTACGCCCCTGGAAGTCTGGCGGACGGCCCCGGTGGCGGCCCCTGAGGACCTGGAGGTCGGGCGGACGGCCCCGGTGGCGTCCCCTGAGGACCTGGAGGTCGGGCGGACGGCCCTTAGGTTCTCTTCTGAGGGTCAGGTAGCGCCAAAGATGCCTGGCCTTTAAAGGTCGGCCGAGACAAAGAGAGTCTGGAGGCTCGGACGCCTGCTGAGACAGAGAGTCTGGAGGCTCGGACGCCTGCTGAGACAGAGGTTCTGGAGGCTCGGACGCCTGCTGAGACGAAGGTTCTGGAGGCTCGGACGCCTGCTGAGACGAAGGTTCTGGAGGCTCGGACGCCTGCTGAGACGAAGGTTCTAGATGCTCGGACGTCTGCTGAGACAAAAGTTCTGGAGGCTCGGATGCCTGCTGAGACGAAGGTTCTGGAGGCTCCAGTGACAGGGACGGGTCCTCCCTGACCCTCCCTGGGAGCTTCAGCGACGGGGACAGGTCCTCCCTGACCCTCCCCGGGAGCTCCAGCGACGCATGGGGAAGTGTCCATCGCTGGAGAGCTCCCGCTGTGACCGCCAGAAACACGGCAGCCACAACAACGGCGGGCTCTGGAGCTGGAACGGGCTCTGGAGCTGGAACGGGCTCACGGACTGGTGCTGGAACGGGCTCACAGACTGGTGCTGGAACGGGCTCACGGACTGGAGCTGGAACGGGCTCACGGACTGGAGCTGGAACGGGCTCACGGACTGGAGCTGGAACTGCCCCGGAAGCGGCCCCACCTCGGCCGCGTCGCTGCCTGCGGCGACGCGCTCCCCTGGAGCAGAGGTAGGCCGTCTTGTCCCCATAGAAGAACTCGAAGAGGTCCTCCTCCCTGATGTGAGGAGCCCCCGAAGAGCCAGCTGGAGGAGGGACAAAGACGGCGGGGGAGAGAACGGGCGGTGGGTGCCACGCGGAGATGGAGCCGACGTTGGTGGTCCGTGTGGCCGCGCCGCCCTGCTCCTCGCTCGCTGAAACTCCGGTTCGGCGGGTCCATCGCCTACGGCCAGATGGTGGAGGCGGAGAGAGCGGACCGATCGTCTGGTCCAACGCCTCCTGGCGAATCCTCTCCACCTTGCGCCGCAGATCGGCGAGCTCCCGGGCCGAGAAGACACTCTGGAAGTGAGGGAGCACTCCGAGGATCTCCCCGGCTCCGGAGACCCGCACAGGGAGGTGAGGAGAGGCAGTGAGTCTGGCCAGGTTGGCCCCAGACGTCCTGGCGGAGGGCGGCGATCTCCCGGGCGAGTGCTGGGTCCATGTTTAGGGCTGGATCATTCTGTCACGAGGTGTGTGGAGAATGGACCCAAACGCACTCGCTGAAGGAAGGTGCAGGATGTTTATTATAGTGAGGTCGTGATGATGGTGGTGAACGGAGACACTGGACATCGGGCAGGGGAGGAAGACAGCAGGAAGAACACACCATGGAGATAGACGATTACCACTATCCAGTAACTACTAACTATCGAGTAACTAATGATCCGGCCGGGAGTGAAAGGAAGTGAGGGGTCTTAAAGGCAGGAGGTGAGTGGGATCAGGTGTGGTTGATGAGACAGACAGGTGAAGACAATGAGGCAGGAATAGGGCAACGTGACAGTTACAACCACTTGCTTTTCACTTGAAGGTTAAACGATACGGAAAATACACAAGGAAGAACTGCTTTGATGTTAATTAGAAATTAAATGGAAATTTCCAATGGAAATACAGCTTTATGAAGGGTGCTGGTACAGAAGAAAATGAGGAAATATAAAAAAATGTCTGTCTTTCCCCTTGCTTTCTTTTTTGTTATCTCATGCTCTGTGACAGAACCTGTGTGTGCAGTAATGTCTGTAAAACCTACTATGCTATGCTAAAGTTTCCAAATCTCACACGTTCACAGTGGAGCTTGGATTCTTCAGGCATTACTTGTGCAACGATAGCAGTTTGGCATCCTGGCTGATCTTAGATCAGACTATGACTAATACACGTGTTATGACACGCTGTGGTATTTGCATATTCATTTGTGACATTAAGAATTCCTCCCCACTGCCTCAGGTGTTCCTGAAATCTATGTGGAACACTATGAGGGCAGATCCCCATTTCCCTGCTAAGTGAACCTGACAGTGCAGACTAGCTGATAGTACATTTTAACATCTTTTAGATGTTTCTTGATGGAAAGAAGATGAGTTCTCAGGGGAAAGAGGCTGGGTGTAGTCACACAGAGGACTCTTGGCTCTGAGTCACTCTGGCAGTGTCTTTAATAAGGGTAGAAAAGCTGCTGTGTTCTCATGCAAAGGCGAGCAAATACTCAGCCTGAGGTTTGCGGGGGGTCAACTGTGTTACATGGACCTAGATAGTATAAGAGACATCCATGTACCCCGACAAGTACACAACTGAGAGGACACACATTCTTTAATTTTATTTTAGCATTTAAATAATTTGTTTTCACAGCTATATAAACCTTATGCAGTTTGAAACATTACCTGAATGTTTGGACCAAAAGGCCAATTTTTAAAATATCTGACACATCTTCAAGAAAGAAATGCCACCAAACTCTTCATTAAGTAAGTAAATAACATTTTATCTATATAGTACCATTCTAGAAAGAATATCAAAGTGCTATACAGTAAATCCAAACACAGAAAACAAAGAAAAAGAAGAAGCTAAGCAAAAGCAATTACTACGATCAAGTAATTTGCAAGGGAAACATTACATTTTCTGATGTATTGATTTTCACATTCAAAAATAATGATCCTCTTTAAATGAAGTTCAAGCATTTTCCCCAGTTAAGCCCATGTGCAGACATATGATCAGAATAAGTTTACAGGGTCACAGATTCCAAATAGGATGATAATTTAAAACACAGATGACTCATATAAGAACGAAATGTTGAAGGTTTAAAAAACATGTTTTACGTATGAAAAAATACATAAAAGAAAACTTTTAGGTTCTGTGTGCAGAGTGTGTGTGTTTGTGTCCTCACCTTTTCCTTCCAGGGTGTTACAGTCAGGTGAAGAGCCAGTTGCACACAGTTAGTCCAATCAAGGAGGAGCTTTAAAAGTGGAGCAGACGTACAGATGGTTAAACACCATAGAGTGGTAATTAGGCCAGTTTTTAGCTCCTTGTCCTAGCTATCGCTCTTTGTCTCTTCCTCACTGATCTTCCCGAGTTCCTGGACCTGTTCTCCTCCCGCTGCAGCCATTGACCGTCTGCTCCTTCCTCCAACTCACCTCCCTTGCCCCTCATTCATAAGCCCTCCAGGGACCTGCTCACTGGATCCTCACCTTCCTCACCTGCCTGTCCACCCTCGAACACCAGTCATACCCACCCGCTTCAAGAACCTGGGAGAAAAGGAAAGAATAAGAACCATCAACACAATCCACGTCTTGGCCGGTCACAGACATTGTATTCACTTACTTTGCCTCCCAAATATCCTCCTCTTCTTCTACGAGTAAGAATTAGAATCATCTCAATCTCTGGACTGATCTTAAACTCCTGCTTCTCGTTACTCACCTCTGATCCTCCTTCCAGTGATGTTCCCGAGTGACGGTCCCGAGAGCCCCTGTTCATCCTAGTTCCAGTGCTGGATATCCATTCTACCATTAAATACAGCCTTGAAACAATAAATTGCATTTTACTGATTCCTTGTAGTTTGAGTCAAGTGTGTTCGCTCAAGAGACTCTATGCAAAACATGACAAAAAACCTTCACATGTGGAAGGTTTTTTCACATGTTTCCTATGTTAAAACACATTATTTCAATATTATGTCCACATCTAAAATGGATTTTCACATGTTACTAAGCAACATATGTAAAAGGTTTTTGTTTTGTTTTTATTTTACTACACTATCTCCACAAGTTAAATATATGTATAATACTTCTCTACACTGAATAATTTCCACATGCTAAACCTATATGAACAACATTTTAGAAATATATAACAAAAGGCACATCATATCCTGCATCTATTGAGAAATGAGAATGATAACAAAGAGATTTATCAAAATTGAAAATGGAATAGGCATAAAATCCTAACTGACACCTGCACTGGGCTTTTCAGGGCATTGTTATGAGTATTATGATATGAATTTCAGCTCTGGGCCCAGTTCCCAATACTGGGAATTTCAAAGAAGCAACGTTTGTAACAAGCTTTCATGCTGAAGAGGAGAGCCTGAGGGGGTAAAGAAACCATGTGACATGCCAGGCAGTATGCATGAATCTCACTTCGTTGACAGTGTCTTTATTAGAAATGGTTTTCAAAACATGGGAAAATGTTGTACAGCTTTTTTGAGCCCACAACTTAAAAGATTTCAATTACTTAGTTGTTTATTTGTACATAATTTGGGCTTCCAGCTCATAAAACCCACGAAATCAGGAATTCAAAAAATTTGAATACTGTGAAGAAATCACCATTTACTTCTCAGTTTTTGCAGAAAAAACTAAGAACTTATGATCACATCAAATAAATCAAAATATGGTACTTTCAAAACGATATGTCAATCTTCAAAACTTATTAGGGAATCCCTGTGGCCTAATCACTGCCTCGATACGCCGTGGCATTGAAGCAATCAGCCTGTGGCATTGGCTGGGAGTTATGGAAGCCCAGATTCCCTTGATGGTTACGATCAGCTCTTCTTTGTTTTTGGGTCTGGTGTCCCTCATTTTCCTCTTGATAATAACCCATCTCAATGGGGTTTAGGTCCGGTGAGTTGGCTGGCCAGTTAAGCACTGTGACGGGGCATGGGCATCAAACCAGGTTTTGGTGCTTCTGGCGGTATGGGCAGGGGCCTGGTCTTGCTGGAATATGAAATCTACATCTCCATACAGATCATCAGCAGAAGGAATCAAGTCCTCTAAAACATTCTGGTAGACTAATGCAGTGAACTTGGATTTAAGAAAGCAGAGATTACCAACACCTGCGCCTGACATTCCACCCTAAATCATGACAGACTGTAGATATTTCACACTGGACCTCAAGTAGCTTGGGTTCTGTTCCTCACCTGTCTTCCTCCAAACCCTTGGACCTTGATTACTGAATGACAGGCACACTTTACTTTCATCGGAAAAGAGGACCTTGGACCACTGGCCAACAGTCCAGTCCTTCTTCTCCTTCCCCCAGTTGAGATGCTTCCTATGTTGGCTCAGGATCCGAAGTGGTTTGACCTGAGGAACCCGACAGTTGTAGCCCATCTCCCAGAATGCGTCTAAATGTGGTGGTTTTTGAAGCTGTGACCCCCGCCTCATTCCACTCTTTCTGGATCTCTGCAGATTCACGAATCTTCTCTGTTTGATAATCCGCTGAAGCCCACGGTCAACTCTTCTCCTGGTGCATCTTCTCCTGCCGCATTTTGCCCTTCCACTAGACTTTCCATTAATATAATAATATATGTATCGAGCGGATACATCTCTACGAGAAGTTCAGAGAAGGACAGAAAGAGTTTGGCGTTGGGGTCAAAAGCACAGCAAATAGGCCAGTAATGAGAAGATATAGAGGAGCCAAAAGCTTTAAATGAACATCATCTTGTAGACGAAAATATCTCAAAGAACAATCTTAGCCCCTGTTGTGAAGCTAAAGAAACTACCATTAAAAGTACAGCAAATCAGATAGGTTCAAAAGTGTCAAATGAAAAAGATTATTCAAATCAAAAAAAGGGAGTTCAACCGAATCTTGGATTTATCTGACATTTTTTTCTCTAGGCGCTTGAATGAACCTTGAATATTTTTAATGAACCTTGAATATTTTAGAATTAACCTTGAATATATTGATCAAGAACCTGAATATTTTAACTGAAAGTCTAAATCTTGAATATTCTGAATGAACCTTGAATATATTGAATGAACCTTTAATATATGAATTGAAAAGCTGATTATATTGAATAAAAGTCTAAATATATTGATGGAATCTTGAATATTTTGAATGAACTTTGAATATATTGAATGAACCTTTAATATATGGATTGAAAAGCTGATTATATTGAATAAAAGTCTGACTATATTGATTGAGACTTGGATATTTTGAGTGAACCTTGAATATTTTGAATTAACATTGAATATGTGAAATGAAAGTCTGAATATTCGGATAGAAAGTCTGAATATTTTGATTGAATCATGAATATTTTGAATGAACCTTGATTATATTGAATAAAAGCCTGAATATATTGAACGAAGTCTGAGCAAGTTGGTGTAGCCTCAAGGCTTTATGGATAATGTAATGGAATTCAACTGTCAGTTTGTGTTTATACCAGTGGTTCTCAAATAGTGGGGCGGGGCGGGGCGGGGCGGGGCGGGGCGTGGCAGGGCGGGGCGGGGCGGGGCGGGGCGGGGCGTGGCAGGGCGGGGCGGGGCGGGGCGGGGCGGGGCGGGGCGGGGTGGGCCTCCAGTCACTAGGTGGTAGCAGTGCTCAAACTAATCAACAGTCTGCTGTTCAACCAAGCAGAAGTAGTCTACACAGAAACACTGGTGTACAGACTGACAGAGTAGCAGGGCTGGATGGGGTAGGGCTCTATGAATTTTGCAATCTTGGACAGGTGACGGAGTCGCGGATTTTCAACAAACAAAATGAAATACACATTTAAACTCTGTCCCTGTAGGGTTTTGGCGGCTGCAACTTTTGTACAACTTGCTACCTGGTAAGGCGGGGCTCTCCTCTCCACACAGACAGCCATGGCGAAACTCACTGAAACACCGACGCCCTCTAAGTGATAAAAAAAAAAAATTCAACCTAAGCGCCAGGCTCAGGGCTAGCTATGTTTATGAATAGGGAGAAAAACCCTTCTATAAGTTGTCAGCTCATGGGCTTGTAAGGTTTGCAGCAACATGATAGCTAAAGACAAAAACACTGACATGTCATGTAGTTTAGCGGAGTCTGGGACAGAGTTAGGAAATAAACATGAACAAAGTTCCTGATCATTATGGAAGTGAGCATGATGATTTACTGTTTCCAGGTCTCTTTATGAGACGTTTTAATGTGGAGTTCAACTAAAGTATTTTAAAGGGATATTTTATTTTATAAAATGTGAAAAAGATGGTATTTTTTGTTTTGTACATAATGTTTTAGTTCTTTAAAAATGAAAGGAAAATCCTTGAACCCCAGCACAGTTATTTATTTGTCATATATATATATATATATATATATATATATATATATATATATATATATATATATATATATATATGTATTTATAAATCTGTGTAATTAGGTTTATGCCAGATTACTGCAGTACTTTCCAGTTTTTATTCACATCCTGTCAACTTAGGTGGTAGCCTAACACCCCAAAGCTTTTAAATTCAAGAAACAAACGTTTAATGTCTAATGTTAACATTTTTTGTAAAGTGCCTAGAGATTACAATTGTTGTGAACAACTATGGTATAAATAAACTATTTTGAATTAAATACTTTGGCATAGTAATCAATTCAATTCAAAAATACTTTATTACTTTATTATTCCCACAGGGAAATAAAGTGTTGTTATAGCTCATACAATTACTTATTTAAGGAGTTGTTGTAGATAATGATGGCTGTGGGCAGGAAAGATTTCCTGTAGCAGTCTCTGTTACAGCGAAACTGAAGAAGCCGCTGACTGAAGATACTCTGTTGTTGTGGGACAGTCTCATGAAGAGGATGCTCAGGGTTGTCCATATTTTTATTTTATTTTAAGAAGGATCCTTCTTTGAATCATCATCTCCAGATGTTCCACAGTCGTCGCCAGAACAGAACCAGCCTTCTTTATCAGGTTGTTTAGCCTTTTTAAGTCCCCGGCTCTAAAGCTGCTACCCCAACAGAATATGGCTCCACAACAAATTTGTAGAAGATTTGCAGCATCTTGCTGCAAACTTTGAAGGACCTAAGCTTCCTCAAGAAGTAAAGTCTTCTCTGTCTTAATCATCATGAATTGCATTGTCAAACATACATTGAAATGAAATGTCGGATTTCTTTTCGGTCAGGAGCATTAAAGTGGACATAATACCCAAATTTTACTTATGTCATCCTCTTCTCTTGCCACTTGGGTATCTGTTGCCTTTATAAACACTCCTAAGATGAATAAAAACCATCCATCCATTTTTTTAGAACATTTTTGCTGTCAGAAATGTTGTGCTTCTACAACCAGCTTGAAAAAGGGTCTTGTTGTGACATCACAATAAGCGTAATTTGCATAAAACCATCCCTCACCTATAAAACCTCGCCCCTCACTTGTCAAAGCCCGCCGAACAATTCCAGTTCCATTCAGATGTGTGGCAAACCCAGCCTAGTAACAAGATGGGTGGGCATGGTCTACAACTGCTAATTTGCATAAAAGTGCAGAGCCCTCAAAAGACTGATTCTGAACGGGACTGAAATTGTGTAGAATTTAGCTAGTAAGATCGGTTTGTGTAAGAGTGATTTTGTGGAAAGAACTTCATTAACATGTTTTGTAGGGCTGGGCATTGTTAGGAATTTCACAATTCGATTCGATTTCGCTTCTTGAGGCTTCGATTCGATTTCGATTCAAAACTATATTGATTTATTAGCTTCAATATCGATTCAATAATAAGTAAATACACAAGTAAATAAGTACCTGAGTATATTTTCAAATAAATGAGCCAAACGTCAGATTTTAACGTTGCTGGTGCAGGCTTGAACGGTATTATATCTTTTAGATATTGTTATAGATATTGCTACATAATTATGTTTCTGTTGGATAATAGATTTATCTATAAGAAAATGAGAATAGTTTATTCATTTGTCTAGTTTGAATTTAGTTATTTTATTTCCTTTTGGCCACCAGATAGCAGGAGTGGGTTAACCTAAGTAGTAATATACCTGGTTTTCTAGTCTGAGTAGACAGAAGAAGTTATATGTAAAAGAAAAACGTGCCGTTATTGAGGAGGAATGTAAAATAAAGGCAGAGAAAAGAAAATAATTCAGACTCTGTCATCTCTGAAAAGACATCGGTGGCTTCAACTAACCTTCACATCACAAACGGAGTGCAGCTGCTGTCTGCCATCTTGCTGTTTTGTTAATGCGCGTCTTGTACAACGGTGAACACTCTCACTAGAGTGTTGCCCACAGCGCCACCACTGGCCAGTGGGCTGAATCGATTCATAGGATTTGATGAGTCGATATTGAATTGAGAAACAAATAATTGCAATGCATTGCTGAATCGATATTTTTACCCAGCCCTAATGTTTTGTATAGACCATAATCCTACTATAACTTATTTTAAAAGAAACATAATATGTCCCCTTTAAGATTACTTTCTTCCGATGAACTGATTTCTTTCTTAACCGAATTAAGAACTAATCATATTTGCTCAGCAACTCTATCAAACTGCATACCACTTGTTTCTTTGGTGATTCACTTTTTCTGTCTTTTGTTCGTCAGTATGACATGCTTGTGTGGACCAACATTCCCTCTTATGTGTATCCATTAGTTTTCCATGTGGAGTGGCACCAAACCAGGCACTTCAAGGTGGATAAAGAGGAAGACAAAATAAGTTAGTGTAACTTGGTGTATATTACTGAACATTTTCTAAAGAGGGTGTGGCTGTGTCGGTGTGGCAAAGTCTGTTGTTACACTATGTCGATAGCTCAGAATGGCTCAGGAAGATATTCCACTAACCGGTGGGTTACTGGTTCAAGCTCCCACTCCATCTCTCTCGGTCGTTGTGTCCTTAGGCAAGACACTTCACCTGCCTTGCCTGCTGGTGGTGCTCAAAGGGCCCAGTGGCACCTGTGTATGGCTATGGCTGCAAATATACTTACCATCATCCGCGTGTGAATGTGTGCCTGAATAGGTGAATGACGGAATGTGGCGTAAGGCCGAGAAAATACTTGCTTTTTAACTTCACGTTAACCTCACGTTAACCTTGTGTTGTCGCAAGTAGCAGGCTACGTCTTGCATTGTGTCTTGTTTTGCACTGCAAGTAGTACTGGAGAATAAGTTTATTTAAGCCCTAAAGCACTTTGTAGTCCTCTAACTGAAAAACCACTATAAAAGGTCACTTACTGTTTTGAGTAATGTCAGTACATACTCAAATTACAAAAATCATATACTTTACATGATTAGGGAATAAAATAAAAATAGCAATAAAACACAGAAAAAGCATATAAAGTAAATACAGCAAGAAAGCATGAAGCACACATAACACATGTTCACTTCATAACTGTAATTTCCAGAAACCCACCCAAATCCCCCAAAATTATTAAAAATTCTAAATTTAGCATAAAATTCCCCAAATATTCACATATGACCATGTCTTAATGTGGAATGAAAGATATGATGCACATTTTCTCTAGGCTCAATGGCTTTTGTACCAAAAATCATTAACCTTCACTTCAGCAAAAAATCGTCATTAGTGACATAACTTCAAAAATGTGTTAAAAATGTTCCACCCAACAGCTACCACCAAACAATGCCCAACTGCTAGCCTTATTAACAAACTTATAAAATAGCAATATCACTCATCAATATATAACCATGATTTTGGTGCTATGCTTTTTGACTTCATATAATGAACATAGATTAGACCAAAATTTTTATAAATAATCCATTCAGCCACTTTAGCACTATAGATTTTGCCTACATTTAGCACCCCCTAATTTTGGATCAGGCTGAAAATGGACACATCAATGTTATTTGACATTAAGTAACTTTGGTATGAAAACTACTAATAAATCTTCAACTGTTCTAAAGTTAAGGTCAATAAACATTGTTTCTTGCCAAAAAGTTTATTTGACACATAGTTTGCAAATTCAAAATGTAAAAAACAATCTGTCCTCATCGTTTGGTCAGCTCTTTGTCCAGTATTAACCATGCAAAGATTTGCTTCAATTGGCTTTGTGCCTTAGGAGGAATTAACGAAAAGTTTCAAAGATTCAAAGACCATGTAGGACAAGAGATTTTATTTCTACATCTAGCAGTTCTGGAATTTTTTTTAAATTGCTGTCATAAAAGGGTCACCTAGTGGTAAATTTTAATAAAATGTCTGACATGTGTTGAAAGTGCCAGCTTGTATGATCTGTGATGTCCCCCCAAAAATCTTTTAACTTTACTGAGTTCAAAAGTCAAATGTAAAATAGCATATAAGCCACGCCCACTTCACAATCATATTCAAAATCTGGCTTTACAGGGTGCTTTTGAACAACTATATCATCTTTGGTGTAAATCTGTCAAGCTGCTATGCAGATATAAACATTTGACCCTTTATATAAAACTGTATAAAATTGAATGCACAGTGACAACATCGCATCCCTTATTTGGAGCTTAATTCTTGTTCTGTAATCCTGAAATATGGTGAAGATTTAGTTAATTGACTTTTCAGCTAGCTAGTGTTAAAATGTTTGGTGCAACACAACGTTACTTGCACAATTTTTAAAAATAATCAAATTTTTTCAATATTGTTTTGTTGGTTTGGTCTGAAGACATATACAAAGTTTCACATTGATCTATCTCATAATGTGGGAGAACTAAATAAAACTAGGTTTTTTCTTTATTTGCAATTTAGCAGATATAAAGTTTTTGAGTATAGGACTAATGGTTTAGGAGCTAAGCATTGTCCTTTGCCACATAACCCCCTAGGGATGCTATATTTATTAATTTCCTATTTATTTTTTGTCTGAGTAGCAGTCAGGCTTTTCTACCAGACTGCCTTGTCAGATTTTTTCCAGTATCTTCTGTTTTTTCTGGCCAACATTTTTTACCGGAGAATAATATTACCAAAGAATAATGAAAAATCTGTACAATTACAATGGGGTTTATTGCTCTGCTCGAGTTCTGCCCACTCCGCGGATTTGGAACCCTAATAGAAAGTATTTAAAAATCTGTACAAAAGTAATAAGGCTCCCTGCTCCGCAGGGAAACCTAGAGAAAGAGTTGGTAAATGTCCAGTTGCAATGTATGCAATGCTTTCACACAATGCCTGCCTATCACATGGAAATTAATACTCAAGACACAAATAGCATTTATCAAAGATAACTGGATCTGCGAGTCAGTCACATCAGATGTCTCAATTGGATATCCAAACCACAAATCCAAGAGTGCCTCAGTTTGTTCCCATGGCAGATGTTCTTAAAACAGACCCAAGGGCATGCTTATGGAGCATTCATTAGAAGATTTCATCCATTAACACAAACCACTATGCTGGTTAGAAATGGCTCAGAGCCGTTGTCAAAGCCATACTTAACACTTCAGTTTTTATTGTCATACATGAAATGCACCATTTGGATTACTTTAAAGAAATGTAAAAAAACATCCACAATGCACACAGTCTATAAAGCATTTAGTATGCAAAAGTGTATTCTGTAAATGCTGAAATAAGATTTCTGTAACTAGAAAAATGCATTTAGCCAGAGCACAGAGAGGGCTAGATAGAAGCAACTTTAATATGCAGACATTGGTTGGTGACAAATACAGTTTTTTTATATATGAACAAAATGCAGGTGCCTATTTATCTATTTTACTAAATTAAAACACATGCTTGTAATTACTGTCTAAAGCTGTGAATGTTTTTAATACAAAGCAAGACAGATGTAACTCTAAAGTTGACTCAATGTAAACATACTTAACATATATATATATATATATATATATATATATATATATATATATATATATATATATATATATATATATATATATATATATATATATATATATATATATATATACAGTGGCTTGCAAAAGTATTCGGCCCCCTTGAACCTTTCAACATTTGTCACATTACAGCCACAAATATGAATCAATTTTATTGGAATTCCAGGTGAAAGACCAAAACAAAGTGGTGTACACGTGAGAAGTGGAACGAAAATCATACATGATTCCAAACATTTTTTACAAATAAATAACTGAAAAGTGGGGTGTGCGTAATTATTCAGCCCCCTTTGGTCTGAGTGCAGTCAGTTGCCCATAGACATAGTCTGATGAGTGCTAATGACTAAATAGAGTGCACCTGTGTGTAATCTAATGTCAGTACAAATACAGCTGCCCTGTGACGGCCTCAGAGGTTGTCTAAGAGAATGTTGGGAGCAACAACACCATGAAGTCCAAAGAACACACCAGACAGGTCAGGGATAAAGTTATTGAGAAATTTAAAGCAGGCTAGGCTACAAAAAGATTTCCCAAGCCTTGAACATCCCACGGAGCACTGTTCAAGCGATCATTCAGAAATGGAAGGAGTATGGCACAACTGTAAACCTACCAAGACTAGGCCGTCCACCTAAACTCACAGGCTGAACAAGGAGAGCGCTGATCAGAAATGCAGCCAAGAGGCCCATGGTGACTCTGGATGAGCTGCAGAGATCTACAGCTCAGGTGGGGGAATCTGTCCATAGGACAACTATTAGTCGTGCACTGCACAAAGTTGGCCTTTATGGAAGAGTGGCAAGAAGAAAGCCATTGTTAAAAGAAAACCATAAGAAGTCCAGTTTGCAGTTTGCCACAAGCCATGTGGGGGACACAGCAAACATGTGGAAGAAGGTGCTCTGGTCAGATGAGACCAAAATGCAAAACGCTATGTGTGGCGGAAAACTAACACTGCACATCACTCTGAACACACCATCCCCACTGTCAAATATGGTGGTGGCAGCATCATGCTCCAGGGGTGCTTCTCTTCATGGAAGAAAACCTCTTGGAGTCTGCAAAAGACTTGAGACTGTGGCGGAGGTTCACCTTCCAGCAAGACAACGACAGTAAACATAAAGCCAGGGCAACAATGGAATGGTTTAAAACAAAACATATCCATGTGTTAGAATGGCCCAGTCAAAGTCCAGATCTAAATCCAATCGAGAATATGTGGCAAGATCTGAAAGCTGCTGTTCACAAACGCTGTCAATCTAATCTGACTGAGCTGGAGCTGTTTTGCAAAGAAGAATGGGCAAGAATTTCAATCTCTAGATGTGTAAAGCTGGTAGAGACATACCCTAAAAGACTGGCAGCTGGAATTGCAGCAAAAGGTGGTTCTTCAAAGTATTGACTCAGGGGGCTGAATAATTACGTACGCCCCACTTTTCAGTTATTTATTTGTAAAAAATGTTTGGAATCATGTATGATTTTCGTTCCACTTCTCACGTGTACACCACTTTGTATTGGTCTTTCACGTGGAATTCCAATAAAATTGATTCATGTTTGTGGCTGTAATGTGACAAAATGCGGAAAAGTTCAAGGGGGTCGAATACTTTTGCAAGCCACTGTATATATATATATATATATATATATATATATATATATATTACTACTCTTGAGTAAATTTTTTGAATGCTCTGCCCTCTGTGAGTTACTTTATAGAGATAAGAACACATGTTTAAAAAAAAATAAACCAGACACAAACTCACACCTACAGACCTACAGACGCCACCGGTTTCTTCATAATCTTTGTTTTTCTAATGTAATTTTCTATCTGTTGAGCTTGTTGCATTTTGAGATCAAGGGAATTATATATACCCACAGTAAGTATTGGTCTTAGAACAATGTTTCTTCTGCTTATAAAATGGTTCTCTTGTAATTGTTATTTGTATACATTTTTATTTTATTTTGGTCTTTCAAAAAAACAGGACTTGTCCATAACTTTATATTTGTGTTTGTCTGAGGACATAATTTAAAAGTCATAAATTAGATGTTACTCAGTAACCAAGTAGCCTTTTAGCAAATACCTTTTTATTCTTAGTTGAGTAACTTTTTCCTTCTACTTGAGTAAAAATAAGTTGAAGTAGTGTTACCCTTACTTTAGTACAATTTATTTGGAACTCTACCCACCTCTGTGTATATATGTATGTATATATATATATATATATATATATAGATAGATAGATAGATAGATAGATAGATAGATAGATAGATAGATAGATAGATAGATAGATAGATAGATAGATAGATAGATAGATAGATAGATAGATAGATAGATAGATAGATAGATAGATAGATAGATAGATAGATAGATAGATAGATAGATAGATAGATAGATAGATATGTGTGTGCGTGTGTGTGTTGTTTCTCTGCTTAAAGAAACTGGAGAGAACTAGAGCCCTCTAGTGTTGGCCGATGTCTACTGAATATCTATGCACTATACACACAAAAAATTAAGAAATTGTATGAGTCTCTCTTTCTTTCTTTTTTTCTTTCTTTTTGCATGGCCCTCTCAGCCTGCCTTGTGACCCTTTCTATTGTCATGTATACATGCTTGGGAAGGGCTACTATATGCAGAAAACACGTCTGGCCAAGTGTTGGGTGTGGTGAGGTCACAAAGATCACCATCTCCTTTAACTATCTCTCAAGCCAGTAATATTTTGACGTATAGTGGGGGGTTGGGCGTCTGTTCAATCCAAGAAAATGCAAACCTACCCTCACTTTCTTGTAAAGCTGGATAAATGCATATTGCTCTTGTCAAACGTGGTATAGTCCTTATTGCCTTAACCTTAGTATATGTATATTTTATTGCTCAGAGGGAAGAACACAGGCCTTGAATGTTAAAGCATTGTTGTTAACCTTCATCTTGGGAAAACATTGTGCTTCAGGTAATTATTGATCAATAAAATATTACATTACTGTATAAAAATTTTGTGTTTGATCCTTTGAATAGTTGACTTGACAATGATCACCATAGGCAATTAAAATTTTCAAAAATAATTTATGTCTTAAGTTAGACATTTTGTCATGTTCAATCATAGATGCTTGTATGTAAGCAAATGAACCATCATTATTCTTCTATTTTATTTTCTTGCTTGTTTTTTTTCTCTTTTCATTTAGAGGTTCTCTTGCAGGACTTACTGTCAACCAGAAATTTGAAGAGAATTCAGGACGATTACAAAGATTGAAAAAGCACATCCTTCAACTATTTTCTATCCTTTGTGTGACCAACAGCTGTGATACTGGGAGTGGGTATGAAATTCATTTTGAACAAAACATAAACATATACATAAACATAAACATGTTTGAAGATTTTTAGACTTTTTTGGTTGGTGTGCATGTTGCAAAAAGCTCTCTTTTATGCTATGCAAATTATTTTTTTGTATATACCCCACACCCTTTCTAACAAGCAAGCAAAGCTAAACAAGAGATGACAGACTCCAATTGAAATCAGCCTCTTTCTTTGTCTTCGTGCAATCCCTCTCAAGACTAAGTGCTCATCTGGTAAGGATTGCTTTGAATTTTAAATACATCATTTGAAAATTACAAAAAAAAACACAATGCAAGAAAGACTGCACTTGTGCAAGAAAACAATGGTGTCCTATGCAGGGTTTGGGCTGTTTCTTTTTTAAGATTTTGTCCTCAGGCTGTTACGGAATATGTGTCCAAAACTGGCAGTGAAGCAGGAAGGAGGTGGCTTTATCCATTTTGTTTTAATAAGGAACAGGAAAAAACAGAGCAGGATACAAATATAAACCATAAAAAGTAAAACAGACCTAGAATTATTTTGTGTCTTTCTTCTCTCTTTTTTAAAGTGACATCAAATCTGCACTGTCAAACATATGCATTCATCCACAGAGACCTTTCAGCTATGTTTATCATTAACAACATGACAGTGATCACAAAATAAAAATGCCCTGAAGTCAGGGTTAACAAAGACTAAACTGCTCCAAACAAAACTTAAAGTACCACCACATAACAAGCAAATATACATAGGTTTTTTTCATACAAATGAAGGAGATTTTTTTGTCCTTGTGTATCTGTTGGATTCATAATTAAATGAAAAATATGTCACAGCGCAATAAAATCAGATACAAATTTAATGAAACATAAAACCTGAAGAAGCAACTTCTCAAAACATGAATAAATCATAACTTCAGCTGGGCTGTAAGTTGTTGAGTGACAAGCTATAGGGTGCTTCTGATGACAAATTTACTGCGTTCAGTAGAATCATGAGATACTCACCACAAGTTTAATCTCTGTGTGAATCCCATCAACCTGAGCCTTTTTATAGCTTTAGTGACTGAAGGCATGTGCCTCGGGCAAAAAAAAAAAAGTGGAACTGGGAAAGGCTTCACTGAAAAGGCCAAGACAATAAAGGGACTACGAAATAAACAGTGGTGTTGCTCATAAACACACAGAGAACATAGGTATGCAAATTTCTAAAGTTATGTGGTGCTATTGAGGACTAGTTTTTTTATTTATTTATTTTTTTGCACATGGAGGAATTGTTTTTACCAGTTATCTACCTCTGGCATGTGTAGAGTCTATGACATTACCTGCATGTGTAGAAATGTTGCATGATATGGTTGGCTACATTCCAAAAGTATGCACAGCCTTTGAACTTTTCCATACTTTGTCATGTTACAACGACAAACTTCAACTTTAATTTGATTTTATGTGATAAACCAACACAAAGTAGTGTATAACTGTGAAGTGGAAGGAAGATAAGCATGATTTACCTTTAAGAACAACCTTTCGCTGCCATCTTTGGTGTCTCTAAACACTTTGCAAAACTACAGACTATTCTGGTTTGAAAAATAGCTTCCTCTGGCAGGCTAATTTGAAAGCTCTTTTATGAACTTTTGTTCTTAATAGCTCACTGCCTAGTAAAAAGCTATTTTACTATTTGCTGACCAGAGAGGATCTTAATCCAAATATCCATAAATTAATTCTTCCTGGTAAAATTCAAATATCCAGAAATGCCTATATCATAATCTCAGTGGACATTTCAGTTATCTCAAGCTTCATTCTTCTTAGGACAAATGACATCACATTTTCTATTAATGTAAAGCAGACTTGCCGCTGCACCTTTCCACAGATTCATTTGTATTGTTTAAAATCAATATTAGGTATAACTATTGTATAATGAAATGGGACATAAATATTTAAAGGAAACACACCAAACTTAATGAAAATTGAATATTTTTGGGCACCCTGTCATGAATTAACCTGTCTGCCCATGCTGTTGCTCCTGGGTTGTCTTTTACAATCACTGGCCATGCCCACTTTCCCTCTTGTGGGTCTGATCTCTGATTGCTTCCACCTGCCAGGTCTTTTTGTAAATGCCTCACACCCTCAGGTTCAGTGTTAGATCATCTGTTGACATCTGTCACAGCTTTCAAGCCTCTGTCCATGTTTTTTTTAATCCTGTGTACCCAGCCTGTACTTTGACCAGTGCCTCAGCTTTTGTTTTGCCGGTACTGTAAGTAATCTTTTTCCATCTACGGTTTTTGACCTTTTGCCCAGAAATCTGACCCTGCCATTTATGTAACAAATTTTGGATTTTGTCTGCTCCTCCTGGATTTTTTTATGTGCATGACCCTGGACCATGTTTTGACTAAGCTGCTTGGGACTGAGAAATTATGAATCCTCGTCTTCCCTGAGAATCATCAGGTTCAATTGTTGGATTCTGCATAACCCTTGAACTGAGTAAGATTCTCCTTTCCGTTGAGAAACCCTTCTCTCAGGCTCTCTCCTGTCCTATGGGTAAAGTGTTCCCGGATGTTGAACCAAGTCCCCATCCACTGAGGAAACAAGTTGCTGCTCCAACAGGTGAACCATTTCCTACTTCGCTATTTAATCAACTGGAACTCTGACGTCCTTCATATACTTTGCCTGTTACAGAGAGAGCCGGGATCTGAGACCAGAGACACTCTTCATGCAAAATTCGTAATATACTTTGTAAAGTACAATTTGTTAGTTGTGTACTGGGTTCAGGTAGTACAGAAACCTGATACATCCATGCACAATATAACCAAGTCCTCTGCAGTAATCTGGTGTGAATTCACCCTTAAATCGCACAGACAAAAATTATGCTTTTCTTTTACTTCAACTTGTTTATATATATCTCGTTTTTTGTCCGCACATTGCTAGCTGCACTGGTACTCATTAATGTGATGAGGTATTACATCCCTCTAAAAAAGGTTCTACCAGTGTTTGAACTTCCATTTGGTATTCACAGTAGGTGACAAACTGTAGTAAGGAGAAGTATGTTCGATTTCTATATGAACTAGTTCAAAGTTCAGTTCACACATTTTAAAATGAACTAGTTCAGCTCATAGTTCATAATTCAAATTCTTTTAACTAATTTCACAGTTCCAAAAAAGAACTAGTTCATAGTTTTTTGGGGGTTTTTTTCAATATGTTGCCGCAAGCTATTACCCTCAGATCATTGATGCAGAACCAGTGCTGTTGCTGCTTCATTCATTGGAATTCGGCTCCATGCTTCACAATTTGATGATGCATGTGTGCATGTTTCCCCTGTATCAAGGACTGTTTTTAACAGCATAGACATTATAAAAAGGAGACGCTGCATTGACTGCTACTGCCTACTGTTTTAGCCATGGGTGCAGCCAGGTTTATGTCTGGAAGGTTCCGTGGAAATCTGGCACTCTCTTGAACAAAATATATTGCAATTGAGTGCCGTTAAACACCAGAATGAGTGTGTTCACCATAGCGTTCATCAGGCAAAATACAGTCAGTTCAGTTCATGTTCACCAAAAATATGAACAAGTTCATTAACGATATTTCAATGTACTCGTTCAGGCACAACACTGGTAAGGAGTATTTTTCCAAGCATTATATATGTAATGATTTTTTTCATTTATTTTAAAGCAGCTATTTAACATGCAAGCTTGCTACAATATTTGAACATTTTTCAAAATACTTTTTGGTAATTTGATGTTTCATGTGCTGCACTATATCACTCTATATATAGCAGTGCGTTTACATGCAGCAAGAGAAAGCCGAATTATTGTCTTAGTCCGACTGAAATCGAACTTTTGAAATGAATGTATACACCTTAGTCCGGCAAAAGCCGAACTGAACTAGAGTTAGAGTAATCAAGCAAAGGCACCAAGATAATGTGGTTAGAAAATCAAATTTCTTTGCATGCAACTCCAACCTGGCCTCAGTTGAGCTTTTCATGAGAAGTGACGAGACCGTGAAAGCGGAAGTAACAACACCAGTACACAACAATACAGCAGCAACAATGAGTGTAAGACAAACAGTACAGTACTTACAAAATGTACTGTGCTGCGGTGTTGTTGCCATCCATTTCTAAGCTCATTGTTCATATCTTGCTTTTTACTCAGTCTGCTTCACTGCTTTCAACATTTGTTTACTATTTGTGTGAAGCTCCATTCCATCTGGAAAAATCCAACATGAAAGGGTGCATGTCACCACCTAACCACTTCTTTCAATAATTCAATTTTTCTGAGTGACATGTAAACTGGGATAAAGGCTCCCATTTTGGTTAAGCTATTAGTCTGGTTATTGCCAAAAGTTCGATTTAGATGTGCCTGTAAATGTACAGACTGTTTCTTCACTCAAAAGGACAATCTGTTCACCCATAGCTGAATCTATCTCTGTTTGCAGTCTAAAAATAATTTTGATTTGTACATATCTGTTTTAATTACAAAGTTTACAGATTACTGTAACAGCTGTTGGTGGAGTACAGTGGTATGCTAAGCCAACTCTGTCCCTTCAACTGGTGAAAAGCAAAAACCTAAGAAGGACAAAGAGACAGGAGGAACAAAGAAAATGAGCTACACCCCAAGGGCCTACTGCTGCTATCTACTCACTCACAGAAATTAACTAACACAGGACTGAGCAGAGTGTGTCACATTCTTTAGTATAGAGACCGGGAGATAACAGCAACTTTAAAAACTCTAACATGTTAAAACAGAGAGCAATTAAAGTTGACATTTGCAGACCTAAATACTTAGAAACCCAGTTATTAAGCTTCTCTTTTATAAACAAAAGGCTACTTTTTATATTATTTTCAGTTTTAAAAGATACCAGAGACTCTAAGAACGAAGCAGTCCTATGCCAGTTCACCCTTATCAAGACAGTTCTAAATCCAGTTCAGCTAGCTCACAGCAACTTAATTCATGAGCACGGTTTCCCAACTAAACATTATGAACTAAGTTCATAGTGCCAGTATGAAATGGTTCTTGTTTATTTCTCATATTTTATTTAAGAAAGGTTTATGGTAACCTAACCCTAACCCAAATATTTATATAGCTCATGATGCTATTCACAAGACAACAAATGAGTTTTTGGTCACAGTTTGTATCTACTCTCAAACTGGCAGGGAATTGTTTGCTACAGTATTTTAATGCATAATATCTTTAGAATAACATTGACAGTATAGCTCGTGGTAATTTGTACTTAAAGCTACATTGTGTAAGAACTTCTCCCATCTAGCGGTGAAACAACCAACTGAATATTACGTTCTAGCCCCACCTCCCACCCCCCCATTCCGAGCGCGTTTTAACTCCTACGGTGGCCGTTTCATGCCAAGGTTAACATGGCTTCCAGCACTACGACTTCGTCCAGTGTTCCTTCCAGTGATGAGGAGACTTTAGAAAACTACATTGCATTTAGTTATATAGTCAGACGTCTGCCGCGTCGCGTGTAGACAATCTCCCTCTGGCATTCGTCACGGAGCAACTGAGTTTAGCCAAAGCACGAAAGCCGGAGCTGGAATTTCCTCGTTGGCAAATGTATTTCAAAAAAATGGAGGCTCAACATGGATTCAGCCATTCGTGCGGCTCCCTTCCTCCCACAGTCCAAAACATGACTGTAAGATGAACTGGTCTCTTCAAATTCCTCTTAGGTATAAATTTGTGCGTTCATGGTTGTTCATCCAGTACCTCTCAGTGTTGCCCTGCAATGGACTGGCGACCTGTCCAGGGTGTACCCTGCCTCTCGCCCTGTGACTGCTGGAGCCCGCCCGCAATCCCTGCATAGGATGGATGGGTTTGCTTTCTTATTCTTGTTTTAATTTTTTTGTGCACCAATGAAAGTAATAGAGAGACCATTCATGTACAATATTAAATACCTATACAAGATTACATTGAAACTGAATCAACGGTTTAGAGCAAAAAATCTAAATGCTTTTTCCTCTGTCATGATTCTATTGAAAGCAAATTCAGAAGTAGTTATACTTTATTTAAAGGCACAATTGGTCCAACTCTGGAAGTTGAAGTGTTTTGAAACATAATGTCTCTTGTCTTTTGTAGACAACACACCAGCAGCAACTATGACTGCACCAGTAGTTTCTTTAATGGTGGTTTTGTCCAATAACTTCTGATTGGGCAGATGGCTTTAACGAAGTTAACATGACACTGTTTGTCTACAAGGGTTCTCAGTTATCCAAGTAGTGATGTCTATTCACTATGTGTTTGCAAGCTTTACAGTCTGTTTCCTGACAACAACAAAGTTTGACAAGGCAGAAACACCTACTTTTCATTTGAAGTTTAAAATTGCCATGGGGGGATTAAATACAGCTGTTTTGAAGCTGACAGTTGAAGTTGCACAACATTGCTTAATTTCCAAGGATTTTCTCCCATATCAATAAATAATTTTAAAAAAAAGAGAGAGAAAATATCACCACTGTTTTACTTAAATTTTCGTACAGGTGTGCTGCTCAGCATAAATTAAAACCACACCCAAAATACTCTGGCAGCCGTCTCCTTGTCATCCCTATAGTCAGGACACACACTCACGGCGAGGCGTCTTTCCAGCACTATGGCGCCTCTGGAACAGGCAGCCGGACGACCTTAGGGCCGCAGAGAACGTTAATGTTTGTAAGAGCAGGCTCAAGACTCACCTTTTTAGCCTAGCTTTAACTGATTATTATTTACTATAGTCTGTTTGATTGCTCTGCATGTTTTACTTGCTATATTTTATCAATGTTTTACTACTTAGTTTTATCATATCTATCCAATGTTTATTTTCATATTTTTATTATTTTTATTTTCCTTTCAGTGTTTCCTCTATGGGAACCCTTTGCCTCGGGAGCGGTGGTCAGCGGTCGCTGCCTGGGGGCTGTCCAGGTAGCAGGTGGGTGGGTGGAGGTGGGGGTCTCGGCCTTGCCTCCTCTGGGCGCCCTGGGTCAGTGCCTTGGCTGCTGCTGTTCATGTGCTGCTGTTGATGTGCTGCTGCCGGTGCAGATGGCTCCTTTGATGGCCTTTCCTTACCTTACCTGGCTCATCTGTACTCGGCCAATGTCCTTTTTATTTTTGCTCCTGAGTGTGTGTGTGCGCGCATGGGGGTTGGGTTGGGGAGAAGGGGGTATAATTGTGATCATACTTTTAAATCTGTGGGGCAGTGATGGGAATGTGGTTTATGTGGAGTCATTTAATCTGTAAAGCATTTTGAGTTACAATGTTTGTATGAAAAGCACATTATAAATAAAGTTTGATTGATTGATTGAAAATCAAAATATAATCCTACGAAAAAACACATTAAGCCTTTTACTACCAAGCACAGTTTAATGTGAAACAATAACTTTACCCCAAAATTTCTGAAATACCTGAACTAACTATAACTCTGTTTGGGAAGGTGTGTCAGCCCTGCGGGTAGACAAGCAATTATACTTCTGCACTGCGTTCACAGAGAACCAACAGAGCAGGTGGGAATGTGGTAACTTTGAGTTACATTTTCACTTGAAATGACATGAAACATAATGGACTAATGACAGTATTGCCAAACTGCTAACACAAATGATGCATTTGCTTATAACAGCTGGTCATCCCTTTGTACAGAACAGGATATCTAAAGTTGAGATTTTTTTTCTCAACTTATTCCTTATTTGGTTATGCCTTAGGTTTTATATGATTTATGCTCTCTGACTGTGTTTGTCATGTTATTTCTTGTTAAGTTATAACTTGTACATTAAGGTGATGCTGAATATTGTCTTAATAATTGTCTATGATTTCCAAATTTTACTTGATATTTAATTGAATTCAAATAATTTACATAGTGAAAATTCACAAGTCTGTCATATTCTGTTGCTTCCTTCTTTTTTCAATGTTGCTTTTTCATGCAATAACTGTACATGCTATTGATTATTGTTAATGGAATGAATCAATCAGTTCAAGGAACAATGAATGACAATTTGGATAATATTTGCAATGAGATGGAGTAATCTGCATACAGACAACTCTTTATTTTCTCTTCTTTATTTCCTCAAAAATATATTTTATTTATTAATTTGGAGCTTAAAAAATAAAAACAGAAATAGCAAAACAGAGGGTAATTCTCATGCCTAATGGTTGCAGGGAAGCAATCTTTTTAGCTTAAAATACTTTTTTCAATGGATGATGGTTCAGTGACATGTTAACTGGATTAGTGAGCCTCCGTTTTTTCAGAAGCTTGGAAGAGCCCTTCTTGACTTTGACACTGATGAATCGACTGGCAGGTCACTGGAGGCCATCTTTGAAATGTCACTCTGGGTTGAGTCTTTGACATGTCTTATGTCTCTTTTGTTTCTCTGATGTTTGATGTGTAATAAGTAAAAAAGGAGTGGCTCTTAAATCAACTAATTCCTGTCATATTAATATTTGTCTTTGCTTGGGTTTACAGTAGTCTTAAAATACCAAGAAATTAATGTTCCTTGGTAAAACTGTAGATGTAACATGACTACACAAATGATCAATTTAGTAGACCTTGGATTACAACCAGTAAAAATGGAAATCATAAGCAGTTGAATCTGTTATTAATATGTTATAAAATTTAATATATCATATTTTTACTGTTTTTAATGCAACAGATCAAATAAAACAAAACAACAAAAATCATTTTATTCACTCCACATAATTTATAGTGTAGCCGTAGACTTCTACAATTGCTCTTCCCAAAAAGTTTAAGACACATGATTTTCTTTTCTCCATCATTGGGGGCAGTGTTAACTCTGATTCTGAAACCCTCTTCCTTGCTCTCTGTCTCATTCATTTCACCCTTGCAACTGCAGCCAACACCCTCATTGCCAGCCCATTAGAAGTCGCAACAGTCATAAAAAGATGTGTGATTATGCAGCCCTATGATGTACCTGCCTCAAGCTTATTGGCTCCTATGTAACACTGTTTTCTCTATGACACTTTACTTACTTGTACTCCCTCTCTTTGCACTCTGTTATTTGATGTGTGGCAGAGCGATTTATAGGTCCAAAAGTAAGAGGAAAATGTGGGGAAACCTTGTGTGCCAAAATTTATATATAGCACAAATGAGGTAATACATGGAGGTCTTTTTAAAGACGGTGGCTGTGACGGTGGCTCTAATTTACAGCGGTGGCTTGGACTAAATACCTACTCCATTTATCATTTATTCAGTATGTGGAATTAAAAGGAATTACTTTGAGCCTTGTGATATGGAGTGAGCTTCGTTGGATGTCGTATTTGTCCCTTCAATGCTCTAATTTCCAGTCAGAAAAAAAACCTTTTCAAAGAACAAGCCCTTTCTGCTGAAGACTGCAAAACCAAAGGTTCAAGGATAGGACACACCTTAAGTAGGCTCAATTCCTTTTGTACTTTGAAAATCTTTAATATTTCTAAAATTGTATTTAAAATAGTATTTGTACAATTTTGTTTAGGAGTGGGTCCACACAGGAGTAAAGCAAAATAATGTGAAAGCTGTGATAAAAAAAGAAAGGCAACAAGAAATCAAATATTAGAATTCAATAATCTTGTTTCATACAATGAATTTCCTGTCGTCTCAAGCCCAATTATATGTCTTGTGAGCCGTTTTGTGGTTGTCGGGTGGGTGGGATGAAACATCTGGATCATCACCCTGACTCAGTATTATTCATCAATGCAAACCTCTGAGATTAGCTAACAGCAATGCGACTCTTTTGCTGCCTTCGATCAAATAATTACCTTAACTTACTTTGCTGGCGGTGTTCGAAGACACAGTCCAACAGTTTCTTCCTCAGCTCCTCTTTCTTTGGTAAAAAGTGCAATGCTGATGTGGTATGTCTACAAATAACACAAGCCCCACCGTGTTCTGCCATGTTGTGGACTTGCTAACAGTTCGCTTCCACCAGCTTAGATGAGCACTCCTCTCTCTGGCCTTCACCTTCACTCACATGCTAAGGTAGGCATGGCCAGCATGGTTTTCTACGTAGATAACTAGGCGTTCTCTGACTGGGTCTTTTTCATCACAGATTTCTTTTTGGGGCTAAAGCATGCAACGGGGGTGGGACAACAGTATGGCATGCTGCATACACATCCTGTACTCAGAGTGAAGGATCACATTTAAAAAGATCGAGTTTTAAACGGTTTCTCAGTGAATGAGACCTTTAAAACCTTGTTGATTAAAGGATGGCATGTTGCATGTTAGCATGAAGAAATGTCATGGTCTTAGCAGATGTGTTATCCCACAGCACAAAATAATTTTTGATGAGATTAAGATAAAGTATTCATACATGCAAATAACAAAAGCCCCATCCAGAAAGCCCAATGTCCAAGTATCTCTTAGTTCATATCAACATTATGTTAAGACTCAGTTGCTGTGTGCTGGGAATGTGCGAGGGGCCGGAGCTGCACCAACTGATCTTCATCAGCCTTATCAGCACTGGAGCTTAAAAGAGGGGTGGATCCCTGAGGCTGACGCCAGTAGTGAAGAGACTTATGGCTCTTTGAAGGGAGCCGGTCATCTCAAAGCACAGTTCAAAAGACTGGCTCTTATGTTTTTTTGCAATATTTTGAAAGAGCAATGTTTAAATCGTAACATTAATATTGAGATGAATGATCGATTGCAGGTTAAAAGGTGTGTTTTTGGCGGTGCATTAATAATGTTTCACTGTAAATAAAAAAGGGGAAAAAAAGCTAGTTCAAATCATGTTAGCTGTATTCATGACATAATGGTGGGACACATTAGGCAATGGTGCATCGCGGTATGTCTTCTTAGCTGTTCAACAGGTACATGTTGAAGTTTTAAATAGCGGTGCAAAGTTTTTGTTCAACCAGACTGAAAAGATATTATTTTTTTGCAAACATTACACTTTGCATTTCCCTCTGTTTTTGTCCGAAAAGTGTATCCAAATACTACTTCTTTTTCACTAATTCTCTTTCACCAGCGCCTCTAGCCCATCACACTCACTCTTCTCCAATTGCAACTTCTCTCCGCCTCATGACTCTTCCTACACTCATCTCCCGCTCGTCTTCTTCTAATAAATTTCAGGCAGACTGCACGCCCGATGGCGCATTGCTGCTTTTCTCTGACAAGGAGGGGCTACTGCCCCCCCGCTCCATCTTCTGTAGATGGCTTGTTTTGTTTTGCCATGAAATGAGACTTGCAGTGGTAACAGGCCGCTTTGTGACTTCACAGTGCACTGACAAATACTTCTTGTGAAAGACTTACTTGCCTTCCTTGTCCTTCTTACAGTTTCCTGGATTTTCCTTCCTTGTCCTTGTTTCTTCGCTCCCATCCAGTTCCTCTGTGCTCAGTTCAACCCTTGGATTCCTCTCGGTCATGCTCCTTCCACTTCTCCCTGGAAAGGAACTCACCTGCTAACGCTCCAGCTGATCTCCTGCCTTTCCACCCTCCAACGCTACTCCACCTGCAACAAGCAGACACTGGATCACTCATCTCTCAAACATACCCGCTCCCAGCCAGCCTCAGTAACTGTTTTCCTACCTGCCTCCTCATGGGACTTCTTGTCTCTCTGGAACATAAGCCATATCAACATAACAGAAGATTTTGAATCACAAATAACCTTCAAAATATTAACCACTTACCTGTCCTCCTCAGTTCTGCTCTCTGTCCCGGATCCATGTTCTGACGACTTCATTACTGCTCCAGAACCTCAAATAAATCTATTAAAATAAACTGTTATTTGTGGTCTCAAGTTTTAACTATGACACAATGTTAACGTTATATTTAAATAAATATTGCTGGCAGTAACTGGTATAGGATGTCAAAGCTTTAAATACTGAAATAAAATGTTTAAACTTTCAGGGGTTAAGGTGTCACATTGTTGAGAGACAGTAAAGAATCTGTATCATTAACACCTCACCTTAAAAAAGATTCTTCTGGGAATGTCCATGAACTGCTCAGACTGGCTCTGCGGTTTGATATCTGTCACTCCAACGTCTGAACAAGACAGACTCTTTACTCCATCTTTTGTGATGTTTTCGGCTGCTATTTGATGTAAGATTTTGTCTTTATTTGTTCTCAGCCGCGCATTTATGCAGCTCCTCTTTATATTCCACCCTGTCAATTATATGTGACAATTTTTATTCTACTAACATAACATATTTGTATCTCATTCTTTCCCCCCATCAGCTCTCCTTCACAACTGGGACAAAGATGAGAAAGTAAATCAAAATCCAATGTAGCTTATGGTTAGAATTAAAGCTGGAACTAAAATCACAGATATCCCGTTCTAGATTAAATAATGGCAGATGATGTAAATTAGAATGTACATCATTATGTCATCTTGTGAGATATGTAAGCACATATCATATGCCTTCAATAGTAAAACAAAACAAATCAGTGATTCTATGTATTTGGTGAAATACTGGTACAGTATAAACTTTTGGACTTAAATCAGCTCCATTATGATCTTCGCATCCTGTTTTCTTGTCTCCCTTTTTTCTCCACACATTCTCTACCTGCAACTTCAAAACCTCAGGCACTCTTCCATTTACTTTAGTATGAAAATTTGGCTTTTGTGTTTCTAATAAATCTTCAGGAGTTATGATGCCTTATCCAGGTGATTCATGAGAACGCTGACAGGTCAAATTGCTGGTGTTAATCTCTGGAACGACATGAATCGGCCCTGAGTTACCCTCTCTGCCTGCGGGCATGCATGAATGAGAGGAGAGGGGCGGAGACAGACCAGAAGCTCCAGGTTTAACCCTATCACCTACGCTCTGATACCTGACCTGCTGCAGAGTAGACGCACACATAAACTGTTTGCAGAATGATGTGTATGGATTTTAAAAGTACAGATGTCCAATAACCTTGATGGGTAAATGCCTGCTAAAATGTACGATGTTTAAAGTAACAAGGTGACAAAACCTACAGCAAATTGCAACAGTTTTGATTAAATTCCTGTAAAAAGAGTGTGTCTGAATGTTTTCTTTTATATTCTCTTGAAATAATTTCCTTGATTACAGATTAGGTTAAATTTGAAGCATAATTACAAAGCTACTGTGTCAGCCTTAACACCTATGAAATATTATTTTAGGAAGGAAATGTTACAAGACTATCAAAAGAAAGGTCAATGATTTTATTGGTTAGAACCTTCAAAAATTTGAAAATGTGACTAGTATAGTTTGCTGCTGAAGTAGGTGAGATTAGATTTCGAACTACACTAATTTAGGGTTCCAAGCCCCCTAAGTGGGCAGAACAGGCCATGCAATAGGGTTCCCTGCTTTTGTAATTGTACGGATTTTTCAACATTTGTTATTCTTCTTCTCTGCTAAAATGCGCTGGTCATAAGAACCAGAAAGTGTTTGACAAAATCTGATAGGGTTTCATACTCCCGAATCACTAGGGGCACTATTAAATACTTACTAATTCAAATACTTTTTTCACAACATGTATTGCCACATAATAAAGTGTGGAACATGTATGTATGATTTCTCATATATGTAATATTCTCTCATTTAATTAAAACAAGTATGATAACATATCAATAACAAAATAGATAAATCATGGCAACTGTACATGTTCGCAAATTACTAACTTCAGAAAACAATAAATGGAGGAAAATCTTATCTTTCTTTTTTCACATGTGGACGTAACTGTCTCAAACAATTTCAAAGAATTTAAATCTCAACACATTTAAAAGCTGAACATGTTTAGAGTTTAGCTTTCTTCCTTTGTACTCAGTGAGAAAAGTGAGATCTTACTTGTCCTGCTCGAAATTTGAACTTGGGCCTGAATGGAGTCAGAGCCATTCTCATGTATGTGTGAAGGAACTCATTGGTGAGCCAGGAATGATATTTAGTTTTGAGAATCTTCATTGTGGAAAAAGCTCCCTCACAGTTGTGTGTGACTCCAAACATGGTAAAGATCAGTAGGGATCTTTTTTCAGAGCTGATAAAGCCATGTCACGAATCATTTGGAGGCTGGAGCCAGAAGGTGTTAGGGTCAGTCCTGACAGGCTTTTCTTTCATGGCCGAATCTCGTTTGAGGTCAATTTACTGCATCTGAAGATGCCCAGCATTTAACAATTTAAAGTGCTGTGTGACTCCTTTTGAGAAACATGCTTTCCTCGACAACCTCTATCAGTAAATGGCTTTTTGTGCTGACTCAAAATCCCAAAAAGCTCTAAGGGAACTCTCATGATCTCATTGCTAAGCAGGGAATGTGTGGCTCAGGATCTTGGCGGGCTGGTCATATTGAGCTTTGAGACTACATATTTTCTTTGATCTTACGTTTGATTTGAGTGGGTATGTTTGTTCAAAACTTTTATGTTTTGTCTCATAACGACGTTTCACATTGGCATGTTTAATAAGTGCCACAAATAGGTTTATTGCCATCATTGGGAAGAACAAAGAGAGATTAATCTGTCCATTCCCGATTAAGTGCTCCAGTTTCACAGTCCACTTTTAGTTTTTTAGACACCACCATTTAATCTTTTTCTTCTTGTCTCTGTTTCACTCGCTTGTTTTTCTGCCGTTCTGTTTCAATTCCCTCTCCATCTCTCTTCTTTCCGCCTGTTTCTCTCTTCTTCTCCATATCAACTATACGTTTTTTCCTTTTCTCTGACTCACATCCCTGTTTCTCTCATTTCATTCCCCTTTATCTCTTCACCTTTCTCAGCCTGTTTCTTTTCCTCTTTCCCCATGTATCTCTCCTTTTCTCCACCTGTATATCTCCATTTCTCCACCTGTTTCTCTTCCCTTCTCCATCCCAACTATCAGTTTTTTTCCCTTTTCTCTGTCTCACGCCCCTGTTTCTCTCCTTTTCGATGCCTGTGTCGTTCCCTTTCTCCATCTCACCAGTCGGTAACTCTCCATTTATTGTTGCTATGTGTCATAAAATTTTGCTTTTTGTTCTATTTTTGCCTTTTTTTAAGTAACATCTCTCACACTCCTATCTGTGCTTGAATGTTTCAAATTTTTCTGACTGGAGTGCCAAGTGCTTATTGACTCAGTGGTATCACGTGGTTTAGCTAAACTTGCACGCAATTTGTCAGTGGGTTTCCATGGCTGCTTGAACACTACCTTAGAAACTGCAAACGCTGCGCTGGTAAGCTAGAAGCTCTAAATAAGATTTTAAATGGTGATCTCTGTTTTAGCATTAGGTCCAGGTCCACATGAGAAAGTATTTCAGTCCCGACCCAGGCCGAGGAGCGCCTATTGGTGACCTCTGGTGACCTCTTTAACAATAAGTTGCAAACTCAAAAGCTATAAATCATATTAATCCTTGGATGATTCTGCATCTACCTCTCATTGGCCTGGCCCACTTTCACCTAACTAGATTTTTTGCTAAATCGCAAAAAAAGACTAAATCTAATTTTGATCACTCGCCCCACAACATAAGGTGGCTCAATGGGAAACTTGAATGAGCCAACAAAACTATATAAAACAAATTTGAAAATTTTTCAAAATTGTGCAAGCAATGCAAAACCAACCATTTTAGTGCTGGCTAGCATAAACCTTAATGACTTTATCTTCCAAATAGTTTATAATTACACAACAAGCATTTAGACTAATAGTGGACAAGACATTGTCAATATGTATTGAGTTTTATATAGATTTGTGATAGGGACCACTATAGAGTCCAAAAGTTTATATCTGCATGAGGCCTTGATGGAGTTACACCAAACTTGAATATGATAATTATGTGAACAAGGGTTATAATAATAAGAGAATAGGATTCCATATGTAGACATGACCTTTTGAGAAAATTTAGTAATCTTTTAACAAAATATGGATTTTTTAAATCAATTTATTTGGTTCATTTTGTTAGAAAATGCCAATTCACTTGACACAGTTTTTTTAATTGAAAAAACATTGAATTTATAGATATGATTAGACATTAATGCTACTCCACATCTAGACTTGGCAATATAGGAATAATGTGGTCATGTGTTAAAAAAGTATTCATTTTTTATATCTTTAAAAAAATAATATTGTTACAAACTGTGATAAATATTTTTATTAAAAAACAGTTATATATATGTATATGAAAAATGGTTCACGTTGTTCCTCTTCTAGACATGCATATCAGAAAATATTTTTGAGATTGTAGCTTAGAATATGGATTTTATTTGAATTTATATTTTTATGGTATGTACTGACATTGTTTAAAATGGCAGATAACCATTTTTCATCAAGAAACAATAGGATGTAAGGACATAGACATACATTTATAGTATTCCAAATAAAGACACAGGAATTCACACATTTTAAGGGATTTGTATGATAAAATATGGATTTTATAAGAATTTTTGAATTTGAGTCAGCATTGGAAAAAATATGTAATTTACAGTTTTTCTTTATTTAAAAAAAGGCTTTGACCCAAGTGCACTGGAATCTGTTTTCTATGTTCCAGATACACACATGGCTGTCTTGAAATATTTGGAGAGTTTTATAATCAAGTATAAATTTTCAAAGTTTTTAAAGAAATATAAAATAATATTATCACCGAAAGGTTAAGTGCATTATAAAGGCAACACCTTAACCTAAAGACCCACTCCAATGAAAATCGTGTTTTCTGTGTTGTTAACATGTTCTTGTGGCATTTTTCTGATGCCAAAGGACATATCTTAAAGCCCTTTATAAATAAAGTTTGATTTAATCTGATTTGATTTGATTTGAAGTAGGCCTACCCTTGGTAGAATAAATTAAATGCAATGCAAACATACTATACAAATTCTGATATGTGCTATAACTTGGACTTTAGGCAGAAAATAAATATTGTTTTCAAGTGTCTAACTGTCATGCAATAGAGACACACTGGAGGACTTTACAATGTCTGCTTAAACACACTTTTTGTGTTTTGTAAACGGAATTATTCTAGACACAAGAAATAGCTCAACTGGTGATCCTGCTCTCAATACGTTAGTTGTTACATCAGTTGTTAGAGGTTTATTTCCATTCCAAATGCTTTTTCCCAAAAAAAAAAAAAAAATCAAGTTAGTTAGTTTAGTTTATTGCTATTGTAAAAGAACATTACAACAAAATCATCAACAGCACCACTGTTGGTTTGTCCTAAAAGCAATTATAAAAGACATACACACAAATAATACAAAAATAAAAATCAATGAATACCAAGATATGATAATCAGCCATCTTGAAATAAAGTGCAAAAATAGTAATAAAATAACGTTCGGGAAAGCCCAAACCTCCCTATAAGTAAGTGTATTTCTTGGCAATATCTGTTTAACAGTCTTATGGCTGTAGGATAAAAACTGTCAATCGGTCTTTTGTGTGGGCCTAGGCTGCCCTGTACCTCCTGCCTGAGGGCATCAGTTCAAAAAGGTTATGGTCTGGGTGATACTTGTCAGATAAAACTGTCTTTGCTCTGCTGAGGTAGCGAGTTTTGGCAATGTCCTCCAGAGCTGACAACTGACAGACAATATTTTTTTCTGTAGTTGTCCCTACTCTTTGGAGACGCTTCTTGTCTGCTGCCGCACAACTTGTATACCACACTGATAGGCCATATGTCAGGACAGACTCCACCGCAGCCCTGTAGAAAGACACCAGCAGCCTTTCCCCCATCTTGGTCTTCTTTAAAACTCTCCGGAAGTCTAGTCTCTGACAAGCCTTCTTTACTATGGCTGTAGTATTCACTGACTATGAAAGGCCATCTGCTATACTGGGCGAGGAGGAGGAGTTGCAACCATTTTTCGTTCTGATTTACTAATTAGTCCCAGACCAATTGATAGCTACAGTTCTTTTGAACATCTAACTCTTAATTTTCCTCATCCAAAACATTAAGACCATTTTTGTTTGTGGTTTTGTATCGTCCACCAGGCCCTTACTCTCAATTCTTGGATCAGATCTCACATTTTTAATCTGATTTAGTATTAAATACTGATAGGGTTATTATAGTGGGGGACTTTAATATTCATGTGGATACTGAAAGTGATAGCCTAAATGCAGCCTTTAATGCTATTTTAGACTCAATTGGCTCAAGTACAGGGATCGACCCACTCGGGCAAACACACTTTGGACCTTGTATTGACATACGGTATTGAGTGTGAGGAAACAACAGTCCACCCACATAACCCGGTCCTGTCTGACCACTTCTTAATAACTTTTGAATTTACTTTAACTGACCATCTTAAATCTGAAAGAAAATTTCATTATAGTAGAGCTTTATCAGACAAGGCTGTAACAATTTTTAAAGAATCTGTTCCATTCTTACTTTCCTTAGTGTCTCAGGGTAACACAGTGGATGGCAGCAATTCTATCTCTAACCCTTCAGAAATTGATGATCTGGTTCACAGCGTTACTTCCTCATTGCGTTTGGAATTAGATAGTGTAGCCCCCTTAAAAAAGAAAGTGGCTAGCCATAGGAGGCTGACTCCTTGGTTCAACGCAGAGTTGCGTACTTTAAAGCAGAATACTAGGAAGTTGGAGAGAAAATGGCGCTCTACACACCTAGAGGATTCCTATTTAACCTGGAATAACAGTCTATTGCTGTATAAAAAGACCCTTCGACAAGCTAGAACAGCAAGCATATTTTTCATCATTAATAGAGGCGAATAAAAACAATCCTAGGTTCCTTTTAGTACAGTTGCCAAACTTACACAGAGTCATAGCTCTGTTGAGCCAACTATTCCCCCAGCTCTTAGCAGTGATGATTTTATGGGATTCTTCATAAATAAAATTGATTCTATTAAAAATAAAATCATTGGCATCCTCCCAAACATGATTACTTCTTCCTCAGTAAATGAGGCAGTATCGGAAAGAACTGTAGAACCTCAGTTGTGCTTAGGCTGTTTTGATTCAGTCAAGCTTTCGGAATTATCAAAAATATTAGCCTCATCTAAACCTTCAACTTGTATGTTGGACCCAATACCAACCAAATTATTTAAGGAAGTGTTCCATTTGGTTCCTGGCCCCATTTTGGATATGATGAATCTATCCTTAGTAAACGGATACGTACCACAGGAATTTAAAATAGTTGTAATCAAACCTTTACTCAAGAAACCTTCCCTTGATCAAGATGACTTAGTGAATTACAGACCTATATATAACCTTCCTTTCTTATCCAAAGTCCTTGAGAAAATTGTTGCTAATCAAGTCTGTGAGCATTTAAACAATAACGAGCTGTTCGAAGAGTTTCAGTCAGGTTTTAGAGCTCATCATAGCACTGAAACAGCACTGGTGAAGGTTACTAATGATATTATCATGGCCTCAGATAATGGACTTGTGTCTGTTCTGGTTTTGTTAGATCTCAGTGCTGCTTTTGACACAGTCGATCATAATATTCTCTCAGAAAGGCTTGAACATGTTGCAGGGATCAAAGGAACAGCACTAGGCTGGTTTAAATCATATTTGTCTGATAGATTCCAGTTTGTTCATCTAAATGATAAATCTTCTTCACTCTCAAGGGTTACTTGTGGAGTTCCACAGGGTTCTGTGCTTGGACCAATTCTGTTCACCATATATATGCTCCCAATTGGTAGAATCATTAGACAGCATGGGATAAATTTCCACAGCTATGCAGATGATACACAACTATATTTATCCATAAATCCTGATGAACCCAGTCAGTTAGGTAGATTACAGGCATGTCTGGAAGACATAAAAACATGGATGACCCTAAACTTTTTGCTTTTAAATTCTGACAAAACAGAAGTTGCTGTCTTTGGACCAGAAGTTCTTAAACAGAAACTGATTAGTCAATCACTTCATCTGGATGGCATTAAATTGGCCCCCAGTAATAACGTAAAGAACCTCGGCATTATTTTTGACCGAGACTTGACATTTAAATCCCATATTAAACAGGTTTCTAGGATTTCTTTCTTTCACCTCCGGAATATTGCTAAAATTAGAAACATCCTGTCCAGGAGTGATGCTGAGAAACTAGTCCATGCATTTGTTACCTCAAGGCTGGACTACTGTAATTCTTTACTATCAGGTAGTCCACAAAATGCCATTAAAAGCCTTCAGTTGATCCAAAATGCGGCAGCAAGAGTTCTGATGAATATTAAAAAGAGAGATCACATTTCTCCTGTTTTAGCTTCCCTTCATTGGCTCCCTGTTAAATCCAGAATAGAATTTAAGATCCTTCTTCTTACATACAAAGCCCTTAATAATCAAGCTCCATCATACATCAGAGATCTAATTGTTCCTTATGTTCCTAACAGAGCCCTTCACTCTCAGACTGCAGGTTTACTTGTAGTTCCTAGGATTTCTAAAAGTAGAATGGGAGGCAGATCTTTTAGTTATCAGGTTCCTCTCCTGTGGAACCAGCTCCCAGCTTTAGTCCGTGAGGCAGACACTCTGTTTACTTTTAAGGCCAGGCTTAAAACTTTCCTTTTTGATAAAGCTTATAGTTAGAGTGGCTTAGGTCATCCTGAGCTATCTCTGTAGTTATGCTGCTATAGGCTTAGACTGCTGGAGGACAGACTTACCAATTTTCTTCACTCTGCTACTTCCTTTTCTCCTACGACTCTCCAGTTGTATTACAGTACATTCTGTTATTTCGACTGTTAACTTTGTTTTCTCTCAGTGTTTTTCTCTCCATAGAAGATATACCTGGTCTGGTATCCTGCTTGGCTGCAATGCCCTGTTGGACCGGGGGCATCGACTGGGATGGTGCTCCCAGTGGCTGAACATCCACTGTGTCCTGTTATCAACTTTTTACTTTCTGTAACATAGAGAGTTCTCTTATATCGGATCTTCTGTTCCTTTTATGTCTCTGCTCTGTCTTTTCAAACCGCCAGACGGGCGTGGTAGATGGCCGCTCCTACTGAGCCTGGTTCTGTTGGAGGTTTCTTCCTGTTAAAGGGGAGTTTTTCCTCTCCACCGTCGCTACATGCTTGCTCAGTATGAGGGACTGCTGAAGGATTGCTGTGGTTAGAAAGTCTGCATCAACGGGGCCCAAACTCACGCCAATGACTTACGCAATCTGCTGGGATTCCTTAAATAGGAAACTTTTTAACTGATTGGAATGTTTGTATAAATGTATTGAAATGACTTCTTGTTAAGTGCCTTGAGATGACATCTGTTGTGAATTGGCGCTATATAAATAAACTGAATTGAATTGAATTGAATTGAATTATGACCCCAATGAATTTAAAGGATTCCACTCTCTCCACATAAACCCCACTGATATACAATGGTGCTGAGTTTTGGCCATGCTTTTTCCTGAAGTCCAGGACAATCTCCTTGGTTTTACTGAGATTCAGGCATAAGTTGTTGTCTGAGCACCAGGCTGTAAGTCTTTGTACCTCATCCCTACTTAGCTGACTCATCTTCCCCTAAGACAAGTCATCAGCAAACTTAATAATGGTGTTGGTTGGGTGCACAGAAGTGCAATCATATGTATACAGTGTGTAGAGTAGAGGACTCAAAAGACAACTTTGTGGATTGCCTGTGTTCACAGCGATGGTAGATGAGGTGTATGGGCCAATTTTCACTTGCTGGAACCAGTTAAAATATACTTTGATGACTCAGCCCATGCAACTGTTCCTGAATTTGAATGGTTAGCTGTTTTTAAATCCTGAGCTTAAAATAGTATTTTTGCAACATTATACAGTTTGTTCATGATCATTACACAGTCAGCATACTTTCATGTTCCGCATGCTTGTAAAAAAATAACGGAAATAAAAATAGATACAACTACATCCACATCAGGTGGATCTGAGTCCAAATTCAAGAGGCAATTTCATCATCTTTTCAGAATATACACAAAGTACAAATTTGCAATTCATATACTTTAACCCATGATGAGGTACATTTCCAACAGCAGACATACTTTCAGTGAATCTGTGACGAGTCTTTCTGTGAAGGAATGGAGACAATGGAAATTCTTTAAACTAAAAGCATGGCCATCATTATGTAACATAAACAGCTCTGGCATCAAAGCAGCAAACATCACGCACAGTTGTGGTTCATCTTTGTCTAGGCAATGAAAGCACCCCTGGAGTTTATTCAGTTGCTGCTCATGTTCGCCTATGCAAGCCACACTGAAACATTTTCCATTGTGTCTTAAACCAAATTCTGAGCAATGTCAGGTAGGAAGGATGGGATAGTTAAGACCTTGGTCAAGTGACTTTAAGGTTCTAGCAATAAATACATAGCAATTTAGCACTAAAGTAAAGTTCTGATGTAATTGTCTGTGAAATCAGCAATTTATATACGCTGTATAAAAATATACCTAACATAGTTTTGTTCATAAAAATATGGAGTCTTAAACCACAACCTTCAAGTAAAACGATGTTTTGTGCTACAAGGCCACTCATCAAGAAGAGAGAGAGAGAGAGAGAGAGAGAGAGAGTTTTTAAACTGACTGCTTATTAATATTGATAAAACTGGAGTATAGTAAAAAAAAAAAAAGTTTGCATTATATGGGTTGCATAGAACCTAAAATAGTCATTTACTGAATCCTAGATGAGTCTATAGATATCTTTCCACTGAGCTCAAACCTCAGAAAAACTTTGCTGTTTTTCTTTCAGATTACTATTAAGTAAACAAACAATATATACAGTTGAATCCAGATATTTACATACACTTCAGAAAAAAACCAAGAAAAACTTTATTTTCTTTACTGTCAAACAACAAATCAGAGCAAACTTTTTTGTTATAGGTCGATAAATATGAACACATTTTGTGTATTAGTGAAATGTCAGAACAGAAAGAAAATTGTTATGTATTTTTTGTATAACTTGCATCAAAGTCAGAAGTATACATATGCTAAGTATATTGTGTCTTTAAACAAAAATTAAATTCCAGATGATTCCTTTCTGAGCTATAAGCTATAAGAAGTTTCTTATAGGTTACTTGAGTCCATCTGAGTTGATTGATGGCACACCTGTGGATGCATATACAGTCACACCCCAAACACAGAGACTTTTTCATTTGACATCATGGAAAAATCAAAAGAAATCAACCAAGACATCAGGAAAAGAATTGTGGACCTCTACAAGTGTGGCTCATCCTTAGGTGCAATTTCCAGATGCCTGAAAATATCATGTTCATCCGTTCAGACAATATTAAGCAAGTATTAAAAAAATATATAAAAAACATGGCAATGTACAACCATCATATTGCTCGGGTAGGAGACAGATTTTGAGCCCCAGAGAGGACACTTTTTTGGGCAAAATATGCTAATCAAGTCCAGGACAACAGCAGAATGCCTTGAGAAGATGTTGGCTGAAACTGGTAAGACAGTGTCACTATCCACAGTAAAATAAGTCCTGTACTACCATGGGCAGAAAGGTTACTCTGGGAGGAGAAGTTATTACTTCAAAACCACCAGTTTGCAACTGCACATGAGGACAAAAATCCTAATTTCTGGAGATATGTCTGACAAGCAGTCACAAGACCCCAAGCATACCTCCAGATTATTTACAAAATGGTGTTAAGAACAACAAAGTCAAGGTATTGGCGTGACCTTCACCATGCCCTGATCTCAAATGCAAATGGAAAAGGCGAGTAAGAAGGCTTCCAAATCTGACCAAGGTCCACCAGTTCTGTCAAGAGGAGTGGGCCAAGATTCCAGCAAACTATAAAGGATATGGATGTTTACCTGAAATGTTTCACCCAAGTTAAACAGCTTCGGGGCAATTCTACCAAATACTAAGGAAGTGTATGTATATTTCTGACTTTGATTAAGTAATAATACAAATTTCTCTCTTTATTCTGACAATCCACAATTATAAAATATAAATTTATTGATAAAAAAAAAAGAGTTTACTCTAATTTTTTGTTTGACAAAAAAATAAATAAACGTTTGTGTATGTAAATATCTGGTTTCTACTGTACCATAGACCAATGTATTTTTAAAGCCCAATAAATGCAGGCATACTCATACTGAATATGTGTACGTTGTGTGTGTAAGTGTAAGTTGTAAAGAAATGAAAACTTGGAATTCTGTGTGGAGAATCTATAAAATTAGACACAGTTTAACATAAAGAACATTTTAATTTAAAATATTGGGCTGCAAAGTGGTGTGTCTCTGTGTTGCCCTGTGATGGACTGGCAACCTGTCCTGGGTGTACCCCACCTCTCTCCCGATGAGATAGGCAACAGCCCATCTGGCAACCCTGCAAGGATAAGCAGTGTAAATAAATAATGGATGGAAGAACGAAACATGAAAAGTATGGGTATATGAAGTGTTTTGATATTCTCTGTAAAAATGTTAGCAGGTGAGGATAAAAAAGAAAAAAAAACAGACCCCCCGACCACACACATAACTCTGATATTGCTGGAATGCTGACTTTTTTGCTTCCAGAAAGTGGGAATTAAATGGTATGACTGGAGGCATTGCCTTAGTCCGAAAGACTTAAGCTTCAAGGCACTCCAGAGTATTAAATGTGGGCAGAACGGCTTCGAATTTTCTCACTTTTTCTCTCTCTGGGTTTATTGGCTTGATTACAGTAACTATGTATTGGCCCAGTGGACACAAAACAAATTAATTTGATAAGTACTCTGAGTCCAGCATAAAACAATTAGCTAAGCCATTCTAATACTTTTTTCCAGATGTTTTTTTTCCAAAAACAGCTCAAACCAAATGACACCCAACTATTGAGAAGAGCAGATTTAATGAGTAGTATATATCTTCAGCTGGATGGATAGCTTCAAAACCCCTAAGTGGTTTCTTAAAACAAACTCCTAGTTTGTAATTATTTGAAAATTATTGCATTTATATGACAATCTGTAGTTCACAAAACGTGCAAGTGCATGTTTCAAAATAATAATAAAAAAAAAAAATCATCTTCATCAGCAAACCCACCTTCCAGAAAATGCTTAAAGCAATACATTACGTTTAATCAGCTCTCTTCTTTTTTTGTACACAGGCAAAGAGTATTTGAAAATGTTTTAGATGGCAGGAGCCTGAAAAGCTTGCTAATGCATTTTTTAAGATTTTGCTTTAATTTAGCTCCACACTACTAAATCTTGTGCCATTGTAAAAAAAAAAAAAAAAACAGCTATTAATAATAAGCAAGACCTAATATTTCCAATGAATTGCATTCCGTTAATAAATCAGAGCACTTAATGGCTTAGGTGGAACAAGCAAAATTAATTAGCCTAATGATAGCATTCTGGAAGAAATAAAAAAAACAAAAAACAGCCATTAATAATAAGCAAGACCTAATATTTCCAATGAATTGCGTTCTGTTAATAAATCAGAGCACTTAATGGCTTAGGTGGAACAAGTACAATTATTTCGCCTAATGATAGCATTCTGGAAGAAATATAAATAGAACAACAAGGCATTTCCAGGATTTCTGCATTTAAATTTAATTTTGCTGTTTGTTTTTTCATTTAAAAATAAACAGTGACATCTAGTGGCTACATAGGCAATCAGTAGTTAAACAATTGTTTACCTACATATCTAATGATTGGAATACTGTCAAAATGTTCAACATTTTTTGTCACTCATTTCACAAAGTGAAACTCATATTATATTCAATTCAATTCAGTTTATCATTTGTCATCTCAAGGCACTTTACAAGAAAAGTAATTTCAATACAAACATTCAAACATTAGTTAGTTTCCTATTTAAGGAATCCCAGCAGATTGCATCGAGTCATTGACTTGAGACCAGACCAGGTGTACCTTCTATGGAGAGAAAAACACAAAGAGAAAACAGAGTTGATAGTGAAAATAACAGCATGTAATGCAACGTCAGAGTAGTAGAAAATAAAGTAGCAAAGTGAAGAAAAGTGATCAGTCTGTCCTCCAGTAGTCTGAGCCTATAGCAGCATAACTACAGAGCTAGCTCAGGATAACCTAAGCCACCCTAACTATAAGATTTATCAAAAAGGAAAGGTTTAAGCCTGGCCTTAAAAGTAAACAGAGTATCTGCCTCACGGACTAAAACTGGGAGCTGGTTCCACAGGAGAGGAGCCTGATAACTAAATGATCTGCCTCTCATTCTACTTTTAGAAATCCTAGGAACTGCAAGTAAACATGCAGTCTGAGAACAAAGTGCTCTGCTAGGAACATATGAAACAATCAGATCACTGATGTATGATGGAGCTTGATTATTAACGGCTTTGTATGTAAGAAGGAGGATCTTAAATTATTATCTGGATTTAACAGGGAGCCAATGAAGGGAAGCTAAAACAGGAGAAATGTGATCCCTCTTTTTAATACTCAGAGAACTCTTGCTGCAGTATTTTGGACCAACAGAAGTTTTTTAGTTACATTTTGTGGACTTCCTGATAGTAAAGCATTACAGTAGTCCTGGCAGCCTTGAGGTAACAAATGCATGGACTAGTTTCTCAGCATCACTCCTGGACAGGATGTTTCTAATTTTATAGATACATTTTGAATACTGGAGGTTTCTTCCTGTTAAAGGGGAGTTTTTCCTCTCCACCGTCGCTACATGCTTACTCAGTATGAGGGATTGCTGAAGGATTGCTGTGGTTGGAAAGTCTGCATCAACGGGGGCCAACCTCACGCCAATGACTGACGCAATCTGCTGGGATTCCTTAAATAGGAAACTTTTTAACTGATTGGAATGTTTGTATAAATGTATTGAAATGACTTCTTGTTAAGTGCCTTGAGATGACATCTGTTGTGAATTGGCGCTATATAAATAAACTGAATTGAATTGAAATTGAATATAGATTCATTACAAATACAATGATATGTTTCAAGCCTTTATTTCATGCAATTTTGATGATTATGGCTTACAGAAAAACTACCAAAATTGAGTGTATCAGAAAATTTGAATATTACATAAGATCAATAAAAATACATATTTCAAACAAAAATGTAAAATTTCTGGAAAATGTCAATTTCTATACATTAAGTTCTTGCTTAGGCTTTCTTTTGCATTAATTACTGCAGCAACACAGCATAGAAGGGATCAAGAAGTCCTGAGGTATAATGGAACTTCTTTTTCTCCTTGACCCAGGCAAATATAGCCCCAATGTGTAGAATTTGTTTTTATACTGCAACTCTTCATACCCTGTCTCCCACCTCTGTCCACTCCTTTTGAAGCTCCTCTTGAATAGATTTTGCTTGGCAATCTTCTCAAGCCTGTGGTCATTCCTGTTGCTGGTGCACCTTTTCCTACCACACTTTTTTCTTCCACTCAGCCTTTTATGTATATGCTTAGATTCAACACTTTGTGCACAACCATCTTCTTTAACATGGTCCTTTTATGGCTTATTTGTTGAGGGCGTTAATGACGTTCTAATGGACATTGGTTAAGTCAGCAGTTTTCCCCATTATTGTGCAATCCACTGAGATAACATTTGAGGCTCAGGAAACATTGTGCAGGTGTTTAGAGTCAATTAGCTGATTAAAGTGTTACACCGTGACTTTCCAATATGTCTTCCAGTATATGTTTCTGAGACACTGACGTTTGGGATTTCTCAAACTATAATTGTTAAAATTGCAAGAAATAATCTTTGAAATATGTAATTCTGTGTAATGAATCTGTATAGGAGTTTCTGAAATAAGTGAACTTAATTATTTGACTTTTTCATTATATTCTTTTTTATTTATTTAACTGTATTCAAAATGCTAATGTCATGACCTTATTTATTGATTTTTCTTTCTACTGTGACAAATGCCATGTACTTTGTATGTAAGGTTTCCAATGTGAATACATATAACTACCTGCTTTTGCTGGGTGTGGTTATTTGAAAAGAAGCTTCTTCTAGAAGCCTCCAAAATTAGGAAGGAGTTTGTACAATGTGGTAACAATATTTTTGTTAATATACTTAATATTTATTTCTAGTGATAACGACCAAACCTATTTCAGTTACTTACCATAACACGGTTACGTTGTTGTAATAGCAATGAATGACCACATGATGGCAGCAGCATTATATCTGGAAACATGAATTAGCTCTCAATATCTGCATTAGTTTTTCTAGAGGAAAAACAAATCTCTGTTGGTACAAGATATGTTCATAAGTTTCTTTTAATGTATTTTAGACACATCACCAGGCTGAGTCTCACAAATAATAAATATTTTCTCACCAAATGCATGCCATCTAGTCTGTCTATAATATGGCATTGCTGTAGATAGATAATTCAAATTTGGTACGTTTAAAAAAAAAAAAAAAAAAACTGTTGTCAGCTTCCAAAGAGTTCCAAAAAAATTATAAAGCACAACCTGCCACATTTGAGATTTAAATATATATTCATGTGCAAAGATAAAATAATATGAAAAGATTATCACCTTTTAAAGATTAATTTCTATATGACTCAAACAAAGCATTATATATTGTCTTGATGTTCATATTGTTCACTATTTCATTAAATTATTTCATTAAAGAGAGAATGATCACTTTTTAAAGCAACAGAATGAGAAGAGCTTTTATTGAAGAGTTGCATGTGTCTTTAATGACAAATGTAGATTAAAGTTAGTCGTTAGTATTTTTTGAAATGGGGTTCTGTGAAATTATAGTTGGAAATTGTTTCCTTACTGTTGTAAAACTATCTCATATCACCTTGAGCTTTTCAGAAAAATGAAGCACATTCCTGAAGGTGGTGGATTCTATAAGCAAGTCAAATGTACACTCTCTCGATCCACCTCCTCAGTTGATTTGGAAAAATCAACCAATCATGAGTCTAATGAGATAATTTCCAAGTAACTATAAAGTACAGGGACATACCATCTTTAATGCTGCAACTACAGCAGAGTTACAATGCATTGACTCACAGATCATCTGGTGAATTTATCCAGCTAGCAGGCTTAACCAGTTTATCTTTGCATAGAAACACAGACGTTGTTTGGGTGGATGAAACAGCACTGAACACAACAAAGGTCTGTTGTGAAATTGTAAGCTGTTAATATTCATTAGCATTGCACTTTATCCTACTCCTATTAATATATTTATTTAGATTTTCTTTCTAATTGCTAAAATCTGCTAAAACAGTTGATGTTTGTCTGTCTAGCAATTTAACATCCACCACACCAAGAACTTATTTACTGTATGCACTGAAAATGTCAGTGTTATGGAATCTTTCTACTAAAGGGAAGGGAAGCACAGACCCTCACTTAAAAATAAAAACCAACCCTTTGCACAGAGGTAATAGGATGATAAAGATAATACATATTAATTTTGTTCTGATATGACCAGAAGTTATTTGATTCAGCATCCAGCTGGAAGGACATCAATGTAGTCCTTATTTTGGCACTGCAGCGCAAAATGAATAGGCTACTGTGAACAGTTATTAGTCCTCAGACTGTCATTGGCTAATAAGTAAATAACACTCTTTCAATAGGAATATATGCAGCTACACCCTATATCTTACACTTTTGATTGCTTGATAGAAAGATCGCTTACAAGACTCAAATCTCATACCAAGAATCTACCGGTAAGTCTAGTGATGAGTCTTTAGAGTGTCAGTCTAAGTAGAATCTTAAATCTCTGTTGACTTGGGTTCGAGCCTAAAAACTTTTTTTCAACCATGAGTAGTCCCGTTGAGATTCAAATTCTCTTTTGCAAGGGAATCCTGGCCAAGGCAGCTAAAACAGTTCCACGTAAAAGAAGTACAATATAAAAAACAGAAAACATACAGCAAGGACGGACAGTTTACAATCTCAACATTATCTCAATGTGCTTGCCTGCAGCTCTCAGTTAAAAAACATCTACATCTGGTCATTAAGTAGTCCTTTATCCTAGGTTTGAACTAGTAAAAATGACCAGGATGAGGGTGCATTTTTGGGTGGAACAATTCAAATTAAAGGAAGTCAGCTAATTTCATAAACAAGAACAACAACTGTATCTTTTATATGATTAATGTCCTCTCTGGAACTAATGTGTTTCAGTTTGTATTGGAAAGGCAGTCCATCTTAATGCCACTAAAGAAAAACACCCAATTAATTGTGAGTCAAACATCTGTGGTAGAAATATCATACTGCATACATAGCCACACATGTAAACACACCCAAATATGGCAGCAGCTCTACTTTGACTCATATATTAACATTAATTAAAAACAAAAGAAACTTTTTTAAAGTGTAAAAAGAATGCCTTTACTGCTTCTTTTTCCCATTGAGGCTGCATTTCAGCACCAACACCTGCACACAGATGGTGTTCTTTTTTTAAACATCTGCGAGATTTAAGCCCAAAAAGATGATCGATACCAGCAGCTACACTACTTCTCTGCATCCAGATGGCATGGTTGTTAAATTTTCTGAAGACTGCTGTCTAATGCAGCCCTTTCAGTACCAAAATGTTAAGAACAAGGGTAATATATGTGGCTTGGGAAGCTTACTAAGCTGCACATTCTGTGCAGTTGTGAGAAATAAAGGAAATATTGTGGGCTTTCAAGAGCCTCTCGGGGTTGAGCAAACGTATAAATAGCCCATGTTCTTCCACCTGTATTTGGCAATGTCTGCAAGTAGTATAACGTATGCAGTTTTTATATGTCGTGTACCATATGTCATGATCTGTAAGCCACAGCTGTGGCTTTGCTCATGGGATGGACCACACAAGGTTATTAGGTTAGCATCATCATATTTGCTTTGAAACTTTTGCTTTGTCCAGTTGAAGACACTAATTATTTTTAAAATCACTGTTACTGCCACATACATGGGTGATCCTGATTTTTCTTTCTTACATTAATGTATATTCACCGAACATTTAGGACATTTCAAACTTTTGAGTATTTTGTTCATTAAGAAAAATGTTTTATGACCAATTAACAACTCCAATGCATAGTTTTTAAAATAAGCACACTGGAGCATTTAATAATAGATACTTTACATTTGCTTAACAACTTTAATGAATGTTCATGTTTCTCTGCAGTATTATTTTGACTTGGCACAGGCTCATTCGTTTGACTTTTTTTGTTGTTGAGCTACTTTTTAAAGTGCCACTGGCATGAAATTCCCAGTGACATTTGTACCCTTTTTAGTCACACTCTAAGTACCTTAATACTGTATCAAAGGATCTTTTGCCGTAACTCAGCCTTGTTGTAGAATTGCAGCCCCTACTAGGTGGCCCTTCTGTTAGCATTAGCACAGAACGACCGAGTTTTGGTGGGCGGGCCCCGAGCCATGCGCCTATATTGTCAATTGAGTCTCTAACGTCCGCATCTGATGAAACATTGACAGACATGCATTTGCTCACCACAAATTGCCCAAATTCCAATATTATGTATGAAATGTAATTAGGTTTAGGCCTAATTATATTGTGTGTTGAACAATAATCTGTTTACTAATTACAGGCCTAATAAAATATTTGATCACGCTGCGTGTTTTAAATAGCATAAAAAAGAAAAACGAAACGCAATGTATGACGGTCGGTGTTGATTTTTTAATTTATTTTTTGGGGTCGTGTTGAATCTGTGGCGGTCGGAGTTTAATCTGTGGCGCACTGCTGTATTGTCCCAAGTTAGTAAAACATTTGTCAGAGAAATGTTTGGCACAAACGACCATGCGCTTCGGGAGTCGGTCAGGTACATTCCCTGCATAAATTAAGTCCATCCATAAGCTTTTCAGTGGCTCGGAAGTGGGGAGGACAGTGTCGATGCGGTCTGGACTCCATGCTGTCGGTTTGTTGTTTGTCTTTTACCGTTGCTCTCGTTGTTTAGGTTACACGGGCTGCGGAGGGAGGGACTTGGAGGGTGTAGTTCAGAGAAGGGGGTAATTGGCTGGAACTCAGTGACGACATATGCCGAAACGTGCAATCATATGCCGAACTGCAAAACAGCCTGTTTCTGAGTGCTAATTTCACTATGTAGGCAGACATACCCGGGGACAAAGGAAACACTAATCAGTCGTTTTAACCCCTTAGGGGACATAGGCAGGCTGGGGAAACAAAAAAATATGACCAAAAAACTAAAAAAATGCAAATTTCATGCCAGGGGCCCTTTAAATAATTTAGTTATATACCTAGCATCATTGTTCATTTGGAAGACCCATCTGTGCCCAAGCTTTACCTTCCTGACTGATGTTTTGAAATGTTGCTTCAAAAGTTCCACATAATATTTTTCCCTTATTATGATATCTATTTTGTGAAGCCCACCACTTCCTTGTGCAGCAAAACTGTCACATAGCACTATATTAAAACCTCTGTGCTTTACTGTTGGGATAGTTTTGCCAGGTTACCGCCTATTTCTTTCAAATATAATAATCGTAATTATGGTCAAACACTTCAATTTGAGTCTTTTTTAGACTCAATTTGGGTGTTGTGGTTCCTTTTCTACTAATGACTTCTTTTTTGCTGGGTGGCCTTTCTGCCCATATCGGAACAGGTCTCATTTCCCCTTGGCTAATAACACTCTGCTAGCTTTAGCAGGTATAGGCATAATGTTTTTGTTTTATTTTATTTATTTGTTCTGGGGTTGATACACACATTTCACATCAAAACATGTTCATCTTTGGGTCATAGAACCTGTCTCCTCCCTGAACAATATATATTATTATTCTTATGGTGAATATTAGGAGTGTAATGGTAAATCTATTTGTAAAAAAAAAATATCACAGATGTGACGAATAAATACGGCGTTATTTTATACCAGAACAAATGCAAAAAGTTTATTTGCGCAGTGTGATGCTGTGTAGCGCAATTTTAAAAAGTGACCCCAGAAAAAACAGAGTGGAGCCGCAGCTAACACTAAGCTCTGCTAATTGGATGGACTGAACCCAAAATTTACATCACCATTTAATCAACAGCAATAAAATATGTAAATTAGTTTGCTCTATACTGAACTTAATTAACTCACCTGAAACAACTTCAAGCCAAAAGTAAAAATCACATATACTGTAGAAAAATAAGCTGAGATCCAAATGCCTACCTGTAGCAACCAGTCAGCCCAGACTCCTTAAATAGTATGGGATGCAAGTGAGAGGAATCCACAATGATTTTCCAAACTGCTACTCATGCTACATTTAGAGACAGGTGGGACATTAGGTTGTCTAAATATCAAAACAACTCCAAAATGTATTAAAGCTGTTTCATTCTGAAATTTGGTCACAATCTTTTTCAGGAGTTTCTTGATATCAACATTGACTGCTTTCAAACTGTTAAATTGTTCCACAATCTCTTTCCAGGTACTGGCTGCACTTACTTCTACTACTTCAGTCTCTAGTCAGTTCTTTGCTTTCCACTTTTTTAAGTTTTAGAACATAAAAATTCAAATTTTTTCAGAAATTTAAAAAAAGATTGTTTGGAAACGTTTATTTATTCACATAATTCCATTCAAAACGTTAAACTTCCATAGAGAATCAGGGCCGGCAACTTAAACGATTTCAAGTATTAAGTTGTTTATTTGTACATTATTTGGGCTTCCTCCTCATAAAACCCCCGAAAACAGGAATATAAGTCTTTTTAAATTATTTTTAATTTAAGGACTTTAAGTCTTTCAGCATCTATCTGAACTGACCAAATTACTTTTCTTTCACTTTAAATTTTTGACTGGTACAAAAACAACAGATGTGCAACCATGTCAAGTCTGTGCTTCCAAATGGACAGTTTTTTTCTCCAGCTAGTGTTAGAGCAGTGCTGAATTTTGTACACAGATTTTGGTGTTAAAAGTACTTTATAAATTAGTATATGGAGTAGAAAATTAGGTAATTATCAATTTAAGTATAAAGGTTTGCACAGTTAAAAATCTGCCATTGCATCAAATCAGGAAAATATTTAAAGGTTCTAACATTTGTATTTTCTTTCTTTCTGTGAACTGTAATCAAAGACCGAAAGAAACATCTGATAAATATGACAGAAATGTGCTATAGAAATACCCCAAAACCCATAAACGTATAAAAAAAAAACAGAAAAAAAGACAACTGTCATACAGGTATTTTACAGTATCCCATATTTTTCTTTTTAAATCTTGTGTTTTTCTTTTTGCAACCTGAAATGTTGTGTTTTCTGAGGAAATCTTTTACTCTTTCTGTAACTATTTTTGTTTGTTTGTTTTGTGAAATGACTTTTCTGAAAGATTACTTAGAAAAATATATTTTTGTTTGTGTGGTATATTAGAACTGTGAGTTTGTTAATGTCCTGTGTTATGCTCATTTTGAGTGTCTTCAATGTTTTGGATGTATACTCTTTTTAATTTCTTGTGTTTTGTTAATGTATAATTTTTTTTTAGGTTCTTTTTTATTCAGGTTGCTTTTCCTAATCATTGTTTTTATTATTTTACACATTAACCGTACCGTACTGGACTGCATCATCCATACATTCAATCATTCAAACCATATCGACCATATTAAACATGTTTTTGAAGCAGTGAAACTGGTTGCTCTTTTATTTTGGAATGCACTGCCTTTTTCATAACTACAAATTTGTGATAGTAAGACATTGCTGATTGGTTCCTTTTTTGTAATTTCAAGTTTGTGATGCAGGTTTTGACAAGGAAACGGTTTCAAGTTATCTCCTGTCAGGCAGCAGCTAAACTCTCAGATGGCACTGTCAGCTCCAAGTTGTTAAACAAGCCAGAGAGACTGGCAAATGAACAGGTGGGATTGTCATATGTTTGCGAAGGAGTATGCTAAATGTTCTCACCAGTTACCAAACACCTCAGATATTTTCCTTTCTGCAAAGCCCTTACTCTCTCCCTGCAGTGGTTGCACACTCCATCTGGGAGACAACACATGTTTTGTTACATGTCTATCTAGCCAGACAGAAAAATGGCACACTACTATACACATTTAGTAGTTTGAGCTTGAAGATTGATGGCAAGCTACCAGTCAGTGTGCTTGGTTGCTGGGAGAACTGAGGGGTTGTTGTTTTTTTAAGCTGTATCACTGTGATCTTGTTTTGAAAGGTTTAATTACTCCTCTTTCCACAGAAGTCAGCATGTCATAACAGGTGACAGGAAAGACTACAACTGGTTGCCTGGTAATTAAATCTTCATATTCCCTGGAGAATGCATTATATTTAGAAAATGCAAAATGTGGAGTTCATCTCTGGCATTTCACTGTAGCTATAGAAACACTGAGATTTGAGAAAGTTTTAGATTAGTGTGTAATTAACCAGCTTTAAGTGCTGCACGATACTGTAACAACACAAAAGAAAAGTTGCCTTCCTACACAAACAGGTAGCTCTCTGGAGTGGAAGGACTGACTTCACAAAAACAGTGTGGGGAAAAAAAGAGAGCTATTTAATTAGCTGGCTCATGTAGGCTACTACAGATGTGGAAACATTTGGTGAAGTTTGAGAAAAGTTACAATGATGAGATCTAGTTAGCTAACTGTTTGGGTTTTGCTCCTACAATTTGATGATGACTTAACTTTACACTTTTAATAAGAATTACAGTTGAAACCAGATATTCACATTCATGATACATAATTAAAAATATAGATTTTTCCCCACTGTCTGACATTAAATCTCGCTAAATCTTTCCTGTTTTAGGTGAGAAAGGATAACATTATTTCTGGTTGCTAACTGCAGGAAAAATTAGAAAGAGATTTTTGTCAGATAATCTTTACTATTAGGAAATTAATTAATTTGAGGCCGTTTAAGACACACCTAATACACACAGCTTCCTTGTGTAACATCATGGGGAAAAAAAGAAATCAAGATATCAGAAAAAGCAAAGTGCAACTCTACGCAGCAGAAGGAATGGAGTGCATTAAATGTGTTGAGAAGTGCCTTAAGAATGAGAAAGCCAATGTTTTGGACTGCCAGACACAAAGCCCTAATCTCAGTCCCATAGAGAATCTCTGCAAAATCATACCGTTTAAATGGCAGTTTCTACTCAATGCTAAGAAAATGTAGGTAAACATCTAATTTAAAAGAAAATTGATGTGATTTTAAAAAGATTGTCTCACTCATTATTTTGCTGTTCAGCAGAAAGAATTTTGGTAATCCTATCTGACCTTAAACAGGAAAGGTCCAGTCTGTCTTAATGGCAGTGTATATAAATAGAATGTTTTAACTGTATATTACACAGACTTTCAATAAGTATTAGTTTGAAGTACAATGAAATGTTTCTACTGTTTGATCATTTGGTGCCTCCATCAAATGGATGCTTTATAGTTGCATAGTCAGACATCCATTAGAAAATACAGGAGCAAACAAGTCTCCTCTGCTGGAGAGGTTTAAACCACTCAAGTATTTTCAGAGGAGCACATTTTCAATCTTGTTTACATTTGTGAAAGGAACAAATTAAATAAGTGTATTAAATTGAATATAATACACATGTGAAAACAAAGAAAAAGCAAGCATTAAAATGAAATTAATTATTTGAATTGCTCTCTCACTTCTCGCTTTTCTTTTGTTGCTCTCACACAGTTTCACACACACAAACACATTTTAATCATAGACAGACATGACATCGGATCAGTGTGAGCTTTTTCTACCTCATAAATGGAAATGACTCATCAGTCATTCATCTGTCTTGGATGGCATTTTCCTTTTCTTTCACTCAGAGGGAATGAACTCCATTTGGCTGGAGACCCACTCTCCCTGATGGTTCAGTTTGAAAGCCTATCGTCCAGAGGATATGTTTTGTGTTTCTGATCAGGCTTGCAGATTATTCTTTGTGTGGTGGTGATTACTTTTTTGTTGTTTTGACATTCAAAACTAATACAGTATTCCTAAATGGCTCTTTATTTTAGTTTTCAATTTAACCGACAGACTGCATCTCTTTAATTGATATTTCCATAGAGACAGGTTGTCGCAGCCCCTGGAACCAAACTCTCACAGTGAGAAAGACAAAACTGCATATATTTGTGCTTCCTTTCTTTAGCTGAATGTCTGTCTCATTGTCTGCTGGCGACCAGAGAACTCTTGTAACCCATTGCTTATTCATGCTCTCTAACACTTCAGAGAGCTTTACAAGAATAACAGATCAGATTATCTTAGACTCAGGTATAATGTAGCCTCACAGCCTAAAAGCTGCATCACTGAAGGGGGCTCTTTCCAGCTCTGTCACTACATGTCCTCTTAAATCTCAACAAAATCAATTATCTCTCTGTAACCAGGGTGCCTTGGCCCCTACATGGCTGCTGAATCCTATATGGAAATATAGATAACAGGGGATTATAATATTGAAAATCTTATGAAGGGAGGGATCCCTCAGGAGAATTCCATTGTACAGTGTCTCCTGATGCTACTAAGTATCTTTGGGTGAACTGACTTGGTGCCATTGCTCAGTAAATGGAAAAGTTAACTCATATTGCCAAGCCCTTATGGGGATTGTTATTTAAAATCTCTGCTAAACTGAGAAGCTGGAGCTCTGCTATCTCATTTCTCCCCTGTTGTGATGTGACAAGTTCCTTCTTTGGGCGTCCTTACAATAGCAATTCGACAGGGGAAATGCATGTTAGTGAGGAAAAAAAGTCCCCAGCAGCAGCCCATTGTGACAGCTTCTTGAGCTAGAGTCTGAAATGTCTTTTAAGGCGTCTTATTCTGGCGGAGTTGCTCAATTCTCCAAAGCAGGCAGGAGTTGGTAGATTGCCACTCAGATGGTGGACTACTGAGATTTCTTGCTAAGTTGTAAAGTTTGAATTTACTTGTAGTTCTGAAATCACACAGGCTAGAGTAGTGAAGGAGAGCAGGAGCCCCTGAGAAATGGTACATCAAAAAATCTGCATGGATTTAAAATTTTCCTCTACTTTCCATGTACATAAAAAGGCATTACTTTTCTAAAAAACACATTAACAGGGACTGTGAGTTTCACATGTCAGAAAGAGAGTAAAACATTTTAACCAAGATCTCAAGATACTATCACACTTAGTACAAGATTATCTATTATTTTATTCACATTTTTAAGAAAATATTCTAAAATTTTAATTCATGTCTGTCTACTTCATATATATCATTTACTTCCTAAATAATAATAAAAAAAGACTCCTTCTTATAGATTTGCAAATGAGCATGATTTTAAAATGGTAGATAATATTGTTTTTATTTGCCTTGAGGACCTGTATTCAGTTCATGAATGTGTGCATATCTGCATGTTCTGCCTCACCTGTGCCTCAGGTGCTGAACCTTCCCCTACAGGAAGCAGTAGACTGGACACAGCTGTTTCTACTCTGCTCATGAGAAGAAGAGTGTAAAGTTTGGGAGATGAGCTGGAGCCCCTTCCAGTTTGTTATTTGGTAGTATCTAAGATGCATGTGTGGATTTATTCTTTGAATAATCTAAATTATTGTTTTTATTCTTTTTTAGAACAATACTACTTTTGTTTACCACGGTTGAACAGAAGATGGGAAATAAGAAGCTATGATGCAAAAGTGAGGGTTTGGTGACGTTTTACAGCTGTTAACAAAGGTGTCAGAAGATTTGCTGTTCCAGAACAAAACAAAACAAAAATCAAATTCCATGCTGAAAGAGAGAACATTTCACTCAAAGGCAGTTTTATATTGCATCTTGTAAGCATACACTTTGCAACCTTGACACAGTTGGCACAATAGTGACAATGCTGGGCAGCACTGTGATATGCTTTTGTAAATGCAATGTCATTCATGTATTAGCCAAATAATGGACTCTGTGTACTTTGACGTTTGTCCTTCAGAATCCTGCAGTAACCACACCAAAGCCGTCTTTAAGAAGAAAGAAAATGACAAGAAAAGGAACAAACGGCAGTGTTTCATAATTACCTCTGCCAGGAGGTAATGTTTTCGTGCTCGTCTTTCTGTCTGTCTGTCTCTTTGTCTGTCTGTTAGCAACAAAACTCAAAAGGTTATGGATTGATTTTTATGACATTTTCAGGAAATGTCCACAATGGGACCAGGAACAAGTAATTAAATGTTGGGGTTGATCCAACATGAAGCACGTATCTACTGTTGTATTCTACTTTTCTGGGGCTATTTTTTATTATGCAGTACATATGTTTTAATTATATCTTTTTTAAGCTTTAGAAGTAATAGGCCTGTTTATATTATTCAGGGTAGTAAAACATGACTCTTTTACCAGTATTTTATAGGGTTTTAGGTTTTAAGTAAACAAACTCTTGAGTAAAGATATGAACTGAAAGCAGGGAGGATCAGTTATAACTCTAATTCCTGGTACGGTCAGGAGAAAATATATGACCTGTCAAGATGTAGAAGGAGGAGAGAGGAGTCATGTGATATGTTCTTTGTTCTTCTGAAATAAAAATGGTACACCCTGGTAGAGAAGGGAGTCAGATCTTTTCTGGCTCCCATCTGCAGGTGCGTCCTTTGTGAAACAGATATCTGTTTGTGTGTGTTGTTTTACTCTCTGTCTCTCAGTTCTGGGTCTTATTTTGAAACAGTTCCCGCTGGGGTTTTGGAGTTCGGCGCCCCCACCTCTCTGAGTAAAAAAGTGAGTTGCAGAGCACATTATGATAAGAAGCCGACAAAATGGTGGAGGATGCGGGCATTTGATTTGGTTTTGAGTTTTCTCAGGGCTGGGAGAGATTGAGTGTGAGTAATGAGTGTGGCATAACTGATTGATACATGTGTTTGTGGCAATTATAGTAATTTTGTGTTTTTTCTTTGAGTTCAACAGAGAATCGGAGAGCGACTGGATTGATCCTTGCTAATCAACACCCGGGTGGTTTTGTATCAATCTGGAAAAGCGCTAACACCAAATTAATAGGTATTGATCGATTTAAACGTTCTTCATTTAATGTTGACGTGTTGTTCTTTCGGTTGAGGGCCGACCGAAGTGCGGACCAGGGCTTGAGAGTTGGCCGCTCGCCTCCGATAGGACGCTGTCGGAGTTTCTTCGAGGCTGGCAAGCGGAGGGGACGGCAGCAGGGCCTGGGTGCTCTCTGTTGTCTATACGGATTCCCTTGATGAGGCCGGCGTATCTTCCAAACGCACGATTGAGCCACGTGAATTGGATTGTGTTTAAAGGTCCGGCTTTAGGTGGCTCCGGTAGAGGTTAGTGTTTGATGAAATTGTAAAAATTGTTGTTCTTTCTTTCTTTCTAGTGTGAATGTGTGTGTGATTGGAGAAGTGGAGGTTACGGAAAGAAAGGCTACCATGTAGCTTTTTTTTTTGCACACCGGCCTCATATAAACTTCTCATTTAGGGGAACTAACCGACTGAATCTAAAACCATAATTCCTGTGCGAATCTTAAACGCCTAGACAATGCCCGCGCTTCTTGTATAGACAATAAGCGTAGAAGCTTGACATTGTAGAGGAATAAGGGAATATCATTTTCAGTCAGCTAAAGTACCACCATAAGCTAGCTTACGGCTAACATACAGTTTGGATGAGTCTCGCCTGGAAATAAAGGTGTTCAACCTTGTGCAACTACGTAAACACGTCTAAAGCATTGTCTAACACATATATATAGGACTGTTATTATGGATAACTGGTAGTAAACTCTTTAGAATATATATAAAATAACTTTTTATGGTAACGGAGCGGTCACGTTTGGCTTCCGGTTGAGCTAGGTTGCTCATGATGACAGCTAATCTCTGGTAGCTTAGCTTCCGAACTGTATTTATTTGGCTCGGTTAAACAGTCATTCGAGTATTGATGGCGAAGTGTGGTTTTGTTGGAGGCATTTTGTTCTTGTCTTTGGTTGGTTTACTTATGAGTACGGTTTGTTAAGTTTAGCATCGTAGTGAAGAATTAGCCATCTGTGCACCGGCGTATTCATTCCGCGGTGTGACCCGAAAGTTTTATTGGGCCGGACTTTGATCTGTCAGTCCGGCGGAGTTTTTTTTTTTTGGAGCAAACTGTTGACGATTTTGTGTTGCAAAGCGAGTTTTAAATGTATTTCTTTCGGTATATGTTTTAATGATAAATAAAAATTGCTTTATATTGGGAGAATTCTATTTCTTCGTGTGTTTCACCGAAGTGTGCGTCCCGAGTTTTGGCGCAGGCCGGACTCTATCAGGAATTCTTTGATTTTTAGACGAAACGGCAATAATCTCCGTATATAAATAAATTAATGATAAGATAAACAGTGCGTTATAAACCTTTTTAGCTTTCCTTCGTTTCGGCTTTGCCTAAAACATTATTAAGGTTAATGTTGCATGACTTAATAATATATAAACCCCTTCACTATAAAAAGAAATAAATGAAAATTAAATAAATAAAAACTGTGCCTGCCTTTACTGTTAACTGCATTAATATTGGGATAAATTTGGGCCTACGAATTGATAGTTTATCAATTAAAATAAATAATTTATAGAGTTAATACAAATAACCTACTTTGTTAAATTTTAATCCATTTTGGATTTTTGTTACGAATATTCAATGGCAGCCGAATATAAATTACTCCCTGCTCCACAGGGACAAAACTGGCGCACTTTAGATGCCCAATTGTTAATATACATTTCTAAATTATATTCTGTTTTAGTTGATAAGCCCGGTAAAAAAGATAAAAACCAGTTCCAGGGCCTTATGACGGCCATGTGGGCTCGTCATGGTGCCCGAGGGGATTATAAGCGGAGTCTCTCACAGAATGTGTTCTGGGGAGGAAAAGCGACAGCTACTAAAATTAGTTAGCAACAAAGTAGAACAGGACACCGATAAATTGTTCTTGGCGTATAATGCTAAATTGGTTGGATGAGATGGAGCAGCACGAACACAGGTTAACTAAAGTTCAGCGACAGATGAATGAGGTGCTGCAGGATCAGGAAAGATTAGCATCTGTGGTAAGGGGTCAAGCTGCAGACCTTTCAGGGAGTGCCAGCCCCAGTCAACGTGATGAATGTGCAGCAGTTGTACAGGTCGAAAATATGCAGACGTTGGGGGACAAGGGGAGTGAGGGACCATTTAAGAATACCAGATCTAAGTTGCCACTGGGGGCATGTGGGGGCCCTGATTTAATGCTTCCTTTAGTGGGAGCATCAGATGGTTCAGTAATTTACAAACCATGGAAGATGGCTGACATATCTGCCATCATTCTGCAACTCCCTGCTTTGACTGGTGGAGGAAACTGTTGGATAAATAAATTAAATCAGCTGACTTCAGGGCAAACCCTAGCGGTGGGGGATTGGAAAGCTATTATGGGTAGAATGTTGACATTGACAGATTATAATGAGATGATGCTCCAGTGCCAGTTAGCATGTGTACTTGATGAAGCCCCATTCACGCATCATGCACATGATCTTGCCGAGTGGGTCAGAAGAAAATATCCTACTCCGCCCGCGTCTAAAATTTTGAAATTTCCCTGGTCAACTGATGTTACTCCCGCAGAACATATGGCAAAATGTAAAGATAAATGGGTTGCCGTTACTGGAGAACACCCTCGAGATCCGGGAAATAATCGGATTTGGTTTAGAGAAGCAGTTTTAGCAGGCATGCCAGAGTCTGTTGCTACATTAATGAAACGGAATCCTGATTCACACATTTATGATCAGCCTACATGGGAAAGACACGTAACATATTATTTACAAGACGTGCAAGATTCTGCGTTAAAGGACGCTGAGGAGAATAAGAAAATGGAGACTGCTTTGTTAAAGCTGCAGTTAAAAGAGGCTCAGAATAAATTGACTGACTTGTATCAGTCTAAAAAAGTGAAGCAGATGGTGGCTGAAGCAGCACCTACTGTTGGATCAGCGACAGTGCTGCCTTCTTTTCCTGTGATGTATGCTGGAGCTGCGCCGAATCTGCCATTTACTGCTCCTTATAGGACATGGCAGCCCTGTGGCAGGTCGCGTGGCAGGGCCAGGTTTGGGGATTTTAGAGGCATGGGGAGAGGGCAGCCAGGTGCTAACGGTTGTCACAGGTGTGGCTCCCTGTCTCCCTATCACTCAACCATTGCCTGTTTCAGTGGGAGATCAAAGACTATCACATCCTTTTGTCATTGCTCAAACCACGCCTGTCAACTTGTTAGGCAGAGATCTGCTTATCAAACTGGGTGCTTTGATCCTATGTACCCCTGATGGACTTATGGTGACTTTTCCGAATGGACATACGCATTGCTGTGATACAATGAGTGGTCAATTTTTGCTGAAGGATGACACTTCACAAGTGGCTGATATTTTCTGGGCCAGATTGACTACGATGTCTGCACATGAATCTTCTGCGGCTGAATTTCTGAGATGCTGGAAGCCTTGGCTGCTTGAACTCCAGCCTTTTGTTCCACCGCCTGACCCGTTCCATGTGACCTTCCTCTATGAGAGAAGCGATCCTACTTTATATCAGGAACAATTTGAAACAGAACTTGAAGGCCAAAGTTGGTCTGTGGCTTCGGGTCCATGCTTTGTGGGGAAGGAGGGTGTTGCACTGTATGCTGATCTGACTTCAGAGCAGCATAAATGGTATATGATGGAAGCTGAAGCGCTTCCACACATATCGCTTTTGTTGCATCCGAAACATCAAGCTAAAGATTTGGGGGGAATGGTTAAGAGGGGAGTTGAATTAAAGGATTGGGTTCCTACCCAGATACTTTCAGTCTCTTTTTCTCCTTCTACTCAGATGTACAAAATAGACACGCAGCTCTCTGATACTACCATTCTGGAACATTTGCAGCTTTCTAGAAATCATGGCAGAGAAAAAACAGATCATCCTGATGCAGTGGAGGCCTTAAAGGTCGTGCCTGACTCTTTGTGGTCAGATGGTCCCACTGATGTCGGTCTAGTGCAAACCACACCCATCACATTTGAGATGAAACATTCTGATCCAATCTGGCGTTCGCAGTATCCACATAAACCTCAGGCTGAGGAAGGTATTGCAGACACTATTGCAGGCTTACTTGAAGTTGGAGTTTTAGAACCATCAAACTCTTCATATAACAACCCTATTCTTCCGGTGGAAAAACAAGGTACTGGTAAATACAGAATGGCACATGATTTGCGTGTTATTAATGAGGCCCTTAGAACCCCTCCCATTTCTACACCGAATCCGTATACAGCTCTGGCATCACTGACTCCTGATTTAAAATGGTTTACCTGCATAGATTTGGCTAATGCATTTTTCTGTTTACCGCTCCATCCTTCTGTCAGGGATATTTTTTCATTTACATTCAGGGGCAGGAAGCTACATTATAGTAGGCTTCCGCAGGGTTTTGCTTTATCTCCAGGTATTTTTAATCAGGTGTTGAAGCAGTCATTAAGCACTGTACAGCTCCCTCCAGGCTGTGTACTGACCCAATATGTGGACGATTTACTTTTAGCATCCCCTACTGTTGAAACGTGCATAGCAGCGACTCTAGTTGTGTTGCAACATTTGGGAAAAGAGGGATTCAAAGTCTCCCGCGATAAGCTTCAGTTGGTCAGGCAGGAAGTCCAGTTCCTGGGGCGAAGGGTGACCGCTCAAGGGGCTGGACTGACGGACACCCACAAGAATGCTATTTTGGCCCATTCTAAACCTCTCACTGTTAAATCAATGCTGTCATTTCTGGGACTGACAAATTTTTCCAGACATTATGTGCCTAATTACACAAACCTTACCACACCACTCAGGGCTCTTGTAAATGCTCATGGTATGAAAAATCTGCATGCTAAATTAGAATGGGACATACCAGCTGAGGAGGCATTTATTAAGTTGAAACAGGCTCTAGCACAAGCAGCTGATTTAGCCACTCCTGACTGTACATGTCCATTTTTTCCTAACACATCAGAAACAGATGGAGTGGTTAATGGGATTTTGTTTCAGAAAAAAGGTGGTCAGAGACACATTCTTATGTATCTTAGCATAAAGCTGCAAGCTATTGAAATGAGACAGCCGCCTTGCACGAGACATGCAGCAGGAATTGCACATCTAGTGGAAAAAACATTACACATTGTCAGGGGTTATCCACTTAATATTTTGACATCTCATGGAGTCATGGCATTGGTTAATTCTGAGACGTTTACTCTTTCTACTTTGCGTCAGCAGCGGATTAGCAGAGTTTTGGAGGCACCAAACATTATTTTTACGCATGAAGGAATAAACATGGCTGACCAAATCACCGCCTCTGGGGGGGAGCATGACTGTGTCAGGCTGAATTCTGTTGCTCAAAAAATACGTCCTGATTTACGGTCTGATCCCTTACCTACAGGTTTTGTGCTCTATACAGATGGTTGTTGTTTTAGAGATGGACAGGGCCAGTTGAGATCAGGTTTTGCAGTTGTTGAGCAAAATGGAGATTCACTACAGACTGTCATTTCAGGGAAGCTGGACGGCAAGCAGAGCGCACAGCGTGCTGAGATAAGGGCTCTTATTGAAGCATGCAAATGGGGAAGAGATAAAGACGTCACGATTTACACTGATTCGAACTACGGGTTTTCTGTTATACATTATGAATTACCACAGTGGAAGAGAGCAGGTTTTGTTACTGCCACTGGTAAACCTGTACACCATCATGCAGATATTATGGAGCTTTTGGATGTTGTACAGTTACCAGCTAACCTCGCTGTTCTTAAGTGTAGGGGTCACAGCAAGGCTGACACCGTTGACGCGTGGGGAAATAGGGCGGCAGACTTGGCGGCGAAGGGAGCAGCAGGCTACCTGTCACATGTCCACACGCAGCTGATTGTCACGTCAGCACAGGAAATGTCAGACAGTTTTGCTGAGGAATTGGAGTTGGCACAGCAGGCTGCTGCGTCGCAAGAGATAACTGTGTGGAAGGATAGAGGTGCGATTTTTTTCTGATGGTTTTTGGCGTGGGCCTGATGGCCGTTTGGTTTTACCTGCCGCGTTAAAACCCACCCTTTTTCAGGAGGCTCATGGTGCGGCACATGTGTCATACACTCAGATGAAACGTAATCTTTGTTTTTGGTGGCATCCCTTCCTGCCACATTTAATTAAGCGTTTTTTGAGTGAATGTGTGGTGTGTGGTCAATTTAATCCTAAGCCTACTATCAAGCCAGAAATGGGCGCCTTACAGGACTTGTGCAGGCCTGGCGAGGAGGTCGTTATCGACTATACAGATATGGTGACCCCTGTTAGAGGTTTCCGTTACCTGTTAGTGATGATTGATCCACTGACCTCGTGGGTTTCAGCTTCTCCTGCAAGACAGGAGGATGCTCAAACAGTGGTGAAATCTTTGATTAACCACTGGATTCCGTGCCATGGCTTTCCGACTAGGATCAGGTCTGACAATGGCACACATTTTTAAAATAAACATCTCCGACAGGTTGAGGAACAGATGGGAATAACCCACAAGTTCGGCACTGTTTACCATCCGCAATCTCAGGGCGTCATCGAGCGGTCTAATTCAACTTTAAAGTTACAGCTGGCAGAGAACCACAGGTTTCATCGCACCCTGACCCGGACCCTCACAGTGATCATCAGCATCTGAAGGGCCTGGTCTCCTCCTTCCTTCCGACCCCCCTCCTGTCCCTCATGCTGCAGCAGCTCTCTGCTGACCTGGGAGAATCTCTTTGCAGCGGGTGGTGTCGGTTCTGACTAGGCGGTGTCGACTGCCGAAGCCAGGAGGCGGGGCCTGACCCACCCAGAAGATTGGTTGAAGTTGCTGTAATCATCCAGTGTAATCTATACGTGCAAAAAAATTGGGCGAGATAAGCAATTTGGACTTGCTTTTCTCGAAGAGGGATTGTACCGAAGAGAAAAGATCGCAAGAAATCAAACACATTTCACAGCAGGTTTTGACCACCTCACAATCGGTGGGGGAAGCTATTGGAGGCGGGGCCTGTCTGTGCATTTGTGTTTATTGGGGGAAATGTTCAGTTAATGAAGTAACTGTCATTTCAGTGAGGGCGATCTGCATAAAAGACAGTAACTTTGGGAAAAATAAAGAGTCCACTGTACTGAATCATTTCATCACTCTGGTAGCCACCTGCTGCCAGAGAAATAAACAAGAGCGAAGACTAGAGAACAAAATAATAAAGACTGAACACTTATTAATCATTTTTCTTGTATTTTACAGGTTGTTTAACCAATTTTTATTTACAGGTGCAGATTGCTAGACACTGCCTAAGAGGGTGTCAAAGAATTTTTAAGTAGTCGATTTGTAGGATTTTTTCTTAATATCCAGTTTTTACGGTTTTATAAAACTTTTTAGTAATAAGCTAAAATATTTTAAGGGATGTTTAAAGTATAATCAGGTTGACTGACTACTAATTTTTGTTTTACTTATTCTTTTTTATTATGATGTGGTTTTTGTAGGATGTTTTTGGGGTTGGTGACAATTGCTAGAGTTTGCTTTTACTAAAAGAATATTGAGAATTAGGTTAAAACATAAAAAAACAATGATAATAAAAAAAAATATATATTGCTTAAAGGTAAAGATAAAAAAAAAACAGACACCCTTCTTTTTTGGATAAAATAAACATAGGATCACACCACAGACAGAAATATGCATCTTTGGGAAAATAAGAAGGTGCTGTACGCCACAGGTTTTTGCATGGTGTTATTGGTCAATATTATCTTTTACTGTTGTGATGAATGGCCCTATAATAGTTCTACAAATCAAACGCAGGTTGGAGTTCACTCAATTAGACAGAGAAGAAACTTAATGGCTAAACCATCTCCCTCTTCACGGTGCGGCACTTCCGAGGCACATCATGGATTTTCTCAATTTTGTATACCAAAAGGACGATCTGCAGTGATTACTATTCCTTTAAATACATTGGTTTATAAGGGACAACAAGCAAGTAAATATAAAACCTACCCCTTGTGGTACATAACAAATGATCAAAAAGATACTAGTTGGTCCACTTTAATTGCTGATCCTTTAGGATATGACTGGAGAAGGTATACCACTACCTCTTTTGCAAAACACATGCGTCCCTTGGTTAAATTGGATAAGAATGCAGATAAATTACTTCTTACGGTTAATTTAACTAAGAGTGATCTCCTCCCCTTAAAATATCTTCAGAAGGGGGAAGGTTGTACTCTCTTTATAATTTGGGTTTATAAAGGGGGAAAAGATGTTCAATTTCCTATTACAATATGTCAAGACTCTCTTAATGTTTCCACCTCAGTAAGTCAAAATCAGGCCTCAGCAGCAAGAGGTAGTATAATTAAAGAAGAACCATCTGTGGACGATTACTTTGAAATGATGACAGGAGTGGGGGGCTCCACTAATAATTGGTTGCTTATGGTAGAACATGCAGGAAAAGAAGCGAGACAGGACTGTGTTGTGTGCATGGGAGCCTGACCTGTTCTCAAGGTGGTCCCTGAACCTTTTGAGCTCAGCACAACTTGTCTGGTTTCCCTGCTATCTAGTGAAAATCCAGTAAAAGATTGTAGTAACTGGGAAAATTTATTCCCTATAGCTGATAACAGAGCTACCCCACCCTTCTTTGATAGTAATGTAGCTCCAAATAATTTTACTTGTTTCAAAAATGGTGAGCCTGGACATAAACTAATGGGTTCAGTCAACATTACATATTGTAATTCAATTCAAACTTTCCTTAAATCTTTTCAGGCTCGTGCTGACATCTGGTGGTGGTGTGGAGGAAAAATTCTCTGCTCCATTTTACCTAGTAATTGGACAGGATTGTGTGCACCTGTTACATTAATTATGCCAGTAGCAATATTTACTTATGATCCCACAGGAGACCAGACTCTTCTCACTTTGAATAATCATGTTAGAAAGAGGGACTTAAGCCACGAAGATGATTCAACTTATATTGATGCCATTGGAGTTCCTAGAGGTGTTCCAGACGAATATAAATTGGTTAATCAGATCTCAGCAGGATGGGAATCAAGTATTTGTTGGTGGTGTACCCTGAACAAGAACGTGGATAGAATTAACTATATACACTATAATGTACAGAAATTAGCTAATAATACTAGAGATGGGTTTGAGGCTGTTCATGAGCAACTTAAAGCCACCTCCTTAATGGCATTTCAAAATAGAATAGGAGTCGACATGATCTTAGCTCAGACCGGTGGCGTCTGTTCCCTTTTTGGTAATCAATGTTGTGTTTTTATCCCTAATAATACTAATGCAGACGGTAAATTAACTAGGGCAGTAGAAGGACTCAGAATACTTTCAAATAGGCTGAAAGAACAATCAGGTGTAGATACCTCAATGTGGGACAATTTGTTAAATAATATGTTTGGTAAATGGAAGACTCTGGCAATGTCTATAATGGTTTCTTTAGCAGTATTTGTGTCAACTATGGTGTTATGTGGATGTTGCTGTATTCCTTGTATACGTTCATTGCTCACAAAGTGTATTGAAAAAGCTGTTGGTGATAATATGCAAGGTCAATATCTGTTACTCCCTCACATGGAGCCTGAAGGAGAAGTACAGAGGAGTGATCAATCTATTTGAAAAATAGATTGAAAGAGGGATTTGTTGTATTCTACTTTTCTGGGGCTATTTTTTATTATGCAGTACATATGTTTTAATTATATCTTTTTTAAGCTTTAGAAGTAATAGGCCTGTTTATATTATTCAGGGTAGTAAAACATGACTCTTTTACCAGTATTTTATAGGGTTTAAGGTTTTAAGTAAACAAACTCTTGAGTAAAGATATGAACTGAAAGCAGGGAGGATCAGTTATAACTCTAGTTCCTGGTACGGTCAGGAGAAAATATATGACCTGTCAAGATGTAGAAGGAGGAGAGAGGAGTCATGTGATATGTTCTTTGTTCTTCTGAAATAAAAATGGTACACCCTGGTAGAGAAGGGAGTCAGATCTTTTCTGGCTCCCATCTGCAGGTGCGTCCTTTGTGAAACAGATATCTGTTTGTGTGTGTTGTTTTACTCTCTGTCTCTCAGTTCTGGGTCTTATTTTGAAACAGTTCCCGCTGGGGTTTTGGAGTTCGGCGCCCCCACCTCTCTGAGTAAAAAAGTGAGTTGCAGAGCACATTATGATAAGAAGCCGACACTACCCACCGACCAGCGGTGCCATTGTGGACTCCTCTCCCGTCTTAGGGTGCTTTCACATCTGTTAGTCCACTGGACTCGGTACGATTGGGGACCAATTTTGCAACATTGTTGCAACTTTGAGCAGGTGCGATCTTCAGCTTCCTCTGACCATTTTCTCACAGTTCTTTTTGTCACAGGTTGCCTCAGAACAAGTGGTTTCAATTCTGAACAGAGAAAAGCAAGATTGTGATCTGATTGTTCCAGAGGAAGTCTTGGTTTGGACATGTATGCATCCTTTACATTTGCATAAAACAAATCCAAGGTCTTGTTTTCTCTTGTGGAGCAGCTAATAAACTGTTGAAATGTTGGAAGTGTAGACAAGAGCGACGCCTGATTAAAATCACCAGATATTGCCACAAATGCATTAGGGTGCTGGGTCTGTAGCTTTGCAACAATGGAACTGATGACATCACATGCATTGTCAGCAATGGCTGAAGGTGAAACGTAAACAACTGCCAAAATAACACTGGTGAACTCTCTTGGTAAATATCATGGAGGAAAACTTACTGCCAAGAGTTCAATATCTGGTCTTCAGAGACGACACTGATTAGTGGAAGAGATTGTTTGAACTTCCTCCTTCTCTGTCTCCTTTTTGCTCGTGCTTTGCAATCACGCCTCCCGGCTCCCGGCTGTAAACCCCCTCGTTGCCATGGTTAAGCATCATAACAAGTAATCAAAAAGTGAAAAATTAATAGCGAAAAATCCTTCCAGTTTCACAGTATCAAAAACTAGAAAGTGCACAGGTCCAAAAAATGCACAGGTCATGCACAATGGACTAATGTAAGTATGAGACTTAACATTTTTTCAAATTACTTTTTTAGATTATATTCACATTATGGTGAAGTCTATCAATTAGACTATATCATTTGTACTCCCCTGATAACAGCCAAGACAGTCGGGATGACTGAGAAGGTCTTATGACTCTGAGTAGTTTTCCTGTTCCTGTCAAAGAAAAACATCTCCAAAGTATAATGATGCCCCCCCCCCCCCCCATGTCACAACAGCAAGGTAGATGTTAGAGTAATCTTCATTCAGAAAGGCAAAGTGCATGAGAGGACAAGACGCTCGGAAGAGAGAGAGCAGGGAATATCCTCAGGACTGGATGATGCGTTGAGAGTGCAGACAGGTGAATGATCCAGACCAGAAGGTCCAGGAGCTTTGGCATAGCTGAAACGATGACAGTGCAACACACAGGTGAATGAGAGCATATTTTAACTGGAGATGATCCAATAGGAGGCCGCACTTGAATATACGCTGCAGGTTTTCATGTTGTAACATGAGATATTTACACAGAAAGACGGTATACAGAATACTTTCTTTAGTTTTAATTTAAGACATCCTTTTCATTTTCAAACTCTGGCTGAAAATCAGCATTACAGCATCAACACAACTCCAACACGACAGTAACATGCCTGATTAGAAGATGAAACATACTTTAGTCTACCAGAAAAGTAATTTGTTACTATCTTAATTTTCATCTTCGTCTTGCGCACTAAAGCCAACGTCTCACCATCGATTCATTGATGCTAAGCTTATGTGCAGTAGCTTTATTTCCTTCTTTGATGGCCAGCTCGATTGCTTTTAACTTTAAAGATGCATTATATGCATTCATGTGCTTTTCATGATGAGGGTGTGTGCATGATGCACAAAAGGACGGTTCTTTGGCCAAAATCTTTCCCCTTTCTGGCTCACTTTGGCAATTCCTGCTATAGTGCCCCTCAGAGGCATTAGCTAGTAAAAATATATACATTCGCCACATTGTTGTATAGGCTGCAGGGTGTAAAGCGTGTGAAAAAAGTAGCGCTTATAGTCAGGAAATTACGGTACTAGTTTATAAATCCTTGAATGACTTAGCACCAAAGTATGTTGAAGATCTGTTGTCATTATACCAACCCCCCAGACCACTCAGGTCTTAGAACTCTATTCTACTAATCATCCCTAGAATCATAACCAAACATGGAGAAGCACATTCCGTTTCTGTGCTCCCCTTATCTGGAACAAACTTCCAGACCACTGCAAAGCTGCTGAGACAATGAGTTTGTTTACATCAAGGCTAAAAACCAATCTGTTTTGAGCTGCCTTTGATTCATTGATTAATAATAGCTGAAATGTGATAACTATAGTGTGTTTTAATGTTCTATATGTTTCTGGTGTTGTGTTTTATGCTTTTATTGTTTTTTATTGTTTTTTATTGCTGCTTTTATTGTATTCCCTAATCACCCAAAGTACCTTGAATTGCTTTGTTGCTGAAAGTGTCCTGTACAAGTAAAATTGCCTTCCCTATAAAGGCTAGATTTGTTGAGTGTATAACTAATAGTTGTAATGTCAATGTATATTGCCATCTGAGCTGTGGATCTCTTCAGCTTCTCTAGAGTTACCTTTGCCCTATTGTTTGCTTCTCTGATTAATGCTCTTCTTGTCCAGCCTGTCAGATTAAGTGGATGGACATGTCTTTGTAGATTTGCAGTTGTACAATACTGTTTCCACTTTCATATGATGGGTAGAACAGTACTCTGTGAGATGTTGAACATTGTTTTTTTTTACATAATCCTGATTTAAACTTCTCTGCAACTTCACCCGTGACCTGTTTGATTTGTTCTTTGGCCTTTTTGATGCTGTCGGTTCCCAAACGTTTTCTAAAGAAATCCGTGGAGGCCTTGTTACAGTGTATAAATTATACACTTTGAATGCCTATATTTGTAAATAATTTTAAAAAGCTAGCGATCATTTTCAGTTATGTTACTTTTTTAGATCTATTACATACAATTCCAAAAAGTTTTACTTAATTGATAAAATCTTGAGAATTTTAAAGGGCCGTATGTATTTTTGCAAGGCTGTGTTCAACACATATATTTGTGTGTCAGAAGGCCAAACACCACTGTGCCACTATGTGCCACCAAGGACTAAGACAATCTCTTTAACTGGATTTGCAGGGGTTATCAGTATTGCCATGGTTTCAATGTAGTTCTGCTCTAAGACTTATGAAAAGACAGTTACTTTTTATATTAAAGGGTGCATATTAAAATACACATAGTTAGTTATTTAGCTTCTACACTTTGTCCTACAACGGGCATAAAATGTCCACTTGAATGGCAACAGTGTTTTTTTGATGCAGTGAACATCATGGAAATCTTGATAGTAATGTGCTGTCCAATGACAATCATGCAAACCTTTGAAATTCTTATTAGATATGCATCTCAATTTTCATGTATCTGAAGTCTTTGTTAAAATATGCTTTAACAGTATAGACCCTTGAATATTATATGCAAATCCACTACATTAAGGAAGATTCACTTCGTGAGATTATTAAAATGTTTCATGGTTGGTTGAATTGGTTCACTGCACATGTAAGCAGCATGAAATGAACCCAATTTAAATGTGGTTTCAAGGGAACACAAGCTCAAATGATGATGGGCATATTTCTGGGAAACAAGCTAATCTGAAAGAAGGCCAAATGCAGCTGTAAGAATGCACATATTTTGCTAATTTAATTGAAACAATTTGCTAAAAGACCAATTATATGTGTGTATATATATATATATATATATATGTATATATATATATATATATATATATATATATATATATATATATATATATATATATATATATATATATATATAGCCCCTTTCCAAAAAATTTGAATATCATGGAAGAGTTTATTAATTTCCATAATTCTATTGAAAGCTTTGAACTTTACTTAAATGTAAACCCCTGGGTGGGGTTGGTGAAAGGGCCTTTCTGTGTGGAGTTTGCATGTTCTCTCCGTATTTCCTTGAGCAGCTAATGTGAGATACTCCCACAAAAACATGCACTAGTCCTGGGGCTATATACTCTCTCTCATCCTGGCTGGCCAGAGCGCCTGAAGGTTTGGGGTGGATCTGGCTGGAATAACATGATCTTTTCACGCGCTACGTCCAGCCAGTATATATGCCAGATCCAGATCCAGCCAATAGATATGTATGTATATATATATATATATATATATATATATATATATATATATATATATATATATGTATGTATGTATGTATGTATGTATGTATGTATGTATGTATGTATGTATGTATGTATGTATGTATATATATATATATATATATGTATGTATGTATGTATGTATGTATGTATGTATGTATGTATGTATGTATGTATATATATATATATATATATTTCTATATATATATGTGTATATATATATATATATATATATATATATATATATATATATATATATATATATATATAAATGGGTGCTAATGATCATCAATGTCACATGCAGGTTGAAACAGTCATTGACTGTAACAGAAACAGGTGTGTAGGAGGCTTAAAACTGGGTGAGGAACAGTGAAACTCTGTTACCAAGGTGAGGTTGTGGAAGATAGTTTCATGACAAGTTTGAGCACAGCATCATTACTAGGTCTACATCAGCAAGGTCTCTCCCAGACAAAGATTTCAAAGAAGACTGGGGTTTCAAAATGTGCTGTTCAAGCTCTTTTGAAGAACTACAAAGAAACGGGCAACGTTGAGGATCGTAGATGCAGTGGTCAGCCAAGGAAAGACACATCAAGCTTAATACCCTGGAAGATGTCCAGCAGTGCCATCAGCTCAGAACTGGAAGAAACCAGTGGGACCCGGGAAACTCATCTGCTGTTCAGAGAAGTCTGGCTAGAAGCGGTCTTCATGGAGTTGCACCCAAAAAGCCATACCTCCAATGTGTAAACAAGGCCAAGCAACTGAAGTATGCACGCTTTTTTCACACATGCCTAAGACTTTTGCACAGCACTGTAAACTACGCAAAGTTGATGTAAAATGATGAATGGGTCCTATAATTTAAAATTGGTTATGGTTTTATTGTTCACAAAAAGAGGTCAGCTTCATTTACAAAAATATAAACAAAAGCACAAATGCTGATATTTAACAAAGTGTAAGTATCCCCAAATGACTTGGAGAGGATGCTGACATTTCTGTCTTTTTCAAAGATGATGGATACTGCTAGCTTTCAGTAACATACTTGTTGACTTTATTTGAGGTCTACAGAGATATGATACAAATTCCAAACTACGTGTAAAATGCGAGTTAATGTCTGATGAGAAAGGTCTCCAGGGCTAGATCTGATGGAGGGGGCTTTTATTATTATTCGCTTTTTCTCTGAAATTTTGACTTCATTTTGAACTAATCTCATTGTGAATTCTATGTATATACATGCATGTTCAGAACCAGAAAAAATGAAGGGTATTAGCATGCAACTGGGGCTAAGTAACATTTTCAGGGAGCTGCGGTGTCCCTGGTGGATGGTCTACACACCATAACATGCATAGTGTAGTGTAAGAGCACCAACACAGCTACTTCTAACCTGTTCTGCTAGCACACAAAGAAAAATCTACACTTTACACTGAGGACAAAAACCACTGACTTTAGATATAGAGCAGCAGTAAAAGCACATTATATCTCAGCTTCTCCAGAGGTAGAAAAGATAATAAAATTGTTGCTGAAATGTGCAAATTTTCCTATAATAAAATAATAAAGAAATAAAAAAACTCTCCACTGGTGACAAAAGAAAATATATAACAAAAAAAATCCTCAAACAAATAGTTATAATAAAAAATTGTACATGCATCATAGTTATGCCCGAACTGATTGAATGCTCTTGGGCAATAAAAATCTCAATAAAAATCTCTGATATAAGCACAGCCGCCCACCTCTCCAAAAACAAAAAACGTTGTTGCTAGGTGGTGTTACAAAAGTAAAACAAGGTACAACGTATTATCATACCACCTCATGTCACTTTAGAAGCTAAATTAATTTTGAATCATAGATCTAAGGAATAAAAGCAATTTATAAGAGCGGAAATCCCTGAACTTTTGGCATGACAACACTATCATGTATTTTTTGTGCCCTTCAACTTTTAAAGAATGTTATTGTTATGGTTCGATTTAGATACATGACTCCTTGTAGACAAAGCAAACTTGGCATCTGTCTTTTGTATCCTACCTTTGAAAATGTTCTAGCTCTCTCTGCAGAAGCACTCATACATCCACCCACTGCTTTTGAGTTTTGCTCCGTGTGTTTGCCCTTGAAAACAAGCCAAGATGATTCTTGCATCTTTTTGTATGAAGTTTTTCTCTTTTTTTTACTCTCATAAAATGTATGCAGGATGGACTTTTATAGGATGTGCCACAAGCAAAATATGTATGTAACAATCACCTAATTGATGTGATTCTAATTAATGCTTACTCTTTACTTTGAATCACAATCAATCTCTGAATGCCTTTTCGAAATATTTTAACAGGATTTCAAACGCTGTAGAAGATGATCATTGGAGGTTAGTAGTGTCTCAGTCTAGAATTCAAACATTGAAATGTGGTGGAAAATTGTTATGCAATTAGGAATTAAGTGTATATTCTCTGTTTAGTGAATGCATCTAGGGTAAAATGACAAGGTTATTGTTCCAGCTTAATGTTATGAGAAAGATATATGTGTCAGGTCACCAGAGAGACAGACGCCGGGGCAGTAAGATAACAGTCTGGCCTTCGGATGAGCTGCTTTATGCGTTGCTATGACTCGCGTAAAGCGGTTACTCTGGAGGCGGGGCGTGAAGGATGGAGAAGACGTCTACAGAGATTAAACAATGATTGCTGAATACTATTTAAGCGGTTAGTTAGAAAGGTTGGTTAGGGTGATGCACGAGTAACTCTGTCTCCTCCGTGTCTGGCCAGACATGTTTGAATTAAATACTTAAACGCCTTCCAGGACTCAAGTCTTCTTTATAATGGAAACCCTGAGATACTATTTTTTGCCATTACAGAAATCTCTGAATCTATGAAAAAGTCATTTTCAGGAATTAAATGAAGAATTTCAGGACTTTTATTTAAGTATGTTGCTATGACAGAAAGTGATATGTAGGTAGCAAACAAACACGTGAATAAACCTAATAATCTGCAAGGTCATGTTTTCAAAAATGTACATACCACTGTTGAAAGAGGTGGAACATATTGTGAGGCTGAAAAATAAAATACATCTTAATTTTCAGGTGTCTTGCAGGTTGTTTTTATAAAGACATCCTGCAAGACAACTCTTCATAAGTGATAAACTAACAACGCTTCACTGGCATACAAATCCAAAGAAAGTAACACTAGGACATCACACTGCCACAACAATGCATTATGTTCTTTAGGTGATGGTCAGTGTTAATTTATTGTGAAAATATATTCTAAAAATTGCTGCCCAAAACTTCAAGTTAGTTTCATAAGACCATATTGCATTCTCCCACAAAGTTTTTTGAGACTTAGACTTAGTCTGAATGTTTTTTCTGGAAGAATAGCCTTCTGTGTCACAACCCTGCCTCTAAGCCTGAACCTATAGCTAAAACAGCTGATAGTTGTCACATGTAGAACACAACCAATATTTGTTAGAAAGTCCTGCAGTTCCTCCAGCATTTCTATCATTGACACTCTTCTATCCTGTTTTCATCCTGTCTTTTGGGTAACTATGGAGAAATGTTGAGTTTTATTCATGTCAAGTTCCCCATAATTTTTTTGTATATATTTTTTTATTTAACTGCTTTAGAACTTTGTTTTGCCTTCTTCTGACTAAGACCTTTTAACAATGAGATACTTTGGAAAATGTATCACCTTAAATGGTCGCTTTCGCTAATGGAACCAAATGTTGAAATGTTGTTTATCAGATTTATTGTAATCTGGAACAGTAGTTCACAAAGTTGGGGTGTTGAGATCCTCTTTAAAAATAACCTAAATACTAACGGCAGCAATGAGAAAGCATGTGCATTTCATGAATAGCATAAAAGATTTAAAAAAAAACACACAAAAAAAAACAATAAAAAAGCAAGATGTTGGTCAGTATATTTGCTGTTGATACTGATTGTGTTGGAATTTACCACGTTTTAACTAACTCAGTAAAAAATGTACGGTCCACCAGGAGTTGGAGTCATGGGCCTTTTGCATTTTTAATTGCTGGGTCAAAAACTGCAAAGTTTGGGAACCACTGATCTAGAAGAGTGAATGCTATTCTATGCAACAAGATTATTACAGTTTTTGTTTTTTTTGCACTTACATTATCCCCCTTAAAGTTCTGATTGTTTTTGTAGTTGGACCGTGCAGAATAAAAGTCAGATTACATTTTGAAAAGGTTCAGAATTATGATCCATCGTCAGGTGGCATTTGAACAGGGGTTTACACACTGTTAATTAAATTTACATATACCAGAAACCAGCTGATCCATTATAAAGAACATGCATTCCACCCCCACCACTCACAAAAAACAAAAAAACATTACCCCCTATTTCTTTCAAATACCATCAATCATCGAAGAGACTCAAAGTCTTTTATGGTTCTGTGCGCATGCATCAGCGTCTGTCAAGACCTGCCAAGACCGGCTCCCCAACAAACATGGTTTAACTAGTTTTAAATATTTTCTAGGACTGGTTCTATGGGGTCAGATCAGTCTCATTAAGAATAAACTCATGCAGGGTTTTTCACAAATTCAAATGCTCATTCACAAATGCACATGATGTGTTTCACAAATGCACACGATCCGTTTCACAAATGCACACGATCCGTTTCACAAATGCACACGATCCGTTTCACAAATGCACACAATCCGTTTCACAAATATAATTTTGAGGGAAGCTTCAAATATAAACTCACAGATCATACGAATCGCTAAATGTGCATTTACGAACCACTTCTCATTTGCGAATCTCTGTATTTGTGAGAGAATTTTGTGTGGTGAATTTTGAGACTGTTGTAACGTTGCAGGTCAACAAACGACACCATTGGCTAATGAATCTGTCAATGAAATTTACGATTCTGATTGAGAAATTCGTCAGCTAACCAATGTCTTCGTTTTCAGCCAATCGTATGGCTGCTTACAAGAGAGTTCTGACACTCCCATAGACCTCTATGGAAAGAATGGAATGCGAAAGTCACCTGGGTCTGCAGCTGCAGATACTTCCAAACAGCGCAGCGTCATTGACCGCAGTTCATCCTCGGCGTTTTGGAACTATTGTTCCAGTAAGTTAATGGAATCACAACATTTTTTAGCATTGAAAAGCATTAGCTGACTGCTCTGTACCAAAAGTAAGTCAAGGGTCATATTTAATGTAGCCAGTTTTGGTTAATTAACTGTGTTGATGAGCTAGTTGTAGTTTAACTGCAGCTAGCTAATTGTGAGTAGCAGAGGTCTGGAAAAGCTTGAGGACCTATTGACGGGTTTATTTCAGTATGTCAAATTCAGCTTTTTAAAAATATTCATCACAGTTTGAAATAGGATATACACTTTTATATCTCTTTAATTTTAATGGTGATTTTTTTAGTCTAAAATATATCTGAGTTGCTGGTCGCTGTATCAACAGTCTTTAACTGACTTTGATGCATCAGAGATGGAAGCATAAATGGAGATACTATCAGTAAAGAAAAATGTGATCATAAAGATGAGAAATTATTTCTTTATTTTTCAGTTAAACCACATAAGAACTGACTGCAAATAAACTGCTGAAGCATATGGCACACAGGATCGCCAAAGTAACAAGATATGTTGTTTTCTTGTTTTGTGTCCTCCAAAATAATAAGAGCTGAATCAAGACATTTAAAGAAAATGACTTGAAAACCATAACCTTTATAAAGTTGATATTTACTGCAAAAATGTTCATTTGCACTTTCTTTTATGAAATTATCGTTTGTAATCATTTGATTAAGTAGAGATTACAATCTTTCTTTTTAACACAAGAATTGAAGAATTATTTAGAATGTCAGCCTAAATAAACAACTGTTGAAGAGTAACTAAAAAAGTCTTATTAAACTATTACAGATAACACTGCGTTGCATTCATGTCCATCTTCCTGTTTTCAGATGAGTTGCTGAACGGTGATCAGGTTTGGTGGAACTTCCCAGTTCTGTCAGTGATGGAGTGATACATAAGTTGGTAAGTGGAGTGCTGGAGGTGGCTGGGTGGTGATGGGGAGGCTGTCAAATGAAATCAAAATGATCAGAAATGACTTCATTTCATACCAAAGCTAATGCAAGTATTGCAATTTATTATTCCCTGAACATGCCAAGACTATGTATGATTAAAATAAAAATATGTAGAATGTAGAAGGGACAAAAAAAATCCCACCAAAACATACTATATATATATATATATATATATATATATATATATATATATATATATATATATATATATATATATATATATATATATATATATATATATATATATATATATATATATTGTTAGGTTAAAAAAGTGGTTGACCTACAAAGAATCACACACAAAGGTCGGAGAGAATATGGAGTCAATAAGCTCTGCAGAGGTAGATGTGAATAATCAGTTCTGCAGAGGGAGACCAGGAAAATACAATAAGGAATGAGCCAACCGTGTCTGTCTGTTCTCAGCCTCCCAGTGTCATAGTCTCTGGTCTCGAAGAGCACCCCCTCTGCAGTCTCTCTTTATTTAGTCACACTTCATTAACATATTAAAAGAACAGGATGTCATGCAAATGAGCATGTGACTGAAACCAAAATGACATTTAAAAAGTACATTAGAAAGACACCCTAAGAAAATAATAATACAACATTATTATTTAACCTAACATATATATATATATATATATATATATATATATATATATATATATATATATATATACACATACACAGGTCCTTATCAAAAAATTAGCATATTGGGAAAAAGTTTATTCTTTTCTGTAATGTACTGATAAACATTAGACTTTCATATATTTTCGATTCATTACACACAACTGACATAGTTCAAGCCTTTTATTGCTTTAAAATTGATGATTTTGGCATAAAAGTAAAGAAAAACCAAAAAGCCAAAAAATTAGCATATTTCATCCGACCAATAAAAGAAAAGTGTTTTTAATACAAAAAAAGTCAACCTTCAAATAATTATGTTCAGTTATGCACTCAATACTTGGTCGGGAATCCTTTTGCAGAAATGACTGCTTCAGTGCGGTGTGGCATGGAGGCAATCAGCCTGTGGCACTGCTGAGGTGTCATGGAGGCCCAGGATGCTTCGATAGCGGCCTTAAGCTCATCCAGAGTGTTGGGTCTTGCGTCTCTCAACTTCCTCTTCACAATATCCCACAGATTCTCTATGGGGTTCAGGTCAGGAGAGTTGGCAGGCCAATTGAGCATAGTAATACCATGGTCAGTAAACCATTTACCAGTGGTTTTGGCACTGTGAGCAGGTGCCAGGTCGTGCTGAAAAATGAAATCTTCATCTCCATAAAGGTTTTCAGCAGATAGAAAGCATGAAGTGCTCCAAAATCTCCTGATAGCTAGCTGCATTGACCCTGCCCTTGATAAAACACAGTGGACCAACATCAGCAGCTGACATGGCACCCCAGACCATCACTGACTGTGGGTACTTGACACTGGACTTCAGGCATTTTGGCATTTCCTTCTCCCCAGTCTTCCTCCAGACTCTGGCACCTTGATTTCCGAATGACATGCAAAATTAGCTTTCATTCGAAACAAGTACTTTGGACCACTGAGCAACAGTCCAGTGCTGCTTCTCTGTAGCCCAGGTCAGGCGCTTCTGCCGCTGTTTCTGGTTCAAAAGTGGCTTGACCTGGGGAATGCGGCACCTGTAGCCCATTTCCTGCACACGCCTGGCTCTGGATGTTTCTACTCCAGACTCAGTCCACTGCTTCCGCAGGTCCCTCAAGGTCTGGAATCGGTCCTTCTCCACAATCTTTCTCAGGGTTCGGTCACCTCTTCTCGTTGTGCAGCGTTTTCTGCCACACTTTTTCCTTCCCACAGACTTCCCACTGAGGTGCCTTGATACAGCACTCTGGGAACAGCCTATTCGTTCAGAAATTTCTTTCTGTGTCTTACCCTCTTGCTTGAGGGTGTCAATGATGGCCTTCTGGGCAACAGTCAGGTCGGCAGTCTTACCCATGATTGCGGTTTTGAGTAATGAACCAGGCTGGGAGTCTTTAAAAGCCTCAGGAATCCTTTGCAGGTGTTTAGAGTTAATTAGTTGATTCAGATGATTAGGTTAATAGCTCGTTTAGAGAACCATTTTTCTCATTACATTATGGAAAAGAATGAACTTTATCACAATATGCTAATTTTTTTAGAAGGACCTGTATATATATATATATATATATATATATATATATATATATATATATATATATATATATATATATATATATATATATATATATATATATATATATATATATATATACACACTCAACAAAAATATAAACGCAACACCTTTGTTTCTGCTCCCATTTTTCATGAGATGGACTTGAAGATCTAACATTCATTCCAGATACACAATATTACCATTTCCCTCAAACATTGTTCACAAATCAGTCTAAATGTGTGATAGTGAGCACTTCTGCTTTGCTGAGATAATCCATCCCACCTCACAGGTGTGCCACATCAAGATGCTGATCTGACATCATGATTAGTGCACAGGTGTACCATATACTGCCCACAATAAAAGGCCACTCTGGAATGTGCAGTTTTTTGCTTTATTGGGGGTTTGGGGACTCAGAACCGGTCAGTATCTGGTGTGACCACCATTTTCCTCATGCAGTGCAACACATCTTCTTCTCATAGAGTTTATCAGATTGTCAATTGTGGCCTGTGGAATGTTGGTCCACTCCTCTTCAATGGCTGTGCGAAGTTGTTGGATATTAGTGGGAACTGGTACACGCTGTCGTATACGCCGGTCAAGCACATCCCAAACATACTCAATGGGTGACATGTCCGGTGAGAATGCTGGCCATGCAAGAACTGGGACATTTTCAGCTTCCAAGAATTGTGTACAGATCCTTGCAACATGGAGCCGTGCATTATCTTGCTGAAACATGAGGGGATGTTCATGGATGTATGGCACAACAATGGGCCTCAGGATCTCATCACGGTATCTCTGTGCATTCAAAATGCCATCAATAAAATGCACCTGTGTTCTTCGTCCATAACAGATGCCTGCCCATACCATAACCCCACCACCACCATGGGCTACTCGATCCACAACATTGACATCAGCAAAGCGCTCACCCACACACGACGCCACACACGCTGTCTGCCATCTGTCCTGAACAATGTAAACCCAGATTCATCCATGAAGAGAACACCTCTCGAAAGTGCCAGACGCCATCGAATGTGATCATTTGCCCACTCAATTCTGTTACAGCGACGAGCTGGAGTCAGGTCAAGACCCCGATGAGGACGACGAGCATGCAGTTGAGCTTCCCTGAGACGGTTTCTGACAGTTTGTGCAGAAATTGTTTGGTTATGCAAACCAATTGTTTCAGCAGCTGTCTGAGTGGCTGGTCTCAGACGATCTTGGAGGTGAACGTGCTGGATGTGGAGGTCCTGGGCTGGTGTGGTTACACGTGGTCTCCGGTTGTGAGGCCGGTTGGATGTACTGCCATATTCTCTGAAACGCCTTTGGAGACGGCTTATGGTGGAGAAATGAACATACAATGCACGAGCAACAGATATGGTTGACATTCCTGCTGTCAGCATGCCAATTGCACGCTCCCTCAATGCTTGTGGCATCTGTGGCATTTTGCTGTGAGACAAAACTGCACATTCCAGGGTGGCCTTTTATTGTGGGCAGTATAAGGTACACCTGTGCACTAATCATGATGTCAGATCAGCATCTTGATGTGGCACTCCTGTGAGGTGGGATGGATTATCTCAGCAAAGCAGAAGTGCTCACTATCACACATTTAGACTGATTTGTGAACAATGTTTGAGAGAAATTGTAATATTGTGTATCTGGAATGAATGTTAGATCTTTAAGTCCATCTCATATATATATATATATATATATATATATATATATATATATATATATATATATTGAAGCTAATGTGGGTGGGGAGTTGTTTGCAAAAAAGAGACCAAGTTCCTCCATGGCAACGATCAAGGTGTTTGGTGGGGGCTTGCTTGTTGTGCTATCAGATGCTGTTTTGCATTGCTGTTTTTTGTTTGTCTTGTACTTCCAAGATGCCCAGTATTGGACAACACTTTTTTTCTTTATTATGGAAGATCTGTTTTGCTGCCATTTGTAGTCTCAGCCTGATGAATCTGCTGGTTTTTGGGGTTTTGTCGCTCATCATGACATACAGGGAGCACGGTTTCTAACAGACTTGCTTTTCTCTCTAAAGTGGCCATAGTATTTGGGAGCTCCATGAGAGATGCACCAGACCTTGTTCGGAAAAGCTCCTCAACTTTTTGGACCAGACCAAAGGCGTCATGTGATGGTCGACACAGCTCTACTGGTTTTAATTCTTTCAGTGTCAATAGGGTACGGTGCTCTCCTTCCAGACTGTCATCATTTTTGCTTTATTGAACTAGAGCATCCATCACAGATGTTGGAATATTTGATGATTTTGTTTGTTTCCTGTAAGATGGTACAGAATATGTCCATGGTCAAGCATGTCTTTTGGATTGATAAAATTGTAGATGTTGCCATCACAATTCCTTTTTGCACTGGTTTCCAGCTACCTGTTTAAACAATCTTAAGTCCACAGAAGAGTGTTATCATGTCTTGGAGGAATGTGATGGCTTTGTTGTACTCTTCCATCTTATGCCTAAGTGCCATCACATGGTGGCGTGTAAAGCCCTGATTGAAAATATTTGACAATGCAGATTAAACTTATTGTACACAGCTTTCTGTTATTATGACCTCTGGCGATGGTGAGGTTTTTCCTGCTGACTTGAGCCAACCATTTCCTTCTTCTTTCTGTGTCTTTAGGGAAGCCGTACGTTCTGATCCATTTCTTGGACCGATTGCTGCATCCAAATGCAGCACAGCCAGTCATGGTAAAGCAACAAACATATAAAGGTATTATTTAAATATACATTTTATACATATGAAATGTTGTACAAAACCAAATATAACTATATGTATAATTACACTTTAAACTTTTCTCTTGTTCCACCCTAAACATCTTGATTTGTAATTAGAATTTTTCACCCACTAAGTCCTTCAAAGCAAAACATTTTACTAATGAACTGTTTCTCTATTGTTTTCAGGAAGGTCACTAGTGGTTGATATCAAAAGGAGCTGCTGTTAATGTTACCAAGGATGAACCTTCATTAGGACTTCAGCACATTTCCACATTGCCCAAATTTGATCCATGCAGTGAAATTGTATAGATGTAATGACAGTGAGAATGATAGTAAAAATACTTCATTAAAGGTTGTTTTACATTTTGCGTAATATTTAATAAAAAGTTTGCGTATTGTTTTTTCCTCAACACACTTATTTTTTTACATATACTGGTTTTAACATTATCAATAAATTACTATTTTACTGTAGTCAGGCTAGAACCACAATCAACTGGGTTATAGATGCATGAGTTCATAAGAAAATAAATAATTATAGAATGATGTCTTCTACCAAAAAATTCATAACTTAGATCAGCCTTACATTCAGCTAATTTTCTATCCAACAGCAGGTAGAGAGAACACAGACTGAATGTCATCTGCTAGACATATAGGGTGTTTTAGGAGTAAATCCTGGGAACAGAAATATCCCATGCTTTGTTGAAAGATGGAGATCTAAAGGTAAGCTGGAGCAGAGGTCTTAACCACTGGCATGTTTTTAGTGTATAGAAGGACAATGTATGGCAGTACCATGCTAGCATTCAGAAAACAGGCTATAAATTGGGTATTATTACTCCAATTTAGGGTTTCTTGTGGCACATAAAGTTATTAAACATGCTTATATTGAGCAGTGTAGTGCAATAATTTATGTTCGGTGATCCGTATTCTACAATGTGTTAGCATTCTCGTCTCCCTCTAAAATGTAGAACAGTGACGAATGTCTGTTCCTCTAGAAATGCTTTGATAAAATAAAATGCTTAGGCTATTCAGTAAAAAGTAATCAGTACACATTATTAGTCAATAATGATCAGAAATCGCCAGGAGAAATGAGAAATATTCGATTTTGCATTCTGTCCCGCCAGAAGCTCCTCAAACTGACTGACAGCGCTGGGATGTTTGGAACTATTGAGGACTCCATGAACCACGTGCCCGCGTGTCGGCTAGTTCAAACTCTGTCGTAACTCTATCTCTATGACGCTGCACTGGCAGAGCTGTTATGTGTGCATGCGCAGTGAAGTTTAACCGCAACACATGGCGATAAATAGCGACTGTTAAACACAGTCTATGGTAGCGACATGCATCAGTCTCAAACGGTAAGTACCACATTTCGCCATGTGTCGCGGTTGAACTTCACGGTGCATGCGCACATAACAGCTCTGCTAGTAAGGAGAAAATGTAAGCAGCCATACGATTGGCTGAAAATGAAGAGATTGGTTAGCTGACGAATTTCTCAATCAGAATCGTAAATTTGATTGACAGATTCATTAGCCAATGGTGACGTTTGTTGACCTGCAACGTTACAACAGTCTCAAAATTCACCACACAAAATTCTCTCACAAATACAGAGAGATTCGCAAATGAAAAGTGGTTTGTAAATGCACATTTAGCGATTCGTATGATCTGTGAGTTTATATTTGAAGCTTCCCTCAAAGTTATATTTGTGAAACGGATCGTGTGCATTTGTGAAACGGATCGTGTGCAACAGTGAAGTTATATTACAAGTGTTTCTTCGAAATTATATTTGTGAACCAGAGTGTGTGCATTTGTGAATGAGCATGTGAATTTGTGAAAAACCCTGCATGAGTTTATTCTTAATGAGACTGATCTGACCCCATATGGTTCTAACAAATATTAACACCACTAACTTATTAATAATCTGGACGTTTTTATCGGATCATTTTGGTCGGTACGCGGACTACTTCTCTCCCCACACCATGCCTCCACTCACCTGCAGTCCTGGGTGTGATGGCTGCGCAAAACTCAGCCAGAGGGTTCTGGAGCTGGAGCATTTCAACACTCCACCAAATCCAGGACTATGAGCGTCGGTGGGTATAACTGTTATCATGCTTTTAAATCTGCGGGGCGGGGGGGGTGTGGAGGCGGTTTTATGTGGCATCATTTTAATCTGTAAAGCACTTTGTACTTTGTGATACAATTCTTGTATGAAAAGCGCTTTACAAATAAAGTTTGATTTGATTTGAAAAGTAATTTATCAGTGTAAATTCAAAGGGGTGGCTATTGCCTGTGTTGATGGACCTAGAGTGAAACTGTAGGCACATTTTAACTTTCGGAGCACATACCTGTACTGAGATGACAAGTTGTATCTTATATATATATATATATATATATATATATATATAATATATAATATATATATATATTATATATATATATATAATATATATATATATATATATATAGTGACTTGCAAAAGTATTCGGCCCCCTTGAACTTTTCCACATTTTGTCACATAACAGCCACAAACATGAATCAATTTTATTGGAATTCCACATGAAAGACCAATCAATACAAAGTGGTGTACACGTGAGAAGTGGAACGAAAATCATACATGATTCCAAACATTTTTTAGAAATAAATAACTGAAAAGTGGGGTGTGCGTAATAATTCAGCCCCTGAGTCAATACTTTGTAGAACCACCTTTTGCTGCAAAATGTGACAAAATGTGACAAAATGCGGAAAAATTCAAGGGGGCCGAATAATTTTGCAAGCCACTGTATATATATAAATAAAATGTTTTCATTCACAAAAGTGCTCTATAATAATGAAACATGACAAATTTAAAAAAGATGGCCTTGTTGGAAAGCAGGTTGCTTTGCAGTTGTCATTGGAATTGACTGATTGAAACCTGAAGTGCTGTAGTCTTGAAAAGCCTGCCCACACAGGTCTTTATTCTACTTTAATCAGACAATTAATACCTAAAAAGATGGTGACTGCAGTATTACTATTTCTAAATCTTGTTGACTGTTTTCAGTGTTTCAGAATCAAAAAATAAAGACCAATTTGATTAAAAGTGATCTGACCTTCCAGGCCACTCTTCCATGGTCACCTGCACCTGCCCACTAGAGCCAAGATTCTCCGTAGATCCCCACATGCAACTTATGTGTTTGTGACAAGCTGTGCATGCTTACAGCAACAAAACGAAACACAGAAGATAGAAAAAAATGTGGTTTAGACCATGAGCTGCATAAAATGTAGGAAATACTGTAGATAGTATTTGGTCTTTTTTTCAGTTTGGATAATAAATCTATCAAAGACAAGAAGGGCACCAAAGCAGGATTTTATACTTTGTGAGAAACAATTTCATTCTTTATAGTTCTTCTCTCTTTCTCTTTTAAGTAGTCAGATGAAAAATCCAGTCTGGCTATACGGAAAAATGTAGGTCCCTCACTAAAACAGTGTAATGAAAATGACCCAAAAATGGTATGCTGTTGAAAACGATACAATGTTACTGATATTTGATGGGAGCAAATGTCAAATGTCACTGTCCTCTCCCTGATTTGTACAGCAGTAGCTAGACTCATTAAGGTTCTTATATCCATCAGTCAACAAAATTAATTTGGATCAGGAATATGAATGTGTTCAATAATGTTAACCTTTTCTGTTATTCTGTTAAATATAGATTGTAAAATTCTGTTACTTTTTTTCTCTCCTTAGATTTACTTTAACTTCAAAGAAATTAGTTAATTAGTTTTGATATATGTATATTTATATTGTGGGGCTGCATGCTATAGAACGAACTGCATAATGGAGATGGAAGGAAAATAAATAATGGTTCCAGTTTAGAGGTGTAGGGTAATGGGCGCCTCCCACTGCTTCGCAATGCACTGTACTGCACTGCTTCTCCCTGCATTGCTTTGGAAAGCTCCAAATATTCATTTCATAACACAGATTTACGAGACGAGAGTCTGAGCGACGCAGGTTGCTAGATACTCGGAGTTTAAATAGATCGCAGAGTAATTAGGGATGAGATTCAGGTCTTAGATGCCAGGTGAGTCGAATCGGAGTAGACTACTGAGAGAGAAGTAAATGAGGGGCGTGGTCCTGCTCACGAATACAAGTTAACACATTAACTTACATTTGTAAAATTTATATGATTGTATTGAAATACATTTTCTGGTACAGTGCCTTGAGATGAGATCTGTTGTGAATCGGCGCTATATAAATAAACTGAGTTTAATTGAATTGTTTGTGGAAACTTATGCTGTCTTTACAGTTGACTCCAAATATACTCATCAATGTATAAACTGCATCCAGCTTACTAGGCAACAGTACATTCGTAGAGGAAAAGGCGGGAATTAATCTGAAGGCTAGACCATCCAAATTCATAGCCACTAACAGCCAGTCTACCCGGTAGCGATGTTAGGTCAGTGAATGAGTCTTTTAACTTGTGAGGGGATTGGTGTTGGTCATGATGATTTCCTGAGAGATTTTTACTGAAACCTTTGCTAAGTTGAGCCCGCCCATGTCCTCGCCCACTGCCGCGCTCCTGAGATGGTAATGGAAACACAACCAGACCGTTCTGTACCGAGCTAACCCCACACGGTCTAAGCCAAACGGACCCTAGTGGAAAAGGGGCACATATCTGCTCGCAGAGAAAGTTCAAGGAGGAGAAAGCACCTGTCTCCTCAAGCGTCCTTCATGCAAGACTGGATGGTGCCAGAAAAAGAAAACGCTGCTGTGATGATCGACAGTCTGATTTTGACCTTCAACCGTGTCCAGTGTCAAGAGAGGGTGTGGAAAGAAACAGACTGTCCCCCTCCAATCTGTACTCCATGACGAGAGGGGCGCAACCGCTTGGACAATGAGCTCACGCACTGTCCCATTCGAGGATCACAGAGTGCAGTAACTGGCCGTAATAAAATTTGAGAAACGCCAATCTAGACTCCAGACTCATCTTTATGGAAAGAAGAAGACATTTTCTCCCCATAACACCTCTTATCTGCCTTCAGAGAACTGGTTTACCCTGGCTAGACAATAACCAGGCTCTTCTGTGTCAGTCTGCTCTTGTTTAGATAAATGTACTGATGTCCTCAATCTGACATTCCTAACTACTGTCACTATAGCAGGCAATACAGGCATCCTTGGACAATTTCCATTACAGTACCAGATTCAGAATAAAGTAGCAAACATGGCAACCCTGGGGGAAATCGGGACACATCTGCAAGCTCTCTGATGACAGACTGAAATACATATAAAACTAACACTAAAAATTAACAGAAGACTTCCTCTTAATGCGTTGGTATATTTAATGTTAAGCATAAAAAAAGCATTTAGTTTAATTTAATGAAATATTGTCTGCATTAAAAGACTTCCCTGTCATCTCTGCGCTTAGGTCCAACCTCAGTGCAGTTCATGACAGATTCAGGATGCTTCACTTTTTTTCTAGAATGTTTTGGAGATAAAGTCAGAGAGGCCAGACTGAGATGGTTTGGACATGTTTAAAGGAGAGACAACGGTTATATCGGTGGAAGGATGCTGAGGTTGGAGTCACCAGGCAGGAGGCAGAGAGAAAGACCAAAAAGGAGATTTATGGATGTGGTTAAAGAGGACATGGAGTTAGTTGGTGTGAGGGTATGGATGCAGAAGATAGGACAAAATAGAGACAGATGATTTGCTGTGGCGACTCCAGAAGGGAAATGCTGAAAGAGAAGAAGAAGAGGATTAAGATTTAAGGGGTAATCAAATTAGAGGTCAAGGAGTTTTGTATTTTTGTTATAGTTAAGATTTAAAAAGCTCTGTTGTTGAGCATGGCATTAGGCTGCGCACTGTGTCATTGTCAGCCTGCCTTCAGAGTAATTAAATTCTCAGGACCATACTTTGTATGGAGTGTCATCCTAAAATATCTAATCTGATCTTGACGAAGTGGAAAGTGAAATCGTGAAAAGGAATTAAACCTAATTCATTAAAGTCACTGACCCAAGAAGAATTAACCAGTGGCCCGGAATAACCAAGTATGCGTGAACCATCAAATATTAGCAAGGTGCTTACCGCTCTAAAGGTGCTACAAGGGAAAAAAGTTGAGACAACTCTTTTTTAGTAAGACTTTCTCTTCCATAGAAAACACTGACATATTTGAAATTTTTTTTTTTCTTTTTTTGCCATGTGTTGTAAATGAAAGCCAGTCAAGGAGGAAAATGTTTTGCGCAATAATTTTGGAATAATTATTGGTCAACTGGTAAATTTGGTAAGAGGCAGCAACAACATACTAATGTTGAATCGTGTGCAGAATGAATAACCCATGAGTGACCAGCAAATTACATAATGTATGTTTTAAATGCACAAACACAAAAAGAGTAACTCACCAAGTACAATCAAATGACAAATGAGCTGTGGAACATATTTGGACTAAGATGCTGAAAAAGCACTAAAGCACATTAATTTTCATTTAATCAACTCAGAGACCTGCTAGAAGCTTAATATTCATTTACCTGTCATGGAGAGGTTAACTTATCAGGACTTATTAGAACTATCAAGATGTGCTGTTCCACATTTAGAAATGCCTATTAATATTCACACCATATACAAAAATAAAAAAGTTGTTGATGAAGCAATGGAAAATGTTGAGATGGTATGTCAGGTTTTGCATCTTTCCTTTAATGCTCTAACTGTGTGTTAATTGATGACCTTGCCACATCTGTCTGCTTAGCCAGTGAATGATCAACGTAATCGGCAAGATCATTATTAGCAAGATCAGTAGTTCATCCACTTCTATTCAATGCCATTCATCACATCAAGATTTAATTGGATTGCTAATTGATGTGTAGAAACCCATGTAATTGCACTAAAAGCCACTTTCAGCTACCCTGCCATGCAGGAAAGGGGAGAAAAGGTGGGGAGAATGAGTAGGTGAGGTGGGGATGACTGGAGGGCATGGAAACAGTCTAACTAACATAAGGTGATCATGCAAATTTAAACACCTTGTAAAATATCATCATACTATTGCAACACTTTGTTGTAAACCTATTGCCAAATTACAAATTTAAAGCACAATTGCTCTCTTTTAATGTTGAGAGAGGGAACAAAATCAAAGATTATCTCAATTTTTAATGTAGTCTGTTAGAATTACACCAGCTAACTGATGGCATGCAGTTTAAATTAACATGGTCGATCAACCACATAATGGACCTCAATGAGACGCCATTCGGACTGGAACTAAATGATCCTTGATGTGGCAGCTAGATAAAACAGAAATCTAATCTCAATTAGGAACAAGTTATTTTCATTACCTTATTGTACCCCCACGGAAACCACCCACATTCAAAAAGAAAACATACGGACTAAGTTTTAAGAGTTATCCTTTCATTTCTTATGTTCATGACTCCTTGTGCCAGAAACACATTGAGGTGTTTGTGTAGTTTGCCAGTTTCACACTCAAGATATTGTGTGTTTCCTGTTCTACTCTCAAATTTCTACAAAGTTTTTTTTATGTGCACTATTATATTTGTGATCTTACATCAGAATCAGAAAGGTTTTATTGCCATATGTGTGACCAGGTGCACAACATTAGGAAATTGCTGCGGTACTTTGTACAAACATAAAATAAACACTTCTAAGCATGCAAAATAATAATAATAATAATAATGGGATAAACAGATTAATATAAACATGAGTGAAGGTTATGATTAGTGCAAAATCACACAGATGCAAAAACACAACACAGGGTCATGTTTATGAGTCCAACAGCAGAGGGGAAGAAACTGTTCTTATGGCGAGAGGTTCTGGTTCGAATGGACCAGAACCTCCTGTCTGAAGGGAGCAGGTCAAAAAGTCTGTGTCCAGGGTAAGAAGGGTCAGCTGTGATCTGACTTGCATTACCAAGTGTCCTGGAGGTGTACAGGTCCTGTAAAGGCGGGAGTCTGCAGCCAATCACCTTCTCAGCAGAGCACACAACACGCTGCAGTCTCTGTTTGTCCCTGATGGTAGCTCCAGCATACCACACGGTGATGGAGGAGGTGAGGATGGACTCGATGATTGCAAGGCAAGGCAAGGCGAAGCAAGTTTATTTGTATAGCACAATTCATGTTACAAGACAATTCAAAGTGCTTTACATAAAACATCAAAAGCATTACAGCAGGGTGCAAAAAAAGCAAAAGTACAGGAATAAAAACCATGATTTAAAATGACCCCCCCCCCCCCCCACACAAAAAAAATCTATCTTAAAAGAAGCCGTGCAGATTTAAAACTTAGAATAAAAACCTAATCAAAAGCAGCTGAGAACTGGTGGGTCTTTAACCTGGATTTAAATAAACAGTGTTTCAGCTGATCTGAGGCTTTCTGGGAGTTTGTTCCAGACATGTGGAGCATAGAAGCTGAACGCAGCTTCTCCATGTCTGGTTCTGACTCTGGGAACTGATAAAAGACCGGATCCAGATGACCTGAGGGGTCGAGTAGGTTCATACTGGGTCAGGAGATCACTGATATATTTTGGTCCTAAACCATTCTGAGCTTTATAGACCAGCAGCAGAACTTTGACGTCTATCCTCTGACAGACAGGCAGCCAGTGTAAAGACCTCAGAGCTGGAGTGATGTGGTCCACTATTTTGGTCTTAGTGTGAACTCGAGCAGCAGAGTTCTGGATGAGCTGCAGTTTGCTAATTGACTTTTTAGGTAGACCTGTAAAGACGCTGTTACAATAATCAAGCAGACTAAAGATGAACGCATGGGCTAGTTTTTCCAGGTCATGCTGAGACATCAGATCTTTTATCCTTGAGATATTCTTAAGGTGATAGTAGGCTGATTTTGTGATTGCCTTAATGTGTTTTTCAAAGTTTAGGTCTGAGTCCATCACTATACCCAGATTTCTGACGTGGTTGGTGGTTTTTAGGTGTATGGACTGAAGCCCCTGTGGTGACCTTCAATCTTTTCTTTTTAGCTCCAAAGACAATTACCTCAGTTTAGTTTTTGTTCAACTGCAGAAAATTGTGGCACATCCAGTCATTCATTTCCTCAATGCATTTGCCAAGAGCCTGTACAGGCCCTTGGTCTTCTGGTGACATTCTAATATATATCTGTGTGTCATCTGCGTAGCTATGGTAACTTATATTGTTGTTATTTATTACCTGCGCCAGTGGGAGCATATAGATGTTAAACAGAAGAGGTCCCAGGATGGAACCCTGGGGAACTCCACATGTAATTCCCATCTGCTCAGATGTAAAGTTACCTATTGACACAAAGTACTTCCTGTTCTCTAAGTACGTTTTGAACCAGTTTAGTACAGTGCCAGAGAGACCCACCCAGTTCTTCAGTCGTTTGAGTAAAATAATGTGGTCAACAGTATCAAATGAGATCCAGAAAAAATAACACTGACATTTTTCCACTGTCAGTATTCAAACAGATGTCATTGATGACTTTGGTCAGAGCAGTGCTGTGGTGCTGCCTAAAACCTGACTGAAAGACGTCGTAGCAGTTGCTTTGTCTTAAGAAGTCATTTAGCTGATGAAAAATAGCCTTTTCAATGATCTTACTTCAAAATGGAAAATTGGAGATGGGCCTGTAGTTGTTCATTTGTGTCTTGTCCAGAGTGTCTCTTTTCAGCAGGGGTTTAATTACAACTGTTTTCGGGGGCTCTGGGAAAACACCCGATATTAAAGATGAGTTCACAATCTGTAACAGATCTGACTCCAAGATCTTTGAGACCTTTTTGAAAAAGCCTGTGGGCAGGATGTCTAAACAGCAAGAGGAGGAGTTCAGTTAATGTAAGATGTCCTCCAGATCTTTGCTGTTTATGAGATAAAACTGTTTCATGGTGTTTAAACGGATTTTCCGTGGACACTGTACACAACCTGAACCTGCCGTTGATGAACCAACCGCTTGTCTAATATTTTGGATTTTGTCTGTGAAGAATTTGGCAAAGTCATTGCAGGGCTTGGTGGAATAGAGATCAGGTGCTACTGACACAGGAGAGTTTGTTAGCCTGTCGACTACAGCAAATAATGCCCGAGCACTATGACTATTTCTGGTGATGATGTCAGAAAAGTATGACTTCTTTGCATTCCTCAGTTGTAAGTTACAAGAGTGAAGTTTCTCTTTATAGATGTCATAATGAACCTGAAGTTTTGTTTTTCTCCATCTGCGCTCGGCTTTCCGACACTCCCTTTTTTCATTTCTCACCTTGATCTGGAAAGATGGTGTTGACCACAGATGTCAGTGCCACTGTAATCTTTAGGTCTGTAGTCATTGAGTCCTTGGCTTCTTGGGGACAGAGACTATGGTGGAGGTCTTGAAGCAGGCGGCACATGACATGTCTCCAGTGAGGAGTTGTAAATGCCCCAAAACACTGGGGCCAGCTTGTTTGTAAAGTGTCTAAGAGTGGCTGGGGGCCTTCCAGGCATTCAAGCTCTTAAACTGCTTCCTCACATCTTCTTCATGAAAATAAAAGGTTGTTGTGGAAGAAGGTGATGTTAGGCCCTCATAGGTGTGGGGTGAGGAGGGGGCGCTGAGGGGGAAGTCCTTGATGGTATTGATAGCTCTGAGGTGAGGGGGAGAGGGGGATGTGGGGGATAAGTGTCTATAGTCAGTATGTTTACATGCGCAGCTAAATCTAGCTTTTTGGAGTAATCGGACTAAAGACTTCCCTCCTGCAGCGAGCCGAGTCCCAGTTTACATGTTACTCCGAAAATCAAATTATTGAAAGAAGTGTGCCTACCACCGCAACGGTAGGTGGCGACATGCAACCCTTCGTGTGGCATTCTTCTGGTTTGCATCACACATTCAGGGTAAACAAACACTTGTGTAAGAGAAGCCGACCTAGTAAAGAAAAATGGATGACGACAAAGTTTTCAGTAGGTAAATCAAGCCAGGTTTTTTCACTGTATAAACAGGCAAAATAAATCTTCTTAAACTGCAAATTCGAATTAATCGATTTATTGCCCCGCCCTAGCGAGAGTATACCTGCAGAGAAATTCGAATTTCTAACTGCATTATCTAGCAGCAGTAGTCGAGCTTCTGAAACTCCAGTTCGGTTCGACTCCAGTCAGACTAAGGTGTATACATGCATTTTAAAAGTCTGATTTCAGTCAGACTAAGGCAATAATTCAAATTTATCTTGGTGCATGTAAACGTACTGAGTGTCTCTATTGTTGGGACTGCTGGACAGGTGTGAGGGCTGCTTGATGGCTCATGAAAACGACCAGAAAAGTTGTTTAGGGTGTTCGCTAAGAGCAAGCCATCAGTGGAGTGCGGGCTTTAGGCTTGTTATTTTCCTAAAACTTTTCCACACAGAGGCTGTCATTCACTGAGATCTGCTGCTGCATATTCTCAGAGTGCTGGTGTCTAGCAATGTCCAATTCTTTGCTAAATATGTACTTGGCCTCTTTGTAGCATTCCCTGTGTCCGCTTCTGACCTCGTCTCTCTTTTGTAGCCACAGCTGTTTGAGTTTAGGAGTAAACCAGGGCTTGTCGTTGTTATAACTCACCCTGGTGCGTGATGCCATAATGCTGTCCTCGTAGAAGTGGATATAAGATGTGACAGTGTCTGTGAACTCATCCAAGCATTCAGAAGCAGCCCTCATTTCATCCTAGTGTGTAGATTCTAAACACGTGCGAGGCTCTTCCACAGCCTCGTTGGTCCACAGTTTTATACTCCTCACGACAGGTTTGGAGAGCTTCAGCCTCTGTCTGTACACGGGGATCAGGTGGATTATCACGTGGTCAAAAAGTGCAGCGTGGGGCACTGCGGGATGGGCCCCACTTATTGTGCTGTAACAGTGATCCAGTGTCCTCTCCTCTCTGGTCAGGCGTTCCATATACTGTTTATATTTCGGAAGTTTCTGGCTCAGGTAGGGTTTGTTACAAGTCCCCAAGAGCAATGATGAGAGAGTCAGGGTATGTCCTCTCCATGCACAGTATCTGGTCCACAAGGGCACACTGAGCCCAGCGCACGTCCGCAT
>OY747708.1:37642500-37890000 GCA_963556495.2 Valencia hispanica | reverse complement strand
TTATAAACTTACAACAACTTCAGGGGAACCAGGGAGACACAGAGACCAGGAAAAAGCAGTAGGAACCAGACAGGGAAGAATGATGACAAACCAGAGAGTAGTGAGTGAATGAGAACCGTTTAAATACTGAATGAGGAAATGGCAGAGAAACCCGAGAACCAATCCATGGGAAGTAGTTGCAGGTGAGAGGGAGAGAACAGGTGGAGGCAATTAGCAGCTGGGGCAGAGAGGGAAAATGGCAAGGAGGAAACAGAGGAAGGCCAAGAACAAAACATAACAAATGACTAGACAGAACTATACTGAAGAGGAATGAAGAATAACAGAACTAACGGGACAAATAATGAGAGGAAAAAGCAAATAAGACTAAACAAGGAAGCAAAAGGAGAAAATATCTAAAGATAGGAAGTGAAGACAAAGCCCAAAATAAGTAACACTAAGAACCTAAAGTGTAAAAGATGAGAAACCTAACATTAAGAGCACCAGAGGGTAAAAGAGGGTGAGAAAACGAGGTTGAAGGAAAAACTCAAATAACGCAAAACAACACACCAAGAACTAAAATGTAAACTCAAAACCCAAACACCTAAAGAACCTAACAGAGAGAAGGACCGAAGAATGAATCATGTGGGAATTCACAAAGCTCAGTTTTAGAGCAAATACACCAATGAGTTTATGTGTAAAAGCTCCTCTGGAACAAAGCAACCAACACCACACTGGTGTGAATGTGTCACAACTGAAGTGCAATAAGAGTGTTTATTATTATTATTATTAGTAGTAGTAGTAGTTTCAAGATAAATAAGTTATATTCTACTATAGCAATATAGTATTTGTTCAGTGTCCTCTTGGGAATCAAATTCAGGTATTTAAAAAATATATTTTGAAATAAAGAAGCACCGCATGAAGGAATAGTTACATGCACATTTGCCTCATGGCAATAAGGTGATGTGTTCAAATCTCAGACAGAACATTTCTGTGTGGAACTTGCAGATTTTCCTTGGGAATGGTTGCCTGTCCTGTGTGTCTCTGTGTTGCTACAGCATGTGGTGGACAATGTGTTTAAAGTGCACCCTGCCTCTTGTTCAAAAATCATCTGAGTGGTGGTATTGTCTGCAGGACCTACTTGGACTAACCATTCCAAGATCCATTTAATAATGATCAGTAGCTTCTTTATATGAAAGAAATTAAAAAAATACAGTATAAACTAACTGTTCACTTCCTGTTTATGTGTAATCTTACATTAGCACTGCATAGAATGCGTTTTATGTACAGTAACTGGATGCTCTTCGCACTGAAATCGAAATGTGGTTTATTTTCAGATCCTGCATTTGATCTATGGATTGATGAGAATCTTTTCTTTCCATTTTTACCAAGTTTTATTTTGGGCTACTCTGTGTAGCAACACAGCTGAGGCTACCCCCAGCTGCAGGTCATTCCTTACAGTGTTTCTGTGTCTGACCTTGGCACAGACAAACCTAAACAGGTTATCTTAAAAACATATCCTGTGAAAATGTTTGGATCAAGAAAACGATCATTTTCCTCCAGCTATTTGAACAGGGACTGGCTTGAGTACTCGGTAGAAAGGGATGCTGCATTTTGTTATGCCTGCAGAAAGTTCAAATCTGTATCATCAGACTCGACATTCTCCAGTAAGGGATTTAATGACTGGAAACATGCAATTGAAACAGGCAAGGGATTAAATAAGCATGCAGCTTCAAAAGGACATTTAGCATGTGAAACAATGTGGAGAGATTCGGAAAAACGCAGAGAGACAGGAAAAGAGATGTCCACTCTATTAATTCCAGAGCAACTGGCTCGCAACAGATACTACATGTCAGCCATAATTGACATAAGGGAGTTTTTAGTGGTGAATCAACTGCCGTTACGTGGAGATAATGCTGGTTTTGCCAGTGTGCTAGATGACAGTGGCTCCATGGGGTTGTTCTTGTCTCTTTTTGAGTACTCCATGTGCAAAAATCCAGAACTGACCAGGATTACAAAAACAATCCCACAGAATGCATTCTATACCAGCCCACAGATACAGAACGAGATAATCAAAATGATGAGTACACTTGTGACAGAGGAGATAGTGAGACAAGTCGGGGATAGCTGGTATTCAATTAAAGTGGATGGCACACGGATCCTATAGGCCAAGAAAATATATCCATAATTGTTTGTTTAGTTGACGAAAACTATGCTGCGTGTGAGCGCCTCTTGGTAATGGCTACATCAGAGAAAGGTGATGCAGAGGCTCTGACGGGTGTAATCATTGATGAGCTCACCAGCGCCGGGCTCAGCACGAACAAAATCCTGAGTCAGGTTTATGATGGCACATCACTCATGTCTGGCAGGCATGGTGGTGTGCAGAAATTGCTCCAAAACAAACTGGATCGTAATATACCGTACATCCACTGTTTTAATCACCAACTTCATCTGGTTGTGGTTCACGCCATGTCCAGTGAGGCGGCTGTACAGGATTTTTTTGGAGTATGCAACATGCTGTATAACTTCACCAGGAAGCCAACTGTCGCTATGTTGTACAAAGGCGAGACCCTGAAACGTCTCTTGGACCAGAGATGGACTGGCCACTTGGCAATGGTCAAAGTTGTGGTGAAGAGTTTTCACGACATATCCACATTACTGACTGAGGTGGAGAACACAAGAGGCCTCGGAGCGGAGGTGCGCGTCAGAGCCACAGGGCTGCTCCGTGCAATTACACAGCGCAGTTTTCTTTTCATTGCGCACCTTGTTATGAAGCTGTTGTCACTTTTCGAACCCCCGAACAGACTACTGTAAGCTGAAGATATGGACTTGTTCAACGCAGTGACACTTGTGAACAGTGCTTCCGACTGCGTGAAGAAACTGCGCACAGAAAAGGAATTTTCTGCACTGTGGGATCTCTGCACTCTTCCAGCCACACCGCCCCGGTCCAAGCAAGAGAAGATGCACAGTTAACAAAAACCTCAGTGAATTTGCAGTTGAAGAAACAGTTGGACAGCCACAGAGTGACATAGACGAAAAGACCGAGTTCAGAAGGTTATTTTACAGTGTCGTTGATGCTGTGCAAGGAGAGATGGTTGCGCGTTTTGGTGAGCGCAGTAGCGAGCTCATTGGCGCACTGGCCGCTTTGAACCCAGAGACCGAGGATAATTTCCTGGACCCATCAAAACTAACCCCTATACTGGATTTAGTTGGAACTGATGTGGTTGAATCGGAATATACTGGTGAAGAAAATTACTGATACCCCTGAAGACGGAAAATGGACATTAGCCAACACCCTCAGTACGTTCAACTGTGCACTCCAAGCAATGCCGACTGTTGTTAGAGCATACAAGCTGGCCCTAACCTTAGGAGCATCAACGTCAGTATGCGAAAACTCTTTTTCCACACTAAAAAGCGTGTTCTCCAAGCATCGACGCAGCATGCTCCAGAAACGTAAGGCCCAACTTATTCAGCTCGCTTTTGAAAAGGACCTCACGCACAAGTTCAAGTCTGAGTGGAAGGATGCAGTGATGAGGAGGTTCAGCCTAGAGAAACGCCGCCATCCCGCTGTTCTGACTGGAGAGAGGACAGCACTGCCCCCACTCAAAGTAGGTTCAAACTGTGTCTGTGTGTGTACGCTTGCGCGCCGCGCGTAATGAAAATGCATATTTCTCTGTTGACTGTTTTGAAATGCACCCGCTGCGGTGCTTTTTCAGCTTGAGAGTCGCTTCTGGTGTTGCAGCATCTGTTTTGTGGACATTTCTTCTTTCATGTATTCTATTATTTTATATTATGAAAACTGATGTAGGCTGTGGCTGGACGTGCTGATGGTTATGTTTAACATGTATCGGTGCTACGCAAGTAGACGATTATGGGTAATAATAATTGTGCCCCCCCATGCATTTGATATGCCCCCCTTCAGACTGAGGTCTGGCGACGGGTCTGTGCTAGACCACAAATAAAATAAAACATTGCTCTGTCACAGCCAAGCTCAGCTAGGTATTATAGGGGTAACATAAGAAAAAAAAAGATGGAAAGTTTGGTCAGACCAAACCATTTTAATCAGGGTTTAAAGATATAAAAAAGAGAATATCATGAGGCAGCATCAAACAAAAAAAAGAGACTCGGGACCCATTGAGGCCACTCAAATCAAAATAGCAAAAACCATTCTAATTGAAAATGATCTTGTCTTCTCTAGTGAAAACTAAGCAAATAAAAACTTCTTTATGATAACCGATTCTTACTAAACAGACATAAATGCACAGGGAGTAGCAATAAGAAAAACCTAGCCTACTCAAGGAAAAGGGGGAAATAAACTCCTGGTCCTGCCTTTAGGAAAACCATGCAAGTAGTGTAACTACTTAGAGTGTCGGTACACTATTGATTAATCAAGTGTGTTAGCTTCTCCAAGCACAGAACAAAACAAACTACAAACTGACACTAACCAAAAGAGATCACCCCAAGAAGAAGAACGTAAAGGTTTTTAGTCAGATTGATTTTGGGAAATGTCCATTCACTAGCCCACATTTTTTTTAATTCAAGATTCATTAAAATACTTTATTAATCCCAAAGGAAAAATAAATTTTGCTATACCTCAATAAAGTTTCTTTAAGAGTTGTTGTAGATGCAGATGAGTGTAAGCATTAAAAGATTCCCTGTAGTAGTCTATTTTACAGGTGCTTTGAAGAAGCCTTTGACTAAAGACACTCTGTTGTTGTTTAACAGTCTTGTGAAGAGAATGATCAGGTTTGTCCTTGATCTGATGAAGAATCTGTCTTTGCACAATAGTCTCCACAGCAGAACTAGCCTTCTTTAGCCTTTTTAAATCACTGGCTTTGATGCTGCTATCCCAACAGATGATGGCAAATAAGATTGCACTTTCCACTACAGACTTATAGAAAATATGAAGCAACTTGCTCCAAACACTGAAGGACCTATGCTTCCTTGAGAAGAAAAGTCTGCTTTGCCCCTTCTTGTAGGCAGCTTCACTGTTGTGTCTTCAGTTCAGTCTGTTGTCCAGGTGAACTCCTTGGTATTTTTACTCCTCCACTACTTCCACATCTTTTCCCATGATTGATTAAGATTTCTGCAGATGGCAGGACTTTGACTTGTGCTGGAAGTCTGAGGTGTACATAGTGACAAGAAATGGTAAGAGTACTGTCCCCTTTTGTGCTGCTGACCACCTGGTTAGACAAACAACCCTTAAGTCTTACAAACTGTGGTCTCTTTGACAGGTAGTCCTTCATCCAGCCTATTGTTGAGGCCTCCACCTGTGTCTTCTGAAGTTCCTGACAAAGCAAATCAGGTTAAATTGTGTTAAATGCATAACTGCTTTGTTCAGAAAACAGTGTGTTTGTTGAAGCAGGTATATGATCACAACTTCATCTTCAACTCCATGGCGATGTGCAACCTGCAAGGAGTCCTCCTAGGTGCTTGTCTGCTTACTCAGGTGGGGCAACAGGAATCACTCTAGGATTTTCATATGTCAGATGTCAGTGCAACAGGTCTATACTCGTAGATGACTAATGAGTAGGGTTTCTGTAGCACCAGAACAAGAGAGGTTGTCTTCCACAGCACTGAAACTTTCTCTTGGGTCAAGCTAAAGTTGAGAAGGTGCTGCCCAGAGTTGCTCTGACACCATCTGTACCTGGAACCTTTTTCCAGTGCAGCCTCTATAGCTGCCTCTTAAACTGACTTCTATAGTCAGACAGACGGAATGTGGAGGCAAAGGAGCAGCAACATCTCCTGATTTGGTTGAAAACAAACTTGTAGAAGCAGAAGACAAAACATTTTATGTCTAACTTTGAGAGTCTTCGTACAAAAACTGTGCCTCATCTGAGAAAGTTGTTATATAACTAATTGTTAACTATATGTATGCACTTGTGAAAGTTATTACAGTTCGATGTTTTTATCTGATCACAGCGCCTTTGATATGTATTTAAGTGTATTCCTTTGTTGCTTAAAAGCTTTTTTGTGCAGCAACGTTAATGATTTCACCTGTCTGTCAAAATAATTGTTTTTTCCGACTGACTATACTATGGTCAGCTTTTTTTTAATGCTCCTTAGCCTTCATGCAGACGTAGCTGTAGTAGTGATGGTTAAAAACACATCCCACACAGTTTATTTGTGCAAAACAGAACACTGCATATTCAGACTTCTATAACAGCATTTTGCTCCGTCACTGATAACATGAAAGTAATGCTGCTAATTTATGTAGGTAAAACAACAGAGGAAAAAAGTTTGGAAAGTGGAGGATTACATGGTTGAAATCAGTTTGTTTCTTTTGTGTGGAATTTTTACTAGATTCCTTCTGGTATTTAAGCATCATCCCACAAACTGAAAACATAACTGTACAGTTAAATGGTCATTTCTACATCTTGAACTTTGTGTCAGAATACAGTGTTGTTTGTTATGTCTGTCACAATAATGGCCAAGCAAAACCTGGGCAATCTTATCAAGGTGTACCACGAGTGTCATTATAGCCAGAATAAATTACAGACCGGATGCTCCAGCCCCCCCAAGCCTGAACAAGATAAAGCAGATTTTGAAAATGACTGAAATAATACACATACATGTACTCATTTCTGATCAATGCCATATTACTAACAGAAGAATAAAATAACTAAGATACAATCCACAGTCTCAATGTTTTTTGTTGTTTTTCATTTAAAACCGATTTGATGGTGTTTAATCTCATTGTTATCTGAACACATGTGGACCGTGAAAAGAGGCACTGAGCGGGAGGTTGCAACAGTCTGCTAGAAGATTGTTAGCAAGTAGAAAAGGTTGCTGTGACTTTACATTCACAGTTTACATTAGTACACACCTATGCATGCCATTCACTCAGAGACAAAGCAGTGCACACACACAGAACATTCACTGTTCATGATGTGACTCCATATCCCCCCCTCTCATCTTGCCCTTGTAAGTATTGCCATACTTCCCTCTCTTGTTTTCATCTTTTACCCTGCCACATGCTTTTATTTCTGCTTTTGGCCTGCCTATCACTAATATGACAGTTAGTAAATAGTTTGTGATGTGTAACATGTACTTGGATGAGTATATAAATAGTTATATAAAATAACATAATTGAAATGTGAAGCTATTTGGACCAGGATAATCAAAAGCCTAAATTCGTTCATGAGGATTTGGATTGAGTTATGCTTAATAAAACACTAGAATTAGAATTATTTAAGTTATTTACAATATGTACAAACACTGCACTTTCACAGCATTCAATTCAATAAATTGATTGAAAAGCATCTAGAGTCTTCAGCTCATACAGATATCTTTTAAAGGAATATTATTCCTGCTGATTCAGTGATTAAGTCCATTACTGAGTCCATAAGATGCATTTCGGTCCAAAGGGATCACACCGGTTCTGTTTGAAGATATCACAAGCAGTTAGCTTGCAGCAACTCCTACCACACCAGCAAGAGATGAACAGGTTCTCTAGGCTTGGGCTCGGCCTAGTGGTAGCTCGCCATCCTGTGAAGAGGAACAGCATCAAGTCATCTAGTCGATGATCATAGCAAAAACACTTGGCCTGCATAAACAGGACCACACATTAGCATTGATGATAACCTTTTCATATAGGAATCCATGAAGTCAAATTAAATCACATTGAAATCTACATGTACATGATTAACTTTCTCTGTTCCCTTATTAAACTAATAAGGTAAAAAAAACAACAAAAGAGCTCTTATTCAAACATTACATTAAATACAATTGAAATCCATGAAAATAAACAAAATTCAAAAGAGTAAACCAACAGAACTGTTTGTTAGCCAGCTTCAGCATATAGCGAACAGCTGAACAGCTACTCACCAGTTCCCAGCTTACAATCACATACAAATCATGTTTCTCTTCAAAGTACATCCACAAGCTGCAAAACATACCAGCAAATGAGATGACAACAGGTTCAGTTCAGGAACTAGCTCAGCATCCCCCTCTCCTGTTCCCAGCCAAACAGACATCCCACTATCCTCTGATCAACAGCTTTCCTGTTACACCTCGGATGTTTTATCCTTCACCTCAGCCATGGACTCTTCTAATTCCACAAGTTTGACTTCAACCAAGTCAGGAAATGCTGCTACCCCCTTTGCCTCCCCCTCCCACTTGTCTGTCTCCAAAAGTCAGGTGAAGAGGCAGCTGGAGAAACTGAACCGGAACAAGGCTGCAGGTCCAGATGGTGTCAGCCCCAGAGTCCTGAAGGCCTGTGCAGAGCAGCTCTGTGGGATTCTGCAGCACCTCTTCAACCTTAGCTTAACTCAGGAGAAGGTTCCAGTGTTGTGGAAGACATCCTGCCTTGTTCCAGTACCCAAAAGAACTCACCCATCAGTCATCAATGACTATAGACCCGTTGCCCTGACATCCCACATCATGAAGGTCCTGGAGAGACTCCTGTTGGCACCCCTGAGTAAGCAAACAAGAACATATCAGGACCCACTGCAGTTTGCTTATCGCTGTGGAGTTGGAGTTGAAGATGCCATCATCCACCTACTTCAACCAACCCACTGTCATCTGGACAAAGCAGGCAGCACTGTGAGGATCATGTTCTTTGATTTCTCTAGTGCATTTAACACAATTCAGCCTAATTTGCTTTGTCAGAAACTCCTGAAGACACAGGTGGAGCCCTCAACAATCGCCTGGATCAATGACTACCTGACCAACAGACCACAATTTGTGAGACTGAAGAATTGTGTGTCAAACCAGGTGGTCAGCAGCACAGGAGCACCACAGGGGACCGTACTCTCACCATTCCTTTTTACTCTGTACACCTCAGACTTCCAGTACAAATCAGAGACCTGTCATCTGCAGAAATACTCAGATGACTCTGCAATTGTCGGGTGTATCAGAGATGGACAAGAAGCTGAATACAGAGAGCTGGTGGACCGCTTTGTGACATGGTGTGGAAACAATCGTCTCACCTTGAATGTGAACAAAACAAAGGAGATGATTGTAGATTTCAGAAGAAACAGGGATAAGTCAAACACTGTTTCCATCATGGGAGAAGAAGTGGAGGTGGTTGAGGAATATAAATACCTCGGAGTTCACCTTGACAACAGACTGGACTGGAGGCGAACAGTGAAGCCGTCTACAAGAAGGGACAGAGCAGACTGTACTTCTTGAGGAAGCTTAGGTCCTTCAAGGTTTGCAGAAAGATGCTGCAGATCTTCTACAAGTCTGTTGGGGAGAGTGCAATCTCTTCAGCCGTCATCTGTTGGGGTAGCAGCATCAGAGCCAGGGATTTAAAAAGGCTAAACAACCTGATAAAGAAGGCTGGTTCTGTTCTTGGGACAACTGTGGAAAATCTGGAGATGATAATGCAAAGAAGGATTCTTCATAAAATCAAAAAAATTATGGACAACCCTGAGCATCCTCTTCATGAGACAGTCATACAACAACAGAGCGTCTTCAGTCGGAGGCTTCTTCAGTTTCGCTGCAATACAGACCGCTACAGGAAATCCTTCCTGCCCACAGCCATCATTATCTACAACTCCTTAAAGAATTAATTATATGAGCTATACCAACACTTAATTTCCCTCTGGGATCAATAAAGTATTTTTGAATTGAATTGAATTGAATTGAAAAGACAACAAATGAAATACAGACAAATCCAGGACAATTACCGGCAGCAACTCTGCACTTCTTTGTTCACATGCTTTGTTCACACATGCTCTACAAACATTTGGGTTCTCGGCCCTATTTCACTCACTGAAGTCTTACTAAAATCTTATGGGATTTCCACAAAATCTTGCGAGATTTCAGAGATCAAACCAGCAGTGAAAACCATTGGGAAAAACCTTCTCAGAGTAAATGTAAAGGGGAAAAAAAGTTTAAATTAACCTTGGGTTACATATGCATTCACTGGATTACCACCTACTAATTAGCAAGGACCCTCTGGTCTTTTGTTTCTGTGTCCTTGTGTTCTGGGTGGTTTACTAATCTTTGAAGGTAGCAGTAAACAGGGAAGAAGTCTAACATGATATCCAGTGTCAAGTTAGAAAGAAGGTGTTTATGTAAGGAAGATTCGAGTCAGCTGATTCTTCTCAATCTATAAGAATAATGAGGACAGGTCAAACATGCTCAAACTAGGGTGTCGTTCCCAATTTTATACAATACAATGACGTGTCAACAAGATTATGACTGTGAGATAGATAGTAGGCATGGAATGTGCAGCATATGCTGGTGACACAGTTGGTAGCAATGTTCCCTGCCAACATAAGGTTCTTGGTTCGAACCCCAGCGAACTCCTCGTCCTTCTGCATGGTGTTTGCATGTTCTCCCTGTGCATGCATGTGTTCTCTCGTGGTAATCTGGCTTCTCTCACAATTAAAAGAACATGTCTGCAAAGTTAACTGTTCTCTCAAAATTGCCCTCAGGTATGTCTGTGTCTGCATGTTTGTATGTCCTGGATGCCTCTGTGTTGTCCTGTGATGGACTGGCAACCTGTCCAGGGTGTACATGCGTCTTACCCAATGACCACTGGAGATAGGCACCAGCCCCCTCGCAACCATGCAAGGACAAGTGGGTATAGACAATGGATGGATGAACGCATTTTTCATCTGAATCTCTAAAGCTTCTGTTCACAGTATCTGTATCACCAAGATAACATGGAGTCCTGCTTTACACCTGTGATTAATATCTTATGGATTCTAGAGAACGGACCTATATCTTAATCATGTCATGATATCAAGATGAATGGGGTGAATAATTCAATCAGTATTATGTTAAGTTTTTCTGCCAAAAAAGTGATTTTTATGTGTTGTGAACCCTAATACAAATGTAATGTCTTCAGTTTAAACAAATTTCAGTCTGACTCCATCTGTAGCACTAAAGAGAAAGAGGAGAAAAGTGTTTAAATACTGAATCTATCCGGCTTCTCTTTCAATATTCTTCTTATCATGCAAGTAATACATTTCCCCAGGTGAACTGAGTGGCGGAATACAGGATAAAAGGGAATATAATTTTTTTTTCTTTTCTTTCAAAGGCACATTGTATGCAGCACAAAAGGGCCAAACTGCACCATTTACAAATCAGTTAAGCCTTGAGGGAAATCTGTTCGTGGATGACATTGAAGTTAAAAGTGCCCATGGAGAGGCTTCACTTCTCTACAAATCATACGCTACATTTCAGCAGCCTTTCTTTGTGCATGGATATGACTGGCAGTAAACACCTGATTTGAATGTTATTGGTCTATTAAAGGGCAGCCAACAGCTGCTATTCCCCTCATTTTTATGGCAAGTAGGGACTCTTCTCGACCCCCTTGTAGGCTCGACTATTATTTAAAAAAAATTGCCTTCAGATTTTGTCAGCTCTGTGATTATTGCATCAAATTGGCAAAATAACAATTACTAGAACTCTGACCACAGTTAAACATAAAGTAGCCCAGAACAGAAAAAACTCTTGCAGTAATCTATATTTTATCGCAAATCCTCTGTTCAGAACAATGAGTGGAATAGAGGACCATGTACAAATTTTGTAGAATATGAGGTAGCCCAAATGGCATACCATAGCTCATTTACTACTAAAGTCTAAGCAATAGTTAAACACAGCAAGCATAGAACAACATTTGAAGAACAGGAGGACAGTAATCATAGCTCCAATGTCCAGTAAATCAATTAATCATTGATTGGCAAAAAAAGGGGGTCTAATAAAACATTCAACTTTGTAGACAAGATGATGAAAAATGCAAATTTCTTGAGAGTCAGACATTATGTTACCACATTTGTTAAGACAAATAAAAAAAATAAAAAAACATTATTTTTTACCCACAGTACCTTCCAAAATGATTAATATCCCTTGAATATTTTCAGATTTGGTAACATTGCAGCCACAAACTTAAAATGTAAGAAGAATACAAATTGTTCACAAATAAAATCTAAAAACTGTGACATATTTATGGTCTCATACTCTGTGTCTTCAAAATTTAAGCTAATTATTAGACAAAGACCACAAGGTTTCAATCTCAGTATAAATTCAACTGTTTTATGAAGACCATAGAGGTTTGTAAGAGAACACTAGTGACCAAAGAGCACAAAGAAGATGTAGGAGGACATCAGGGCTATGGCGTCTCTGCATTTGGGGCAGTGAGGCCCCACCAGATGTCGCTGTGGAGCTCTATGCACAGCATGCTTAAATTAATCAGTAGAACAGGGTCGTTCTTTACAGAGTAATGTTGTATGAAGACCTATTCTGTTACCAAGACCATTCTGTTATAAACAATTGTGTATAACTATCTAAGTCTTTGCCAGAATACTGACAGGCCCAGTAGGCTAAATCCTCTTGAAGCAGCGATTGGGGCCGGCCCCTTAACGTTTGTTTAAATGATGAACATCGGAAATCACAGTGTGCATGCCCATCAAGCGCTCAGTAGACAGCCGATGGGCACAATTGCCAAGGCCCCAACCTGAGATTCCACTACCTTCCTCGACAGAGAAAAGCAGCAATGCGCCATCTGGAAATGTATTAGAAGAAGAAGATGAAGAGATCCCGCTATCAAAACACAGCAGGAAGTGATGTGCTCCGTTTTGCCAAATGAGAAAGTGGGTTGTGCAGCAAAACTCGTATTAAAATATCAGAACTGACATGTCTCGTTTATGTTCTGTTGGATAGAAGCATGCAGGCATGTAATATCCTTGGTAGCTACCAAGACAAAAGAAAAAGAATGAAGTAGATTTTTTTTGATAAAGTCTAAATTTAGCACATTGAATGAAAATTAGGGATTAAACATTTGGGATGTCACCAGCCAGTGGATTTTAGCATTGTTCAAGGACTTTAAGAGATGATTATAGATTTAAAGGGGATTATTTGAAAGATTGTTCCGTTTTGCCCAAATTAAAGATCTGCATTTTCTTTCAACAAGAACACTGGTGAGTGACCGTTTATCTGTAATTTCATGTAGGCTATAAAAAAGGTTTAATTCTTCAATTACAATTACATACAATGGCGTTTGTATTGTGTAGATGTATGCTATGTTATGTGATTAATTTATTAAATCAATCACATAAAATGGCATTCAATATTATTGATCATAGTCAGATTGTTTGCATCACAGAAGAATTAGTTGCTGCTATTAGGTGTTGAGTTGCTGTGCCCCACTTAATTTATGATGCCAGAGACGCCACTACATCAGAGCACTGATTTATCAAACATTCGTAGAAACTGTCCTATATTCTATCCTACAAATTTAATTTAGAATGTTCGTACGAACAGTCAAACACCGGCTTTATCAAATATGCGGTGGCCCGTCGTACGCATGTTCCTCCGCAATCATATGTTGTTAAATCCCACATCTAGGTGCTCGTGCCTGTTCACAGTCAGTTGCATATAGAACCACCCTTAATTAACCATATTTGGTAACACCACATAATCTGACACATGCATGAAGTCCTTCCATTATTCCTTAAAATAATGACCAAGAGAGGGAAAAAAGGAGTTTCAGTGAAAATGAGATCGAGGTAAAACATAAGTGGGGCAAAAAAAAAGAGTCACGATGAAGATACCTTTTGAAAATTGTCATAGGTAAAGCAAATTCATTTTAACACTGATAGTTTTTTGCCCTGTGTTATCAGCAGTTCCTCTGCTTCAGGTCTCCCCCTCTCCAGCACATAGCACTTATATTCCTGCTGCAGACATAACAGAAATGTGGCAAATAATTGTTTCATTTGCTTTTATTCACTTCTGTGGAAATACTTAACTTCTTTGAAAAACTTTAATCAGTAAAATTTGTCCAGAACATTGCTGTTTGGTGCTTTGGCTGAGATCAGTACACACGGAGACAGCAATAACCTGCTGCACCAATAAGCCGGGCCATCCAGTTTCTACAGTACAATTTGCAACCTTTAAGTGTAATAAAAAAAATCCCCTGAGCACCATGCAGCTGTGCGTACACAAAGTTTGATTGATCTGAAATGTACTTGTCAAGTAAATTTTTTTGCTGAGCTTAAGTAGTAAGGATTCTACATTAAGTTTTATAAATGAGATTCCAGCAGATTTTAAAGTAGGGTCAGGTTATAAAGTAACATAGCAAACTTTGAACTACCACTGATTACTCTATTGTCCAAAATGAGGGGGAAAAATATGGCACAACTCCAGACTTACCAAGATATGGCCGTCTGGCTAAAAAGGACAGAATTAACCAGAGAGTTAATTAGCATAAATTTCCTTTCAGAAAACAGATTTAATTCAAGCAGGGTTACTCTAAGAAATTTGGATTTATACTAGATATGATCATATGCAGTCAAAGAGCTTTTAAAAAATATTTGAAAAGCTGTTTTTTTGAGACTAATGATCATATGTAACTTTTATACAAAAAACACATTCAAATCAGCCCTTTGAGTTTTCAAAAGCATTAAAATATTCTTCTCAATACATTTATTTTTGATTCTGTTATAGTTCATTTTTTTAACCAGATACCCCAAATGGCCATTATTCAAATGATTTTATTTATTTATGCCTTTACTGTTTATTTTAGAAAAACCCCTCAGCTGTTGACCTCACCAAAATTAAAAACTGGCATATTTGAAGAAAGTGTGGAAGAACTGTTTCTCTGATAGACATGCTGTTTTAACTTGAACAAAAAAATGCTATACCAAATAGATGTTACTAGCACAAGGCACATATGAGCTCGGAGGTCCATTTTCTGTTTGTAATGCTGTTTTATCCTCAGTCAAATATCAGTTCTGCCTGCTAAGCTCTTTTGAAATGAGAACTGTTCCCTGGTATGTCTATTGCAGAATCAAAACAGATTAATGTCAATAAACAACCTGACAATGTGGAGTGCTTGTGAATAAGTTTGTACTGTATGTGTTGATTTGGCCATTGTCACCACAGCACATGGGTTGCTTTCATGTTTGAAAGGTTAATGGAACAATATCCAATATCCAGGACAATTAAATATTGTGTTTTGTGCAGCACTGCAAGCACTGTGGCCCCAAATCAGTTTTGCCATTGTACATTTCCCTTGATTTGGCATTTTTCTAACTTATTTTCACCTTACACAAAGGCTAAAAAGATTATTCTATGACTCGATTACAAAATAACCTCAAGGCGAAATCTTTATGCTTTATCTCATACAACTGCATTCTTTTCAGCTATCTGTTTTGGGATTTTTCTCAGAATATTTCTGTTATATAAATAATAGATTACAAAACTGACTGCAGATGGTGGGCTGTGATGGTCACATGCATCTAAGTATTGTAAAACCATGGGGCTGCTCAAAAACGATTGAGAATAGCCGGCGTTGTACACTTATCTTATTACTCAATTAACTGAGAGATATTTAAATAGAACATAGCAAAACGGCTACCTTTTACACCATGATGTTATCACTCTTTCTAATAATATCTTGCCAAGAATATCAAAACTGAAATTAAATTGTTGTTTACAAGTAATAACGAACTGATAACTAGTTTACACACATTTGACTGCTGCTTATCTTTGACTAACTTGAAATACATTGGAGTATTAATATGAGACACTGAAAGTTAAACTGCAGGGACAAATAATTATGCAACAATGTAAATCGAAACAAAAGACTTCTTTCAAGACTTTGTGCTGTTTTTGTCTCAAACACTTCCATTATTCATTCCCATACAGTCAGTATATTGCATAATATTTCATACCCCTCTTTCCACCCTTGCATGCTAAGTCTACTGTAGAAGTAGCCAAGGCAATAATGATAGCACATAATTAGGGTCTCATATCCCTTAGCTTCCTCCATAATTGCAGTCTCCATACCGGAAATCTCCATTTAAATGTTTCTCAATATGAGAGAAACTCATTAATTGTAGACAATAAGGATTAGGAATATGCAAAGCTTAACTGAAATGTGGGAGCTAAAAGTGAATCAGGGTTTTCTGCTTTTCCATACCAGAGAAATCCTCATCAGCTCCACCTCCTTCCAGTTATCAGGAGGAAGAATAGCATTTTGTTCAGCTGCAGATATATTTTGTATGTCTTTATGCTCAGTAAAGAATTTGTTCAGGGCTTTCTCATACACTGCTTAGTGTACATTTCAAGTTTGATTATCCAACTCTCTTGGTACTTCCTTTTATAGTTTTAATTAGACATTATTTTACTTATTAATGGATCAATGAATTGCAGAAATGTAGCATTTTATTTAAATTCCCTTCCATGCTGTAAGACCATGACCAGTGATGTTTGAAGCATGTTTGCTGTTCACGTGTAACCCAATCTCTCAGTACAGCCTGTACTTCTGCAACGATTGATGCTACCTGTACCACAAGTGTCCCAGAGGAAGACATTTGCTATGCAGAGTTTTTCTTTCAGATTGCTTCTCAATTAAATAAGTGGGGTGCCGCTGCAGTAGTAGCTGTAGATTAAAATGGGTGAAAGATTAATCAGGAAAAACTCTATTACCATGACAGGAATTAATGTAGGAAGTGGTCGTGGCATGATGAATGAATAAATGAAACACAGACAAAAAGAGGACAAAAGTTAGGGGAGAGGAAAAATGCTATACCAAGTGTACCATGACAAAACTAGTCTGCAAATCCCAGCAAAAGTGTCCCCATACACCCGCAGTGGCTATTCTTTCTTCTTCTTTTTTATTTTTACAGCTGTCTGCAGGAGCGCAAGCAGATAAACAACTGCAACTCTCCTGTGAGAGGCCGATGGCCCTACCAGGGCCTCACCTAATGATTATGAAATGCATGATCAAATACATTGCAGACTATTGCTTGGAAGCATACAGCGTGCATGCACATACACAAATCCAAAGCTGGCAGGGAAAACTTCCCAGCTGTCTGGCTCTCAATTTCTATACTGACAAATATGCACACTCAGCCTTCCAGAAAGCCTCCCCCCTTCTATGGTGGAAGTAACACTTTCCCCTTCTTCCCACTGAGTTATGCATCAACATCTGTCAGTTAGAAAAATTTTATTTATTTAATTCTTCTTTTGTGAACCCTTCGAAAAAAAAAAAAAATACTAGCTTGAAAATCGCTTCAAAAAGAATTGTTTGTGTTTGGATCATGGTAGACAGCCTGTGGAAACCAAAATAACAGAAAAAATCAATGTGCTTTTTACCACAAAAAACAACAAAAAAAAACAACAAAAAAACTATCACTCCAGTACTACTTTATTTTGATAATGAAACTATTCGTTGCAGTTTCTTGTCAGAAAAAGCATATTCCTCCATCTTTGAATGTTTCTGCTTTGGTGCATTCTCAAACCCACAATGCCAGATTTCAGTCTCAAACACAGCAACAGAAAAGCTTCAAACACATGTTTGTTTCACACCCTGGAGCTGCCTACGCTGTTCCTAAACAAATTACTTTATAGTCCTCTACAGACCACAGTAGGCTCGCATTGTACTCTGCCAAATTACAATATGGAATTGTTGTTCTTTCTGTTGCACAAGTCCCCGTGGAATCATGAAGAATATTGGATTATAGTGATAATCTAGAAGCCTGCTTTAGTATGCATTAAAATTTAGTTATAGAAACCTACTTGCAAATGTTTCAAACATTGGGAGCTAGCTGCCATGACTTTGCTCTTGTCCTACTCTTTAAATTCAGAGACAGAAATCAGAAAACATGGAGACGATGTTAAATTTGTTCAGTAAACCTTTGAAAGAAGACCATGCAGTTGTGGTCAAAAATCTCTTTATGGAAATTACACATTTCCCAATAAATAAAACAAAGCATGCAATTTGTTTTCATGAAAATAGTCATCTGGACTGACAGCTCTAGAGTGTATGAAGCCCTGAATGAATTGAATTGTGCTTTCACTGATAAAAGGCAATTAAGTATTTTGACATTGACCAGAATATGCAATAAGTATAGATCCATATACAAAATGTCAATGTATGTTGGAAGTATATGATTAATGATTAAAAGAAACAAATTGTAGAATCACTAAAATAAACTGACAACTTTTGTCGCTGAAAAATATACGTGAAACTTTTCTTTTGGTATCTGTAATTGGAGCAGCGATACAGTGTTGGCTTTAGGATACAGAAAACTGAAAAAAACTACAATAGTAAAAAACAAACGTATTACTGTTGCAACATGTGCTTAAAGACACCAAATGGAAAAAATAAAAATTACTTTTTTATACCCTTTTCTTGTGTTTTAATTTATTTAATCATTCAAATAACTAATAATAGGCATTTAATTAATAAGTACCTGGTTCACATACAGGTGAAACTAGAAAAATTTGAATATTTTGCAAAAGTTTATTTCAGTAATTCAACTTAAAAGGTGAAACTAATATCATATAGACACATTACATGGGAAGCAAAATATTTCAACCTTTTATTTGGTATGATTTTGATGATTATGGCTTACAGCTTATGAGACCGCAAATTCAATGTCTCATAAAATTATATTGTGAAAAGGTTCAACAGTTTAGGCTCAAAGTGTCCCACTGTAATCAGCTAAAAAATCCAAAACACCTACAAAAGGTTCCTGAGCCTTTAAATGTTCTTTCAGTCTGGTTCAATAGGAATCACAATCATGGGGAAGACTGCTGACCTGACAGAAAACCATCACTGACACCCTCCATAAGGAGGGAAAGCCTCAAAAGGTAATTGCAAAGGAAGTCTGATGTTCCCAAAGTGCTTTATCAAAGCATATTAATTGAAAGTTATGTGGAAGGGAAAAGTGTGGAAGAAAAAGGTGCACAAGCAGCAGGGATGACCACAGCCTGGAGAGGATTATCAGGAAAAGGCCATTCAAAAGTGTTGGGGACCTTCACAAGGAGTGGACTGGGACTGGAGTTAGTGCATCAAGAGCCACCACACATGGATGGATCCTTGACATAGGCTTCAAATGTCATATTCCTCTTGTCAAGCCACTCCTGAACAACAAACATCGCAGCCATCTAGGACATTTTGGAGCACTTCATGCTTCCTTCAGCAGAGAAGCTTTATGGAGATGCTGATTTAATTTTCCAGCAGGACTTGGCACCTATCCACACTGCCAAAAGTACCAAAACCTGGATCAATGACCATGGGATTACTGTGCTTGATTGGCCAACAAACTCACCTTACCTGAAGCCTATAGAGAATCTATGGGGCATTGCCAAGAGAAAGATGAGAGACATGAGTCCGAAAAATGCAGAAGAGCTGAAGGTCACTTTTAAGGCATCCTGGTCTTCCATAACACCTCAGCAATGCCACAGGCTGATAGCATCCATGCCACGCCGCACTGAGGCAGTAATTGATGCAAAAGGGGCCCAAACCAAATACTGAGTATATTCACACAATTATACTTTTCAGAAGTCTCACATTTCTCTATTTAAAATCATTGTTTTATTGACTTTATGTAATATTCTAATTTTCTGTTATTTTCAATTTGCAGTTTTCATAAGCTGTAAGCCATAATCATCAAAGTTCTAAGAAAAAAAGGCTTGTAAAATATCCCATTGCATGCAATGATTCGGTCTCATATAGAAGTTTCACCTTTTAAGTTGAAATACTGAAAAAAAAAGACGAAAAGCATGTCAGGTACATGAAATACTGTACATTTTACGTTGGATCTTTTGCTGCAGGAGGGCTGGTGCATATCACAAAATAAATAGATTGTGTCATATGGAAAAAAACATTATATAGAAATGTGGAAGCAACATGCTTGTGTGCTTGTGGTCATATATCTGGTTGCCTTTATAGCTAGATATGTCTTAAAAATTTAAATTTAATCTCATTGAGACATTTTTAATTAGAAAATAAAGGAGATACACATTAACCTGTAAAGCAAGATCTTTGTTCCTTCTGCCTCTCTCTGCTTCTGCAATCCTCTGTCATATTACAGAAGGAAAGCTACATTATTATAAGGTATATCCAATCCTTACTTCTTCACAGCCCAATTAAAGAAATTCTGAAAGGTGTCTTTGCCCTTATCCATTTTTAATACAGTTCAGTTCTTCCTTCTGCATGGAGAATATTTCAACAATGAGTGATGCAAACTTTAGAATGGTTGGTTTAATCAACACTCATATTTATGCAAAACAATGGTATCCACCAAATGCAAAAGTCGGTTTCATAGTTTCACAAAACCAAAAACACTGTTTTAGCTAACAATCAAAACTAGAATGTACAATGTTTCAACTAACAGTCAAGGACGGCTATATAGACACAAAGTAATTTTTGAAAATTAGCTAAAATTGCAAAAGTTAAACATGGCATCGTCTTAAAAAGATCAGAGCCAATGGTGTACAGATTTTGTATTCATATATTTGTTCCTTTATTTTTATGAAGACAATATATGTTGACATGGAAAGAAAAGACAACTAATATCCTACCAAAACAGCAGACGAAGAAACAAAAAGTCCAAAAATATTTAGGCACTGCCATGAGATCATAAAAATAAAAACAGAGTTTAAAACAATGAAGAAAACTAAAACTTACAGATAAATATATTTAAGGTCCCCTGTCAGGCTTCTTAAACTCACCTCTCCCATTCTAAGTTTGTTTACTTCAACATCTATGGATGTCAAACTACTCCAGAGCTGCAGGAGAGACATTTGTGAAGTGAAGCAGCAAAAGTGAGCCTTATTGATCATTCTTGTCCAGGCTTGGGGAGTACTGAGCTGAAAACATCCAATGTGTATTGGATGAGTGCATCTTGACTGAGTGGCACAGGTCATGTAGCAATATCAGCACAATTTCTTTTGTTGGCCTGGATGCCTCCCATTGTTTGTATATAATACAGCATTTTTGAATACGGTGCAATAAATAAAGTCATGGTCATATGTACACCTATACCTCAACACATTGGTGTTTTATGTAGTCCATTGTTGTGAATGTGTGGGACTCTAAGGTTTGCAAAGTGGAACTAGGAAACATGTTTCTTTATAGTCACTCTAAGTTGTAGTAGTATTAGTTGTATACAATGTTCATGTTTACAAATAGAACAAGACAGCAGCTTGTAAAAAAAATACTGTTTTAGGTATCGCCTTTATTCTGTAACCTTTAATTTACACATAAATGATCAACACTTACATATTTTTTCCCCAGTGCATGAACACACAACACCCTGAGGGCCCTCCCCTGGAGGAGATAGTGCCATTAAACCTGCCCCGGAGGTCCTGTCTTACATAAGCTAAACAACATCGGATGACTCAAACTACAGTACTGGTGAGCAACAGATTAAAATTTGCTTTGCAATATCTGTGCAATGATTACTCATGAAACTTAATTACTTATTTCTAGTATTATTTTCCCTGAAATAAAGTAGCATTTAGAAATTATTCTCTTATTTAGGAAATATTTTCTACTATTTCTTGATTAAATTCATTCTAAACTAAGTCTAGGATTGAATTTCACTGCTATGCATGATGTCTTTTAGATGGCTCCTGTCTATGGAATCTTTTTTAAATATATTTTTTTACCTTTTTTGAGATGGTGGTAATTGCTGAATTTTATTTAAACTCAAATCATAAAATCAAATGAGCAGATTGCTTCAGGAGATGCAGATCAGATAGTTAGATGACTAAGTTTCAGCAGTTGTGTCTAATAATTGTTGCTACAACAAAAACTTTAAGTTAAAATTATTATTTACAGGATTGACAGTTATATACTTGGCATTAAAATTGTGCTAAGGTATTTCTCTGAGTAATCATTGAAGTTATGGTGAAGGGTTTACACAGTGGCAAAGTATGTAAACTTAGCTGCAAATCAAACTAGTTAAAAGTGAAAAACTAAAGTTATTTCAAATCAGATCTTAAGTATGATCCTGCTGTTTGTCGAACTCCAGAGCTGCCATTATTTTGGATGAGAATATAGAAATACTTTATATTTCAAACAGCTGATCCCAGAGGACCTGTGATAGGCCTGAGCTGGTTGTTTATTTTTCACTTCAGAGACTTATAGTTTTGGAGTGAAAAACAAAAATTCCTTAAAGAGTATATAAGTAAATAAATAAAAACAAAATGATTTGTTTAATAGAAACGTGTGGAACATCCCATCAGACTGGGACAAATACAGTAATTAGGATGGAACAGTATTCAAAAGCTATTTTGATTAAAAAATATATACAATTGGTTATCAAAAGTCTGATACAAAAGATAACACAAATGGGATTAAAACCTGGTTTATTTTTTTAAACCTTTATTCAACTGATTTGACTAAATGTCAGTGTCAGTGAGAACAGCAAACAAACCATTATTTTACTTTTATTCCAAGCTAAATGTTTAAAAAAATACTTTTTGATCAGAAACTGTTTTTGGCTCAGGTAATCCCTTAGCCAATTTTTACCCTTACTCCATGCCACACATTGCCATCGCAAATTCTCTCCAAACATCAGCATTTGTAATAAATTATGGAGGTAAATAATCATGCAAAATGCAAAAATCTCTCATACATTTTTTTTAACCCTTCCCGTGTTCCAAATTTCTGAAATGAAGGAATCTCAAATAGCATCCTTATCAGATACTTATATCCGTAATATATGCATAAATGACATATGGCATGTTGTACAACTGAGAAAAACTGATCATAAAAAGAACATGAAAATTGGCTTTATTGAGATAAAGAACTACTAACTTATATAGCTATTGATTTTTCTTTTTCTAACGTGAAACCATATTTGAGATAGTCCCAATTTCACATCTCCGTCCTGTAGTATTTGCATAATTCCTGAAACAACGGAGTTGGCAATTTCAACCAATTTAATTGTATTTCCTCTCAAAAAAAGAAAAGAAAAATTGAAAACAGAGACTGCTGGAATACAATAATCTAATATGTGCTCTAAGAATACAGATATGCCCATCTAATACCATCTGATTTTTTTGCAAAATGGGTTTCTTTCAAAGCATATATTTTGATGCAATAACACCATTTAATCCTACTTCTATTCCAGATGAGTCTGCGAACGTACCATTGCATTGACACTAATTTTGACCACATAATTGAGCTTCTTTTTGAAAGCTGTGGGGTATTCTTTGAAGTGACCTGCATATTATCTCTCTAGCCCACATTGAGTATTTGTGAAATGGAATATGACTGCCGTGGCTCTGAAAGAGGACACACTATTAGTAGGAATTGTGATACAACACTCTTGACATGCACATAACTGTCTTCGGCATAATGTAGAATCATTTCAACCCAAAGTCAGAATCATTCTCGTTTCTGGCTAATCAAAAGTTGGGTTAAATGAGGAAAAAGAAAAGCTTTGATTAATTACGCACTTTTAATGTCACTGGGAAGTGTGACAAAGGATAGTCAGCAGCTCTCAGTCACCGTCATCAACAGCAGTTTTTGGTAGTGTAGTCAAGGGACACTGTATCTGATTAATGGTATGACTTTTAAGTTGGAACTCTTTTCTGTTTATGGCTGGGTCTACATATCTTACTGTGTTTTTACACCTGAGATGTTTAATCCATTTTAAACAAAGTAGTTGGTTTCTTGTCTTAGTGCGGTTGTGTAGATGTGATCACAGAAACTACACCTAGGTTTGGACCAAAACAACCATACTAAGACTAGGGTTGCAAGGATTAGAAATGTTGGTGGTATTTTGGTTGACTACAGAGGACAAGAATCTAGTGCTAATAGGCTATGTTTGAAATTCCTTTTTATGAGACTTCTACAGAATAAAACATAAAGCTTGTTATAGACAAATAGAAAACAAACCTTAATTGTTAGCCTATAACACTATGCAGCTAAAAAATCCCTAATTCACCAAATTGTTCTAATAAAACTCTGAAATCTCTTCAGTCACTAACATCATTTGACTTGGGTGTAGCTTAGCCTACCTTCAATTATGTATATGCTTGCATGATGATCTTGGAGATGCTGCAACAAGTTGGAGGTGTTGGATCTTTTGCCCACAACTTTTTTTATGCAAGCTCTGCAAATGTGTGACTCATTGTACTGGATTTCTCCTTTGACATCTTTTGGGTATCCAAAATATTCCCACACAGCAGACTTCAAGCGTTACCTAGGTAGATATAGAGTAGTCCTGGTGGTTGTCATCTGTTGTTTTGCTTCTGTCCTGATCCAGGTGTGTATTGTCTTTGTCCTTTTGTCTGTGCAGGTCGCCGTATTATGTAATTACGTCTTTGTTTTCAGTGGGGGATTGGGGAGGTCTTAACGCTGGAATAACTGCAGTCTCACACTGTGGTTACTAGTCAAACCCCTAAATCGTTGGAATCCTAACTGAGACTGGTTTGAGAAGGTGGTCTCTGTACAGCTCCAGCCAAACTCTAGAGCAGTTTGTTTATGGTGTGAACGTGAGCTGACCTTGATCCAACACAGCTACCAGGTGTGCACTGCAAGCTAGAGCCAAACGCCATTTCATAGGCACGTTTGTGTTGCTTTGTGGGATGCAGAAGAGAAAACAAACCAATAAACATAGGCCGCATGAAGCCCAACCCAACTTGGTAGGCATCTTCTCAAAATTCATTCATTATACTTAGATAATTTTGCTTGAAATAGCACCTAGAAAAATACTAATAAGAGGATTACTTACTCCATGTTTATGAACATCTCACCCCAGACACATCTGACCAATAAGCAGATTAAAGATTTTTGCATAGTTTGTAGTGAGAAGCTTTGGTTCACTGTGTTTTGTTTTTTTCTGTGTAAAAAAAGAGCCCAAACCACTGAAAAAAAAGTTACAAGTTATCTCAACAACTGATTGGGACCAAAGTAAACAAAGCAGAAGTGTGAAACATATTGTTTACCTTAAAGGGTACATGATATATGTATATAATTCTCAATGGAATATTTAAAAAATATGGCTTAAAGGCTTAGATCATTTGCTTTTTTGTGCTCCCCAATTAACAAGATGTGCCTCAAAAGGTTCTCAAACCTATTGATGTCGGCTGCAGAAGCTTGTTGCTGGTTGTTGGTGATGGTGACAGTATAAATGACAAAAATTATGCATCGTTATTTTTTCAGCTCATGTTTTTCTGGCAAAAATACATTCCTCCCAGAACAAGGAAGATATATTATGTGATATTACCCTGTCAATCAATGCTCTGGTTATCATTTTGTGTAAAGTGTCAGCACTACAGGAACATAATGGCTCTTGTCTCTGCTTCTTAGTCTCTGATCTTCCTGATTACCCTCCCCACCCCCACCTTTCTCGAGATACAAATGTCATCCGTTTTTATGAGCTCCACAATTAACAAAATACCCTGCTTTAAACAGGAGGGCATCTTGGCCTACTTGTGGAGACCCTGATCACTCTCTCATAAATCAAATGTCACTCCACTATAGAAATGTGATCCACTTTGTGTGGGGAAAGGAAAGCAGTGATAGTGATGGTGGGGCTTTCTCCTTCTTCTACAGTTAACTCCAACACTAATGATTTCATAGGTTTAAGGCAAGTTTAAATGGCTCGTAAAATGTACTCACTAATTGATACATTATAAATATCATAGAATGCTGGCAGGGAGTCAGACAGACTGAAAACGGGTCTCCTCAATATAGTTAATGCAATCCAGATATGAACACACAAAAATAAATGTTGTCATGCAGTGAGATTTTTAAACATTCTAACATTACTGAATATACTATGCTAAAGGCGCTCATCAATATGAGCTATTTATACAGTGGTAAATGTTTCATACATGTAATATATCAATATATATGATATATAATATATCATATATATCTCAGATTTAACATTAACAGCAAAGTTCAACAAATTGGTGTAACTTCAGCTGCTTTAGATAATAACCTTGCACACATGGGAGACTTTAATTCAATATCAATAAACATCAACCAATACCATGCAGAGTTCTTGGCTTTCAGCTTGTATGGAAAAAAAGTACTCAGAGATCTTAAGACTCAGGAGTTTCCAAAGGGTAGAGTTACATCCTGAGTTCCTTCAGCTATGTCAAAGGTTATGCTCTGAAGCAGAGCAAATAAGTCAAACAACAGTGAAGAAAATGTATATGAGGGAAGATTATATGAACATAAAAGTACACAAAATGCAGAAATGTTTACACTAAAGTTAGTGTTATCTGTTTAATATAGGAATATTTTAAGCAATAACCAATCTTCAAAAGCAGACATTTGTGACCATTTCATGCAGCATCTTATTTTAAGTTACAGTGGAGCAACAAAGTATTTAGTCAGCCACCAATTGTGCAAGTTCTCCCACTTGCACAAGAGAGGCCTGTAATTTTCATCACAGCTATACCTCAACTATGAGAGACAAAATGAGAAAAGAAAATCTAGAAAATCACATGGTCTGATTTAAGAAAAAAAATATTTGCAAATCATGGTGGAAAATAAGTATTTGGTCAATAAAAAAAGTTCATCTCAATACTTGGTTATATACCTTTTGTTGGCAATGACAGAGGTCAAACGTTTTCTGTAAGTCTTCACCAGGTTTCCACACACTGTTGCTGGTATTTTGGCGCATTCCTCCATCTTCTCTAGAGCAGTGATGTTTTGGGGCTGTCGCTGGGCAACACGGACTTTCAACTCCCTCCAAAGATTTTCTATGGGGTTGAGATCTGGAGACTGGCTAGGCCACTCCAGGACCTTAAAATGCTTTGAAGTTTCGTCTTCAATGCCCAAACATGACAAGTAGAGTTTTTACCAAAAAGTTCTATTTTGGTTTCATCTGACCCTTTGACATGCTCCCAATCCTCCTCTGGATCATCCAAATGCTCTTTAGCAAACTTCAGATTGGCCTGGATATGTACTGGCTTAAGCAGGGGGACACGTCTGGCACTGCAGGATTTGAGTCCCTAGTGATGGTAGCCTTTTTTACTTTGGTCCCAGCTCTCTGCAGGTCAATCACTAGGTCCCCGCGTGTAGTTCTGGGATTTTTGCTCACCGTTCTTGTGATCATTGTGACCCCACGGGGTGAGATCTTGCGTGGAGCCCCAGATCGAGGGCGACTATCAGTGGTCTTGTATGCATTCCATTTTCTAATAATTGCTCCCACAGTTGATTTCTTCACACCAAACTGCTTACCTATTGCAGATTCAGTCTTCCCAGCCTGGTGCAGGTCTACACTTTTGTTTCAGGTGTCAGTTGACAGCTCTTTGGTCTTGGCCATAGTGGAGTTTGGAGTGTGACTGTTTGAGGTTGTGGACAGTTGTCTTTTATACTGGTAACAAGTTCAAACAGGTGCCATAATACAGGTAACGGGTGGAGGACAGAGGAGCCTCTTACAGAATAAGTTACAGGTCTGTGAGAGCCAGTAATTTTGCCTGTGTGTAGGTGACCAGCTACTTATTTTCCACCATAATTTGCAAATAAATTATTTACAAATCCGACAATGGGATTTTCTGGGTTTCCTTTTCTCTTCACACCAATCTGTGTAATATCTGCATGCTCCTACTAGCCCAGATAACAACAATCAATAGAATTGACTACCATAACTATGCAGATGATACTCAGCTCTACATTACGATGTCACCAAGTTACTTTGAACCCATCCAAACCCTAAGTAAATGCATCGAGCAAATCTATGGATGGATGTGCCATAATTTATCTCCAGCTGAACAGAAACAAAACAGAAGTAATTACTTTTGGACCTAAAGAGGAGCGATCACGCGTCAGCATACAGCTTCAGTTAATACAGCTATAAACTACTGATCAGGCCCGAAATCTAGATGTAGTAATGGACTCAGACCTGAACCTCCAGGGTCATGTAAGGCAATAACTAGGTCAGCCTTCTATCACCTGAAGAACATTTCTATGGTTAAAGGACTGATGTCGCAACAGGACCTCGAAAAACCCATCCATGCATTTATCTTTTTGTCGGATTGACTACTGCAACAGTGTTCTTACAGGTCTGTCTAAAACGTCAATTAGACAGCTGCAGCTGATCCAGAACGCTGCTGCCCGTGTCCTCACTAGAATCAGGAAAGTAGAGCACATCACCCCAGTTCTAAAGTCCGTACACTGGCTCCCTGTAGCTCAGAAAATAGATTTCAAAATACTTACTTACTAGTTTATAAATCATTGAATGGCTTAGCACCAAAGTAAGTTGAAGATCTATTGTTAGTATACCAACCCCCCAGAGCACTCAGTTCCTCTAATTCCAGTCTACTCAACATCCATAGAATTAGAACCAAACATAGAGAAGCAGACAAATAAAATTGCCTTGCCTTGCCTTGCCTTCTCATTTTGTCTGTCATAGTTGAGGTATACCTATGATAAGTGGGAGAACTTGAATAATTGGTGGCCTACTAAATACGTTTCTACCCTACTGTATTTATTTAATGCTTCATAATTTTATATTAACATTAGAGGAAAAGGTTTCAAAATTGTCTTAACCAGTTACAAAGAATATTGTTCAACTGCATAGCTTTGAAGTTTCATTGTCTGTTTTTTTCTGATGATGAAATATTGATGAAAAAAATAACAGAATATATCATAAAGGTTTTTAGCTGGTACTGAGGGAAATGTATAACAGAAATCATTGTAAAACAACTTCTTTTTTTTACTACATACTAACTATGCCAATTCTTATTCCCAAGTAAAATTACAAAATTAAAACCACTGTGTCTCAAAATTCTGTGACAGTGATGTTAATGTCCTAACAAAAGGTAGGATGGTTATCATCCAGATTGTAGGGAGATGTTTTGTTGCATCAGAAGAGGGACACATTGAGGAAGTTTTTTTTTAAACTGGTAGGTGGGGTGACTTTAAAATCACTCATTTACTCTGAATAAGAAAACATTATTTTGACTGTCATTTCATCCTGACTTTGGCACTAAATAAATGATTCTGAGGGGAGCTGGTCCTGGTCCTGAATCTTAATTATGTGCTAACAAATGAGCAAAAGACATATATTATTGACATAGTTAATTACTTTTAGTTGTGTCCTCTACCTTTGGATGTAAGGCACTTTGTGGCATTGAATAGTCATAATTCACTTTGACGCAATGTTTTCTGAATTGAAAAGAAAAGGAAATGTGAATTTTACACATTTTTACAACTTTCAATTTGCAGAAAAGTCCAATAGCAATGTAAGAATACATGGCTGGAAAAAATAATTAAATTTTGTCCTTACTGACATAAGATTTCATTTAAAGATGTAAAAAAAGTCTCAAAGCAGATAAACACAATTTTGTTAGCATATCACTCATAATAAGGGCTTTGTGAGTAAGAATGATGCTGTCTTTATGTTCCTGTTATTAAATTTTTGAAAACTTGCTCAAGTTAAGACACTTAAACTGTCTTGATAATGGCTGTCTTGTACTCAAGTAAGAGTAGCACGCTTCAAGATATTTTAGCTGTCCAAGAAACTACTCAAGTAAGAGTTAAAAAAGTATCCACTCGGTATGTAGAAAGGTATGTATGTGTTCATATGGTTATGAGTATCTCCTGTATTTCATTATGTCTCTTGTTTTTTATGCAACTAGTTGATTGCTTTCTAGCTATCCAAGCTCTCTTTGTGAGGCAAAAGTACTTTGGATGTCAGCAACTATGACAAAACAAAGCAACAAATTAACTTAAGAGCTAAGGTGAAGATTAAAATGTCATAACCATAAATGTTTGAGAATATATGCACTTCCTTGTAGAAATGGTCCAAGGAGAAACCAGAACTCTGTGGAAGATCATGTTCATTTTCTGAACTCTTTTTAGATTTTATTTTTTTATTGAGTGGCTTTTATGTTACGTTGACTTTTTCAATGAGGAGGAATAATTAATGTTGTATATGTTGGAAAAAATTATTTTGTTTTACTTTAATTTCCAATCCATAAATTATTATGTCACAAAATCTGCATGTGTTATCATATAATGCTATTGGGATCAACAGACCATAAAACATCCCTTGTGATCCAAAATAAGAATGATTAAAAATGAAAAGACCATAGTGTTTTGTTCTCTTTCACCTGCTGGTAAGTATATAACTCATCTTTCATTAAAAGAAGTGATGTCATTGAAACACAAAAGAAAGTGCACGTAGTTTTCAAGTACAAAAAATAAACAGCTCCATTTCATCTGAGTTGAAATTATACATCAAATCACACAGAAACTGCTGCTGAGATGAAAAAGAAATTCCATGCCTACAATAGCCAAGATTTAGTTTGTTTCGCTTGATTCAGGCAGGCTATTGAAGGTCATCATCCTCATTTCCATTTTGATTCAATACAATAAAAAGATTATCATCCTACAATTGAGCTCTTGTCAGTAATATCCATTTCTAATAGCTTTTTGGTTCAGTAGATGTCTTGGGTTGTGATAGTAGAAACCTATGTCTTTCAGGAATTACTTTTAGAGTTACTCCAGCACAAGTATAGAGATGGTAATTTCAAACCTGAACAAATAAAAATAATTCTTCCTACATCTTGAGCTATAAAGACTAAAACATTTACTTGTGTTGTCCTGCCAAGTAGAAGCAGATTTAGTAGTAATGGAGCCCGAGGGCAAAACAGGCATGAGGCCGCCCACTAACCTTCTTTGTAACTATTTTCCAACTCATATTTGTCCTTTATGTACTTGCAGCTTCTTGTTGCTTTTTGATACAAGGAAGTGTGTCATGTGATTCACAGCTGGATGTTTTTAGCTTATTTTTACTTTTGTTTACTTGATTTACAGATAAGGATGTTTTCACTTTCTGGTATGTATAACCTGGATTCATCTTATTTCATAGATCACAATGAAGAATTAGCAGATTATTGCATTTTTAAAGGTTCTAAAATTATTCAACAATTGACTGTCACTCACTTCATCAGTGAACACCACTGCCCACTGTCAGATAATTAAACCATACTCTTATTTTAGACAAAATTTATCAAAGTGACATTCTCACTAACTGAGAGAGATATAAAATAAAATCCCTACGAGCAAAATGTTTGACTTAATAATATGACAGTAGACATGGTTTTGTGGACTAGTGCCAGTGGAACCATCTTTGATTTTGAACTCTTATTAGTATCTGGGTGTGCACCTTAGGAATATATTGGACTGGCCACACAACCCTGATGCACTTAACAGGAACGGTCAGAGTTGACTTTACCTAGTGCAGTGTTTCTCAAACTTTTTTTTATCATTCCCCACTTTGGACAAAGGAGCATACACAAGCCCCCCTTGCTTTTATCGCCCCAACAGAATGGTGACCACGCCTGATTTTTAAAGTGTTTTATTTATTTAAATAGCCGAGTCAGTCTACAAGTTTTTAAGGATATGAATTAGTTGGAAAAAGGGGTTGTGTACTGTTATAAAACCGGCTCAGAAATATATGCTGTCAGTGGTTGCTACATGTAGAACTTCAGCTCACAGTTGGAGAAAATAAAAGTTATAGTTTTATCACAAATACAAAGCTTTCAAAAATACAAAATTAAATAAATAAAATAAATAAAGAGCAAGATACTCATCCCTGTATTTCCTCCGTGGTTGACCGTGTGACTTCTCTGACTCTGAAACGTTCCCTGATCTTTTTAAATATTTGTACATTTTGTAGATGGAATCTCTGATAATGCGGCTACTTCAGCTTGTTTTGTTCTGCTGCGATATATTCCAACGTCAAACTCCCAGCCCGCTGTTCCAGGTCCAGGTTCTGTTTACAATGCTGATCACAATTGCTAATTTATTTGAGTGTGTTTAATTTTGTGAGAGGGGGGAGCTGGTTGATTTAATTTACAGTGCAGTGAAACATTCACAACGACAGAATCTAAGGGGGAAAAATGATTTAAATCCTGTTGATGTCACGCCCCACCTGCAATACCTCTGCGCCCCACTAGTGGGGCTCGCCCCATAGTTTGAGAAACACTGACCTAGTGAAAAGACAGTTCTTTTGGGGTTTAGGGGTAGTTATTTGCGGCCTCAGCTATACTCTATCATGTGGAGCAGCATTTTATCAAAAGCTCAGATTAAATAATTGGAAAACCTGATCAGGAAGACCCGCCTTCTTCTAGCATTCCCTATTATTTAAGTGTGTCTTGGTAAAAAATATATTGCCAATCTATTGCCCATGTCCCTGTTACTCAGAATTTCCCCACTCATGTACTAATAAAGAATTATTCTATTCTATTCAAAATTAATAAAGAATTATTCTATTCTATTCAAAATTATTATTGTATTTTTTCCGTATCAGAAACTAAGCATATTAAAAAATATAGCAAGTGACTTTGTAAGTATTTGTAATAACAGTGTTGCTGGTGGTTATTTCAATTAACAATTCTAAAATGAAAATCGAAAAGGAATGTTATCAATACAAGATATCCCAAATTTTATTTTTTAATAGCCACACTGACTGGAGATATCAGAATATCAGAATTATTTTTCAGATATCCAACATCTTCATTGGTGGAATGTAGTTAAAATCAACTATATATGAACATATTACAATGAATGATAGAGCATGGGGGAAATTATATTCTGGATAGCTGGAATATTATGTTGATCTTGGAATAACTAAATTAGAAACATATCTGAGATGCAGTTCATGATACATGATTTTGTCAACCAGATGCTATTTCTGCACAATATCTGTATCTGGGAGCAAGGGGGATTTTATCAGTACAGTATCAGGATTTTCTTATCATTGCTAAGGCTGCTTTCCTACACCACATGATTTCAATGTTATTTTTCTGTATTTTTGCATTTAGCTAAGATTACAGAATATGCAAATGCTCTATGCAAGTGTCAGTGGATTGTTTTTCTTTATCTATTTAGCAAGTTAACTCTTACTCACATCACCAAGTGCATTATCTAAACTAGAAAAACACTCACAGAGCACAGACCTCCAACAGGGCCACTCAACCCCCCATCCTCATGTTGTTCTCTAATTCTAACTTTTGGTACTTTTCCAATAAAATCTCTGTTAATGAGATTCCTAGCTGTATTCGTGCTGTCGCTGTGCTCTTTTGTGCATGCATGCATGATTAATTTGTTGTGCATATGCTTCAACTTTAGAGGAGCTGCTGCGTGAAGTCAGCCGTCTGTGAGTTCTCTTAGACGGGAGAGGAGTCCACAATAGCACGGCTCCTTGGTGGGTGGATACTGTCATTGCTAAAAATATATACATTTTCTAAAAATAAGATAAAACTGAGTTGTTAGGCATTTAAGGCATTTAATTCAACATGTCTGGCCAGAAAATGGAGGAGACAGAGCTTATTCTTACATTTCCTACGCACCCTTTCTTATTGACACCTTAAATAGTATTTAGCAATCACTGTTTGTCTCTCCACCATTTCTTCTTCAATCTTCTTGTTCAGCTCATCTAGAACCAGACCATACCAGTCTGATAGTAAAGCATGAAGCAGTCCCTCAGGGCTGGAAGATCCAGTAGATATCTTGCTGCTCTGACTTCTGTCATAGGGACCTGACACATCTTTATCAGGAACATTATGCTGGAACAATAAGCTTGTTTTCTCTAACTTGACCTCCTGCCCTAGATGCATCCAATAAGACAGAATTAATAATTAAATCCTAATTACATAGTAATATTCCTTTTTTTATTTTTTGTCCTGTTTGGCAGTGTGGAGCTCAGAATTTGTGTCCGAGTACCAAGTAGAAGCCCAACAGATTTACTTTCACAAGCGGAGCAGTGCAGCTTTTGCTATAGTCCTCCACTTGATATATGTGTGAAAAATCTTTATTATGAATTGCTGGGGTTTTTATTTCCTGATGTTATGGACCCGGAGACGGAAAATTAAGGGGAAGAAAGAAAGAAGATGAAGAAGAGAGGTAGGAAACAAAAAGTCATGAGAGAGGGTGAGTTGAAAATACAAGAGAGGAAAGGGAACAAAGAAAACACAGGAAAACATTGAAGTCTGCCTCCATACCCAAAGGATGGCAGAGAGAGGGGGAAAAAACAAAAAAAAGGAAAAAGGAACATCGACAAAACAAACCAAACATCGTGAACTAAGAACTAAACAACCACATCACACAAAAATGGATATAAAAATACAACAACAATGTCACAGAAAAACTCATGGTACCGATTAATCAAGCTCTAGTAATGATAACCTCAGCCCAAGAATATATCTGTAAACACCAGAGACCCCACATCTATGTGTGTGTGTGTGAGCATGCTGGTGCAGATAAGGTTTCTCCATAAGAGTGTTCGATAACTGGTATGAGCAGGCATCAATTCGTCTCCCAGGAATCGATGCAAACATGAAGGATATTGGAGCCAAGACGTCCAAAGGACCCCCAGAGCCCCAGGCGGACCCGGGCGGGGCCTACCGCGTCCCCCAAGAGAGGAGCAAAGGAGAACCCCAGGGAACGACCAGCGGCTACTATGCAGGGGCCCGGAGGGCAGCAGTGAGGAGCTCACGGGCGCCAGGGCGGGCCGGTCCATGGACCGGGAGAGGCCCCCCACCCCCCAGCAGGTACCCAACAAGGGACCGGCCGACGAGGGGCTCCCGGCTCCGCAGGGGCCGCGGGCGGCCGCCACGTGCTTCCACCACCCCGGGCCAATCCCCACCGCCAACATACCAGCGCCCCACCCCTGCCCCACGTCAGGGCGCCCCACCGATAGCCGCAGCGGACGGACGGCATCCCCAGGCCGAGCTCAGCCACCACCTGGACACCAAATTGTACCAGCTCCCGAGTCCTGATCCCACGCAACGCAGAGCGCCAAGACCAGGCATCCAACAAAGGCCAGGGCCGGTCCAACCCGCCAATGAACCGACCACATGGTGCGCACAGAACAGGTGATTGAACGAGCAGAGACGCTGGATCCGTATCCCGCCGAGCCACCGAGCAGGCACCACCCAACAATCCCAAACATGGCACCCCTAAAAGAGGAGCCCCAACCAACCAAAGGAAGATATCGGCTCAGCGCATTGGCCGACCGACACACAGGCCCCCCCAGGCCCGGAGAGGCATGCACTAGGTCCGAACCAGATTGACCACAGACGCACCAGTAGGCAGGGGCATCAGTCACTGTCGGGGAGTGACGGAGACCCAACCTGACAGGCAGACAAAGACATTCAAACACAGTCATACGTTCCCTCCCTCTTAAACACATACATTCTCACTAACTCACCAAGACACCCAAGAAAGACGCTGTACCCTCATAGTAATATTCCTGTAACAATATGCAATTCATGTCGGATCAACCCCAAAATTTTATCATTTGTTCCTGGACCCACTGCAGACATGTCGTGAAAATCTCATCCAAATCCGTCTGTAACTTTTTGAGTTTTGTTGCTAACATATGGACAAAGAGACAGACAGGCTCAAAAACATTACCTCCTGGGGGATTCAATTAGCTTTAACAATGCTAACATGAGTGCATTCATAAGCAAAGTCTCCTTTTTAGCTTCTTATAGTTTTTTTTATACTGGTAGCAGTAATAACATTCGGTAAATTTGCAACAGATGTTCCACTTTACCTTTCTTTGTAGAGCCACTATGCCAGTTTTGCAACAATACATGACATGTTTGTTAAATATTTTTTAGATTGTGTGGCACTAGTGCCCTTTATTCATTAATACCTCAATAGGAAGAATGGGAGAGAGACAGGAAAGATGCAATAGATGGGCTGGAATGGTCAATCAAACATAGGACAGCTGCATTGAGAACTAGAAAAGCACTCAGAGAGCGCAGACCTCCTCCAGGGCCACTCATATTTTAATAATTTGTTCCTGGTCCCATTGTGGATATTTCCTAAAACTTTTAATGAAATTCATCCCTTTTTTTATTATGTGGTTAACAGACAGACAGACAAACTAACAGGCTGACGGGCATAAAAACATTACCTCCTGGCGGAGGTAACTATAGCCTATATATTTAGTGCATCTGCTTTATCACTAAACCATGCAGTGCCCCAAAAAGTTTTTATTTTATTTTTATTTTTTTATCCATGCAAGCAGCCAACATCTTGGAGTGTGGGGGTGCAATCCTCATAATAAATGTATAATTTTGGGGTATAACTTTTGAAAGTACACATTCAGCTTATTTAACATACAACTAAAGCCCAAAATCTTCCATACATTGAGTTTATTAGGTATTTAATGGGGGTCCTGGTATTTTGTTTCCTCAGTCCAATAGCTGCCTTTGTCTGATTAGGTCTGCCTCTGTTGCCAAGCTATGAGATGTTAACAGTGCAAATTTCTGCATTAGTCAACTGACGACTGAGACAAATGAGAAACTACTTCTGCATTCAAAGACAAGCATACAAATGTGTTTGTTTCATAAACAGGTAACATTTTATATGCAAATGGTTATAAATTAATGTCTGAATTAATTATTTTAGTTTTGAATGATAACTTGAATATATTTGTGGAAACAAATCATTTTGAATTTTAAATATCTTACAACAGAATTGTAGCTTTTGTCTTCACAGAGGCCTCCTCTTGCACATACAATAGTATTCAATTTAGCTATTCGATTGCTCCATAAAAATTCTTGATTGGATAAATATCATAATTCTCTTGTTTTAGATCTATCTCTGGTTGAGTTTTGTGTTTTATGGATATTCACACATTTTCAGGCCATAAATCATTTTTTATACAATAAAACTGATTGCATTTACAGTCCACATAAGACAATAATAAATGTGCACTATGTTTGTCAGTAGCATTTGTAATGAGTTATTGACTGCCAAGTCTAAACTATAATTGTAATGGAAATCAATTTAAATATATTAAATAATGTCTTAAATTCATGACAGAATGTCTTCTCTGTTTACTGCTGAAATGTCCCCAGAAGAGAACGATGTTTTCACAGCAGTACAAAAGAACCACCTAAACTACTTTATTTCAACTAAATCAAACACCTACGACTTTACATTTACAAAAGCATACTTTGACAGTATTACAATGTAAAAAAAGATGGGCAAGGTAGCTTATAGTAATCTGTTATTATATTCTTGACTATGTTGAGATAGCAGCTGAAGGAATGGGGTCTTGTCTCCTGCTGTTTTTTCTATTTATCTATGCCATTTGCTTAATATTGGTTGGATGATCTAATGCTAAATAATGTTAAGTAAACAAATGGGTATAAAGTTATTACTTTCCTTGGGCGGAAGGAGTGTGGGGGTGGGGGGGTGTCATAATGCTTCCACGTCTTGATTAGTTTAACAAAACATACACCATGAAACACAATTATGGTGACTACAGCAACACTAGCTACTTGGGGACATGAATAGTTCTCTAAGACTCCATCCATAGGATTTCAGAAACTTAATTTGTTCCTTTTTCTTTTCAGCATTCACATTATAAACACTGTATATAAAAAACACACAAAGCCACTTTACCTCAATTTCTGATATTATATCAGCTAAAAATGCGCTTCATGAGTGCTTGCAGCCCTTCTTGTTTCCCAGACATATGGTGCATTCCATTTGTTGTCAGAACTTGGAAATTCCGACTTCTTAGTCGTAATAATCAACTGGAACACGCCCTCAAATTTGGACTTCCCACTCGGAATGTCTGAGATTTTTAATTGCGCCAACTTCCAGTTTTATTATGGCTTAATAAACTTAACAAAAGAAAAGTGGTGTTTGCATATGGAAACATCTTAAAACTATAGAGGTACTGCCAACAATGGCTACCTGGGCATCACCATATTGGAATCCCAACTTATCCAACTATGTTTACAGGAAAGCTGTTTAATTGGGTGTGACGTGAAATCCAGCTCCAAGTTCCTACTTCCAAGGTAAATGGAATGCACAGATAGTCTTTGCCCTGTCTGTGCTGAACCCTACAAAGTGCCTACATGTCCTTTGACATGTCATAAATGCCTGCCAATGGTATTATTGGACAGAAGAATAACCTGTAGTTTGCTAGCTAGTGTCATTGGTCGTAGTTGGAGCCATATCCTACGGTGGCTGGAAATTGCAAAACAAAATTACATTAACCTGAAACACTTTTACATTTTACCGAAACACATTTACAAATTTTCCGAAACACATTCACAAGTTTAACAAAACACTTTTACAAGTAAAAAAAACACTTTTACAAGTTAAACAAAACACTTTTACAAGTTAAACAAAACACTTTGAAATCATTCAAGTACTTTACGAGGCAGTCCATTAAACCAACCAAAACTCCCTCTGCATCCGTGAGAAAGTCCAAACTATGTCCACAATCACCACAAAATGTCCCTAAAACTTGAAAATAGATTCCGCAAAATGAGCAAACAATCTCTGCAGATTGAACTGCTAGCAGGATCAATTCCAAATACTGTTACCTCTTTGGTCTTGTCCCGACCCTAACCTCATCCCTGCAGTATCACTTCCGGGTCATGTCTTTGTAAAAATGTTTTGTTAAACTTGTAAAAGTGTTTTTTTTGTACTTGTAAAAGTGTTTTGGTAAACTTGTAAATGTGTTTCGGTAACTTTGTAAGTGTTTTGTTAAACTTGTAAAAGTTTTTTTTTTTTTTTTTACTTGTAAAAGTGTTTTGGGAAACTTGTAAAAGTGTTTTGTTAAATTTGTAGAAGTGTTGTTTTTTTTTACTTGTAAAAGTGTTTCGGGAAACTTGTAAAAGTGTTTTGTTAAATTTGTAAAAGTGTTGTTTTGTTTTTTACTTGTAAAAGTGTTTCGGTAAATTTGTAAATGTGTTTCGGTAAAAATTTAAAATTGTTTCAGGTTAATGTCATTTTGTTTTGCACTTCCCAGCCAACGTAATATCCATAGCACAGGGAAGTATACATTTCCATTATCGTGTGCAGCAGGCAATGGGAATTGTATTGGTACACCTCCCAAAATAGTTATGATGAGTTATATTGCAGATTATTCTGGCATTTATTAGATATAAGTAATTCTGTTAATCAGAACTAACCAAAAACCACAAGGTTAAAATATAGAGCGGGCTAACATTTGCGAGGTAATTACATAAGTTAAACAAATCAATTAATTAATAATTAAGTTGCTTGAACAAATGAATGCAAATTTTTTCTAATGTACCTAATGTGTCCAAAAGTTTTATTAATTGTATTAATTTGCATACAATAAAATTTAATCCAAATGTAAAGCTAACTTCACTATAAATGTGGTCTGTATGTTTGCTTATTAACATCATTTTGCTTGCCATTGTCACACTCTAGTTTATGAGTATACCACAGTTTTTATTGTCATTTTTCATGTGGAAAGTGTTTCAGGGTCAAAGGATAGAGTTGCATGTCTGTAGATTGCAAAGCTGTCTACAGGAAGCCTGTAATTTAAGGCTGTTTGTATAAACCACACTTGACTTGAGTATTGCATTTTATTCACAGTAAAATAAGCACCAAAGTGTGAGCAAGTATTTTTAGCCAGTAAAAAGCAGAGGGAAATAACAAACAATGTTTTAAACTCTTAAACACATGCTGTACTGTGCATGAATAGATAAGGTAAAAAAAAAAAAAAACACATCCATCAGGTCATTGTTTTTAGAATTTTGTCTATCAGGCCTCTATGAATAATACAGTGGGATACAGTCACATAGTGCTGGTTTATTCATACTAAATTATTATAATCTCATTGTAGTTTGTTATGTTGGGTATTAAGATGAGGGATATTTATGAAAATATGCCAGAGAATGTAAAATCAAAGATGTATCTATTTTGCACTTGTGGACTGTGCAATGGAGAAGATCAGTAGTCAGAATTGCCTCAGTTACATAACAGTTGCTTAAAGTGAAGTTGGTGGTTTTGGCAGGAAAAACAATTATTTACATATCTTGTGGGGAAAGCAAAAAAAAAAAGAACACTCTCTTCAAGGACAGTATCACTGTTAGATTTCCATGAGCCTCAAGACAGGCTTTGTGTTGTAACACAAAGGTTGATTGATTACTTCTAAATTTGTGTCGTCACTGCAGTGCAAGTATACCATTCAATAACACAGGTACCCTCCCATTTGCTAGGGGAAACAATAACCAGTTGTCAAGCAAGACAAAAGTAATAATGTGCTCACTTATGAACATGCAAAAATCCTTTCATTTGATTTAGTTTATAATTGGTAGATAATTCAGTGAGTTTGATGTTATGCAAGTGCTTAAGTAGCATTTGAGACAGAAGCTAAAATTTAATACACTTTTAAACAAATGGGAAAGTTAAATAGGCTATATGCAACTTTTTCGCCAAAATACACATAACAATAGCCTTTTTATTTGACCATTTATGACTCAAACATCTCCTGATGAGCATACTGACACCTTGTCAGCTCACAGTGGGTGCACCTATAAGCCTGTATCCAATTTTTTCTATTTTCTGTCGGGTCCGATTTCTTCCCGCGCTGTCTGCGGATGTGACGTCAAGCGGGTTCATGTTAAATGTTTCAGATCACTCTGCCACTACCGGTAGTCAGCACTCGCAAGCAGTTAAATGGATTGTGCGAATACACAGAAGAGACCCAGGACAACTTTGACACCAACAGTAACTCCACATAAGACTAAGAAAGTTAAACCCCTGACAAGTGCCTGAAAAAGATAGAAGATTGAGACCGACCGGCGCACGAGCGCGCGCTGCAAGAGCGAGCAGAAAGGAAGAGCAGTTCCGATTTTGGCCACATGGGGTCAGTCGCGAGTTTAAATTTCAGAAAATTGCATATGGCCCCTTTAAGTTGTACAAAATACTCATGTTTTTGTGAACATTTTGTTTTTTCTCCAAGTGACTATAGAAATAATTATAATTTTGAACTCACAAAATGATAATTTTGTACAGGAGAAATATTTGGAGACAGCAGGTAATGATTTCGTGAACAAGACCCCCAGATACTTAAACTGCTCCACTTGGGAAAGGACCTCGTCCCTGACCCAGAGCAGGCACTCTACCCTTTTCTGGATTTGGAGGTGCTGATTCTCATCCCATCCGCTTCACACTCGGCTGCGATCAGCTCCAGCAAAAGCTGTAGATCACAAGCCGATGAAGCCAACAGCACCACATCATCTGCAAAAAGCATGGACCTGATCCTGAGGCCACCGAAAGGGATCCCCTCAACACCTTGGCTGCGCCTAGAACTCCTGTTCATGAAAGTTATGAACAGGATTGGTGACAAAGGGCAACCTTGGCAGAGTCCAACTCTCACCGGAAACGAGCCCGACTTACTGCCGCCAATGCGAACCAAGCTCTGACAGCAGTTGTACAGGGACCTAACAGCCCATATCAAGGGACCCAATACCCCATACTCCCGGAGTACCCCTCACAGGACTCCCTGAGGGACACGGTTGAACGCCTTCTCCAAGTCCATGAAACATATGTAGACCAGTTGAGCAAACTCTCACACACCCTCTAGCACCCTGCTGAAGGTGTAGAGCTGGTCCAGTGTTCCACGGCCAGGAGGAAAACCGCATTGTTCCTCCAGCATCTGAGGTTCGACTATCCATCGGACCCTCCTCTCCAGAACCCCTTAGTAGACCTTACGAGGGAGGCTGAGAAGTGTGATCCCCTGTAGTTGGAACACACTCTGTGGTCCCCCTTTTTAAATAGGGGTCTCACTGTCATTGGAGGAGCACTCTCCAGCACCCCCTCCAAGGACTCCAAAAAGGGTGGGTAATCTGATCTGCAGTTGTTGTTTAAGCACAAACAACAGTCAGGACCCGTACCCCCACCCGTAGGCGGAGAATAAATAGAATAAATATTTTTTGCACAAACCCGAAGTGTGGAAAACTTTAGTTTATTATTGTATATATGGCACAGGTATTAAAATGTTAAACTGTTGTTCTGATAAATAAATAAATAAATAAAATATTTTTAAAACAATGCACAAATTTGGATGATATTTTGCCATATTGTAAGAGAATTCCCAAAGAATTATGAACACAGCCCCAGGATGCAAATGTTATCACAATAACCATGTCCTCTACAGTCCTTCAGACAAACATGACCCTGTCAAGGCCTGAAATGGGGCCTCAGGTTTACTGTATTATGACATCGGATTTTTTCTCCCAAAAATAGTCAAATATGTGTTTTTCATTTTGACAAGGCTTTAGAACTTCAGAACTCCAGAACTTGTGATGAAAAATATACAAGATGAAAGATATGACAATCCATCATTTATGTAAACCGCAGGCATAATAGTAGTTTGGTTTTATTTTGTTTCATAAATGTACCAAAAAAAACTGAGGGGAAATGTCGAGCTAAGGGCATCACATCATATTTAGGTCCTGTTGCAATTTGGTCTGTAGCATTATTTAGACAGGTTGTAAGACTATAAGCAACATAGATAAGAGTGAGAAGAAAAATATCTTCATGGTTTTAAGCATTTTGTCCTTATGCATTTTCCAGGACTCAAAATCAGTATAACAACCACCAAAGGAAGCCCTCTAGAGATGACAATCAACACTTAATTGGTAAGCATATCTTAAATACTGTAGCTTAATTGTTAAACAAACTTCAATCGATTATAATAATATGATTAATCAGGTTGTTTTAGAAAAATGGGAGACTTTGTCTTTGGTGCAAGAGTACCGATTTATTAAGCTTAGTTTGGAACATAAAAACACATAACGATAAAAGATCTGGCAAACAAAAGAGGAAAGTTAAAAGTATAAGACTAAACAACAAAAGAAATAGGAAATTAGCAAATTAGTACCAGGTGTAAAATCAAAATGTTAGATAACAGTAAAAACAAAACTCTAAAGAGTTTCATCATTTACATGCACAACTGTTCAAACACTTCAGTGAGTTAGATTTACTTATCATATCAACTTGGCCACTTCGCTCTGAAGATGAAGAAAAAAGAAAAATATCAACATCTAAATTGAACTTCTGCCAAATTCAGGTTGAGTGCAGATCTGATTCCTTCTGGTTTCTTTTATGCTAAAGGAGAGGAACAATTTACTTTAAAAAGGCTGAAAACTTTGACCAAAAACTGATACACTTTACAGTTTTGTATTATTTTTTTGGTGAAGAGTACAACAGTTTTGCTGTTTAGAAACCTTAACTTTTAAGTGTGAATTTTTATGTATCTACAAAATTTTATGCAGAAAAAAAACAAGGAATCATCAGCTAAGCCAGAGGCCTCGTCAATTTGCAAAGCTCCTTTGCATGCACACAACAGCCCAAATGTGGTGTTCTGTTTATACAAATGCAAGTTGTCTGGATGTTTTGATTACTCTTGGATGTTGTTCTCACTTGGCAAAAGCAAACATCTCCTCAAGAGAATTGCTGTTCCTGCACAAAGTTTGAAAGCCTCTTCTCTTCTTTACATCAGCAAATCTGTGTGCTTTTAGTGTTCTGGCGGGTGGGTATGAGTAAAGGTCAGGCAGGCTTGATCTCACAAAAAGAGATTGAGCTGGAGAGAAGCTTCTGTGAGATGTAGAGCGTCAGCTGCACAAGAAAATCAACTTAAAGCAAAAGGAAGAAATAAGATGATTTTACATTTTATTATTAGGGTTGTGTAGGCATATTTTATATTTTTTCATTGAAGCAGCTGAAAACAATATGTTTATGTAAGTGCTAATAAAGTATTATCTGTGCAGCACACAAATCAGCAACAGCTAAATTAAGCTGTTACTGTATGTTATTACTGACCACAATTCAAAATAACCTTGTTGAATCTAAGGGAAGAAGAGTTATGGCAGTTATGGCAAGATAAAAAAAGAATACAATCTGGTACTAGAAAAGTGTAGCTATTAAAGCAGTTTGGTGAGTGTGAACTGAATTCTAGACAGTTATTTGGCTACACTATTTAGGTGGATAACTTTTAATGGGTTTGTTTTCTTCATTATTCTTTTACATTTTTGTTTCAAAGCAATGTTTTGATTATGTAGAATTTTGAGGGTTTGATGAAAACTGCTCTCTAAAACTCTCAATGACATTATAGTGTTGGTGCATTACTGAAACCAGACATGGGTTTATAAAATTTAGTTGAAATTTACGTACATCTTAACTTTGTTGTTTTAGAGGAACAGTTGCATTATCAAGAAAATCTAAACGTTATGGCCTTATACATTACACCTGTTCTAGGAATCAACATCAATCTCTTTCCTCGACTTTTTTAACTGCTTGTATTGTTTTTGTTCATTGAAATAATTATGTTGTTATTTTATTTTTGTGCATTCAAATATTTTGTTACCTGTCTACTGAGATTTGTACAGTTGCCATGACATCACAGCATTATTGTATAATGCAGACAGTTTCCACAGTTGTACTGTGCTGGAAACACTACATGGTGATACTATTCCCTCTCGCAGCATGCTCATATTTCAAGTTTTAGAATATGTTTGTTCCTTAGGGAGCCTTCTTCATAAGATAAGATGAAAAAATCATTTGGGAATTGATTTTTTTCATAACTGCAGGGTTGTTAAAAGATTCTATTGTTTGTATTTTCAATTTAGAAATATATCATTAGAGAGACTATAAAACAAGTGATTTCATAAATCTTAGCAGTTCCCATTCACAAACTAAGAGTTGATAAATCTGCATTTGTATACCCAAAAATACTGTATGTCAAGGATGTCAAGGTAAACATGCTTTTCAATATACCACTGGTCAAGTTCAAAAATCAGTCAAGTTCACCTTCATATCCACTCTTCTTCACAGTAACAGGAAGAGAGAGAGGGAAGAGGATGAGCTGAGATGGTGAGAATTTGTCACCTATCCAGTTTTTCACACTTTTTGAAATAGGGTTGACAAACAGGCAAGAGCCATTTGTGAGCAGGCGGATTGTGACAGGATTTCTGTCAGTGCTGGCAACTCTAATTAGAGGGCTAGAGCAGTCAGGCTTAGAGGGAGCAACCACTTAAGCCGGGAGGGTCAAAGGTTCAATAACACATTCACCAGCATACAATATATTACAGCCCATGCTACACATGTAGAAAAACACTCAGCACAAGCACAATAAAACATAACTTAACAAACCTGTGTTGAAAGTTCCAAGGTCACAAAGAGTTCATGATCTTCCAGTAACAGTTGTTTTGCAGTCAAGTTTACAGGGCATTTGAGACCAAAGTTGTTGCTACAGTTGTAAAACGCAATAAGAGCAACTATTTTACTTTTCTCTACAACATGAACAAATAATCCAATTTGTTTTCACATTTGTGATTCCAGATCTAATTGTGGATTATTATTTCTTGTGAAATGTAATCTAGTCTTAACCGTAACACCTGTGTCCAAAGTCAACCAAAGTGCATGAACTGTGTCATTACCTGAACTAGTTATCTCTGAAAAACCTGTTCCTACAAAACTCTTGGGTAACATATCTAAAAACGTCTTCATAATCAAGGTAATAGCAATGTGTAGATAATATTTCAATTTTCCCAGTAACAAAGATTCAATAACAATCAAGACCAGTTATTTTTGTAAGAAGACCCGACAATATAGCAGTACTTCTAAATCCCTTCTGTCTGCAATCCTCCATTATGCATCAAGTTGTCCTTTGACATCATACAAGTCAATCCACCAAGTTTACAGGCTGTTTGCTATTAAAATTTGCAGCTGGGATCTTAGAATAAAAGGGGTGGCTACACTATCTGTCAGAGCTCTGTGTCACGATTCTCATGCAGGCTGGCTAACTGCAGTCAGTGCTTTAAATCCATACAGAAATGTTGTACCCAATCCTTAGCATGTTAAAATCTACATCAGATTCTGTTTACCAATGTATTGTACACTGGAGGATCCTCCAGTTTCTTCACTCTGTTTATTTCCATGAACTGTGTGCTATGTTGAAGGAACATAAAGGCTTGTCTCACTTTTGCCAAAATAAAGATTTTGATGATTTCCAAGGTTATTGCGGGAAAGTATTCTGTGGATTGATCAGATAAAAAGCTGAATATTTGTGAATTGATTTGTCCTCTTACATTTGGTTTGAAACTTGTAAATCATTTCAGAAAAAGAACATCATGACAAGTCAAAAACTGTGGTAGTAAATTGATAGTTTTGGGCAGTTTAACTGCTTCGAGAAATGGGAAAATTGTCATAACTGGTAATGCACACATTTGTGAGTTTATGCTTAATTCATTTCACATTCAATTCAAAAATACTTTATTGATCCAAGAGGGAAATTACGTGTTGTAGCTCATACAATTAATTCTTTAAGGAGTTGTTGTAGATCATGATGGCTGTGGGCAGGAAAGATTTCCTGAAGCGGTCTCTGTTGCAGCGAAACTGAAGAAGGCTCAGACTGAAGACATTCTGTTGTTGCAGGATGACTATCCTGCAACAACTGAATGTCTTCATGAAGAGGATGCTCAGGGTTGTTCACATTTTTTTTTTGCATCATCATCTCCAGATGTTCCACAGTTGTCCCCAGAACAGAACAAGCCTTCTTTTTTCTTCTCTTTATTTCTTGAGGAAGATTGCGTTTTTTTTACCTGTATACTTTCTAGTTTTTGGTACTGTGAATCTGGAATGATTTTTGCTGTAAATGTTTCACTTTTTGATAACTTGTTATGATGCGTAACCATGGCAACAATGTGATTTACAGCCGGGAGCAGCTGATTAACATAGCAAAAGCTGAAATAATACCTCAACTGAAGCCACAAATCCCTGATGAGTTGTTAAGGAGGAGACGTGGATGAAGAGCAGGAGCAAAAAGGAGACAGAGAAAGAGGAAGTTCAAACCATCTCTTCCATTAATCATTATGGGTAACGTGAGATCACTGGCTAACAAGATGGATGAACTCCAAGCCCTTACAAGGTCTCAGCCAGAGTCCCGGGAATGCAGTGTTATGTGTTTTACTGAGATGTGGCTGCAGGATCATATCCCCGACTCCAACGTCTCTCTGCCAGGCTTTCTGACTGTACGAGCAGACAGAGATCTGAAGACAAGCAGGAAAAGAAAAGGAGGTGGAGTAGCAGTGCTTGTCAACAACAGATGGTGTCATCCTGGACATGTTACTGTGAAGTGTCGCCTCTGCAGCCCAGATATTGAAGTCTTGGCAGTAAGTTTTTGTCTATATTATTTACCAAGAGAGTTCACCACTGTAATTTTAGCAGTTGTTTACATTCCACCTTCAGCTGTTGCCAACAATGCATGTGATGTCATCATTTTTGTTGTTGCTAAGCTACAGACCCATCACCCCAATGCATTTGTGGCAATATCTAGTGATTTTAATCATGCCTTGCTCTCGTCTACACTTCCAACATTTCAATAGTTTGTCAGCTGCTCCACAAGAGAAAACAAGACCTTGAATTTGTTTTATGCAAATATAAAGGATGCATATGTGTCCAAACCAAGACCTCCTCTGGGACAATCAGATCACAATCTTGTTTTTCTCTTTTCAGAATATAAACCACTTGTTCAGAGGCAACCTGTGAAAAAAGGATCTGTGAGAAAATTGTCACAGGAAGCTGAAGAAGCCATGCAGGGTTGTTTTACGACCACAGACTGGATGGCTCTTTGCCAAACACATGGCGAGGACATCAATGCCATGACTAAGTGTGTGACTGACTATATAAACTTCTGTGTGGACAACATCATCGCCACCAGGAAAGTGAGATGCTTCCCTAACAACAAACCCTAGCTCACCAGTGATCTGAAGGAACTGCTAAACAAGAAAAAAAGAGCCTTCAGGGAGGGAGACTGAATTACTGAGGAGTATACAGAAACAACTTATGGTCAAGATCAGAGACAGCAAGGAGGCATACAGGAAGAAGCTGGAGAACAAACTACAGAGGAACAATATCAGAGATGTCTGGTCAAGAATGAGAAAGATCACAGGCTTTAAGGACAGGAAGGATCCCCCCGAATAATCAAACAAGAACATATCAGGATCCGCTGCAGTTTGCTTATCACCATAGAGTTGGATTTGAAGATGCCGTCATCCACCTGCTTCAACCAACCCACTGTCATCTGGACAAAGCAAGCAGCACTGTGAGGATCATGTTCTTTGAATTCTCCCGTGCATTTACCACAATTCAGTCTGATTTGCTTGGTTAGAAACTCCTGAAGACACAGGTGGAGCCCTCAGCATTTGCCTGGATCAACAACTACCTGACAAACAGACCACAGTTTGTGAGAGTGAAGGATTGTGTGTCAAACGAGGTGGTCAGCAGCACAGGTGCACCACAGGGGACCGTACTCTCACTAGGGATGGGCATTCGATTAAACTGTCTTCATCGATTATAGGGAGAATTAACGATCGATTTTCGATTAATCATTGATATTTTTATATTAAAATTCAGTGTTCATAGGCTATATTAAAATGCAGTGAGAAAAATAGTGTGTTTCCTCATTGAGATCTTCATTACAAGTGGGACACCTCTTGTGGAAGTTAAACGGAATTAATTCACGGTAGTTGCACAAAGAAAATATTCGCTATAGGCAGCAGAGTCAACAGCTACTGTACTCATTAACACAACTGACGCTCGTATTTTTTGACTTCTCCAAAAAAGTTTTTTAAAAAAAGTCATGTTAAACAATAACTTAACAAAAAAAAAATATAATACTTATAGGTGTGATAGTTTTGTGTTACATTTGGCAAAAAGAGTCGAGAAAGAGGATGAGAGAGAACAGCGTACCTAACAATGAATTAGGCTCATTAACAGAGTAAAAAAGACAAAAACAAAAGGAAAACCGTAACTTATATACAGCTTTAGCACCAGTCTACTGATTTTTGCTTCTTCCTGTATGCCTCTTTGCTCTCTCTGATCTTGACCATAAGTTGCTTCTGTATACTCCTCAGTAATACCCTGTCTCCCTCCCTGTAGGCTATTTTTTTCTGGTCTCAAAACAACCCTGGAGGACTTATTCAGCTTCCTGTGACCATTTCTCACAGTACTTTTGATCACTGGTTGCCTCTGAACAAGTGGTTTATAATCTGAGCAGAGAAAAACAACATTGTGATCTGATTGTCCCAGAGGAGGTCTTGGTTTGGACATGCATCTTTTACATTTGCATAAAACACATCCAAAGTCTTGTTTTCTCTTGTGGAGCAGCTGACAAACCGTTGAAAAGTTGGATGCGTAGACGAGAGCGAGGCATGATTAAAATCACTAGATATTGCCACAAATGCATTGGGCTGGTGTGTCTGCAGCTTAGCAACAACAGAACTGATGACATCACATGCATTGTCAGCAACTCTTTTGGTAAATAATATGGACGAAAACCTACTGCCAAGAGTTCAATATCTTGGCAGCAGAGATTACACTTCACAGTAACATGTCCTGGATGACACCATCAGTTGTTGACAAGTACTGCTACCCCACCTCCTTTTCTTTTCCTGCTCGTCTTCAGATCTCTGTCTGCTCGTACACTCAGGAAGCCTGGCAGAGAGACACTGGAGTTGGGGATAGGATCCTGCAGCCACATCTCAGTGAAACACATAACACTGCATTCCCGATACTCTGGCTGAGACCTTGTACGTGTTTGGAGTTCATCCATCTTGTTAGCCAGTGATCTCACATTGCCCATTATGATCGATGGAAGATATGGTTTGAACTTCCTCCTTCTCTGTCTCCTTTTTGCTGCTGTGCTGCATCCACGTCTCCTCCTCCTCAACTTATCAGGGATTTGTGGCTTCAGTTTACGTATTATTTTAGCATTTGCAATGTTAATCAGCTGCTCCCGACTGTAAACTACCATGTTGCCATGGTTATGCATCATAACAAGTTATCAAAAAGTGAGAAATTAACAGCAAAAATCCTTCCAGCTTCACAGTACCAAAAACTAGAAAGTACGCAGGTCCAAAATATGCAATGTTTCTCAAGAAAACAGAGGCAACAACGTCCGAAAAAAAACACAACTCAATAGTTGGCCCAAAGTGCCACTCCAACATGCAGCCACCCAGAGCAGTGCAATTCTAGAAGCTGTTCTATTTATCTCTGTATATTTCTACATATTTCTATATATTTCAATTCTATATTTCCGTACTTGGGATTTGTAGTAGGGCAGTTTTTATTGCAGATTACAACTAATTGTGTCCAGTCAAAAAGTGTTGGTGCTCTGTTAAACTGACATTAGTATTTGATGTGGAAGTGAAACGCAATAAATGACCTGATTCAATTCAATTCAATTCAATTCAAAAATACTTTATTGATCCCAGAGGGAAATTAAGTGTTGGTATAGCTCATATAATCAATTCTTTAAGGAGTTGTTGTAGATGATGATGGCTGTGGGCAGGAAGGATTTCCTGTAGCGGTCTGTATTGCAGCGAAACTGAAGAAGCCTCCGACTGAAGACGCTCTGTTGTTGTGTGACTGTCTCATGAAGAGGATGCTCAGGGTTGTCCATAATTTTTTTGATTTTATGAAGAATCCTTCTTTGCATTATCATCTCCAGATTTTCCACAGTTGTCCCAAGAACAGAACCAGCCTTCTTTATCAGGTTGTTGAGCCTTTTTAAATCCCTGGCTCTGATGCTGCTACCCCAACAGATGACGGCTGAAGAGATTACACTCTCCACAACAGACTTGTAGAAGATCTGCAGCAGCTTGCTGCAAACCTTGAAGGACCTAAGCTTCCTCAAGAAGTACAGTCTGCTCTGTCCCTTCTTGTAGACGGCTTCACTGTTGCGCCTCCAGTCCAGTCTGTTGTCAAGGTGAACTCCGAGGTATTTATACTCCTCAACCACCTCCACTTCTTCTCCCATGATGGAAACAGTGTTTGACTTATCCCTGTTTCTTCTGAAATCTACAATCATCTCCTTTGTTTTGTTCACATTCAAGGTGAGACGATTGTTTCCACACCATGTCACAAAGCGGTCCACCAACTCTCTGTATTCAGCTTCTTGTCCATCTCTGATACATCCGACAATTGCAGAGTCATCTGAGTATTTCTGCAGATGACAGGTCTCTGATTTGTACTGGAAGTCTGAGGTGTACAGAGTAAAAAGGAATGGTGAGAGTACGGTCCCCTGTGGTGCTCCTGTGCTGCTGACCACCTGGTTTGACACACAATTCTTCAGTCTCACAAATTGTGGTCTGTTGGTCAGGTAGTCATTGATCCAGGCGATTGTTGAGGGCTCCACCTGTGTCTTCAGGAGTTTCTGACAAAGCAAATCAGGCTGAATTGTGTTAAACGCACTAGAGAAATCAAAGAACATGATCCTCACAGTGCTGCCTGCTTTGTCCAGATGACAGTGGGTTGGTTGAAGTAGGTGGATGATGGCATCTTCAACTCCAACTCCACAGCGATAAGCAAACTGCAGTGGGTCCTGATACGTTCTTGTTTGCTTACTCAGGGGTGCCAACAGGAGTCTCTCCAGGACCTTCATGATGTAGGATGTCAGGGCAACGGGTCTATAGTCATTGATGACTGATGGGTGAGTTCTTTTGGGTACTGGAACAAGGCAGGATGTCTTCCACAACACTGGGACCTTCTCCTGAGTTAAGCTAAGGTTGAAGAGGTGCTGCAGAATCCCACAGAGCTGCTCTGCACAGGCCTTCAGGACTCTGGGGCTGACACCATCTGGACCTGCAGCCTTGTTCCGGTTCAGGTTCTCCAGCTGCCTCTTCACCTGACTTTTGGAGACAGACAAGTGGGAGGGGGAGGCAAAGGGGGTAGCACCATTTCCTGACTTGGTTGAAGTCAAACTTGTGGAATTAGAAGAGTCCATGGCTGAGGTGAAGGATAAAACATCCGAGGTGTAACAGGAAAGCTGTTGATCAGAGGAGAGTGGGATGTCTGTTTGGCTGGGAACAGGAGAGGGGGATGCTGAGCTAGTTCCTGAACTGAACCTGTTGAAGAATGTGTTCAGTTCATTGGCTCTGTCCAGACTTCCATCTATCCAATCTCTCCTGTCCTTAAAACCTGTGATCTTTCTCATTCCTGACCAGACATCTCTGATATTGTTCCTCTGTAGTTTGTTCTAATGCTTTTTCCTGTATGCCTCCTTGCTGTCTCTGATCTTGACCTTAAGTTGCTTCTGTGTACTCCTCAGTAATTCCCTGTCTCCCTCCCTGAAGGCTCTTTTTTTCTTGTTTAGCAGTTCCTTCAGGTCACTGGTGATCCAGGGTTTGTTATTAGGGAAGCATCTTACTGTTCTGGTGGGGATGATGTTGTCCACACAGAAGTTTATATAGTCAGTCACACACTCAGTCATGTCATTGATGTCCTCTCCATGTGCTTGGCAAAGAGTCATCCAGTCTGTGGTTGCAAAACAATCCTGCAGGGCTTCTTCAGCTTCCTGTGACCATTTTCTCACAGTTCGTTTTGTCACAGGTTGCCTCTGAACAAGTGGTTTATATTCTGAACAGAGAAAAACAAGATTGTGATCTGATTGTCCCAGAGGAGGTCTTGGTTTGGACGTGTATGAATCCTTTACATTTGCATAAAACAAATCCAAGGTCCTGTTTTCTCTTGTAGAGCAGCTGACAAATTGTTGAAATGTTGGAAGTGTAGTAGAGAGCGAGGCATGATTAAAATCACCAGATATTGCCACAAATGCATTGGGGGGCTGTGTCTGTAGCTTAGCAACAATGGAACTGATGACATCACATGCATTGTCGGCAACGGCTGAAGGTGGAATGTAAACAACTGCCAAAATTACACTGGTGAACTCTCTTGGCAAATAATATGGACGAAAACTCACTGCCAAGAGTTCGAGATCTGGGCTGCAGAGACGACACTTCACAGTAACATGTCCTGGATGACACCATCTGTTGTTGACAAGCACTGCTACTCCACCACCTTTCCTTTTTCTGCTTGTCTTCAGATCTCTGTCTGCTCGTACAGTCAGGAAGCCTGGCAGACAGACGTTGGAGTCGGGGATATGATCCAGCAGCCACGTCTCCGTAAAACACATAACACTGCATTCACGGTACTCTGGCTGAGTCCTTGTAAGGGCTTGGAGTTCATCCATCTTGTTAGCCAGTGATCTTACGTTACCCATTATGATCGATGGAAGAGATGGCTTGAACTTCCTCTTTCTCTGTCTCCTTTTCGCTCCTGCTCTGCATCCACGTCTCCTCCTTATCAACTCATCGGGGATTTGTGGTTTCAGTTGAGGTATTATTTCAGCTTTTGCGATGTTAATCAGCTGCTCCCGGCTGTAAGCCACATTGTTGCCATGGTTACGCATCATAACAAATTGTCAAAAAGGGAAAAATTTACAGCAAAAATCCTTCCAGCTTCACAGCACCAAAAACTAGAAAGTATACAGGTCAAAAAAATGCAATCTTCTTTAAGAAAAAAGAGGAACCAATGTACAAAAAAACAAAACTTAATATGTAGCTAACAGAGCCACTCCAACATGCAGCCACCCAGAGCAGCGCAATTCTAGAATTGATGGTTTCAATCGTAGCATAATCATATTGTTATCCCAAAAAAGAGGATTGTGTTAGTTCCTTACGTGAAATCCTTTCAGACAATCCTCCTTAAAGTTTCACCTCCATCTGCTACATGGCTATAGTCAGGCAACTGGTCTATAAAAAAAATAAATTAAATAGTAATAATAATGCTCTGTCTCTCTCTATTTCCTATTATATATATATATATATATATATATATATATATATATATATATATACAGTGGCTTGCAAAAGTATTCGGCCCCCTTTAACTTTTCCACATTTTGTCACATTACAGCCACAAACATGAATCAATTTTATTGGAATTCCACGTGAAAGACCAATACAAAGTGGTGTACACGTGTGAAGTGGAATGAAAATCATACATGACTCCAAACATTTTTACAAATAAATAACTGAAAAGTAGGGTGTGCGTAATTATTCAGCCCCCTGAGTCAATACTTTGTAGAACCACCTTTTGCTGCAATTCCAGCTGCCAGTCTTTTAGGGTATGTCTCTACCAGCTTAGCACATCTAGAGACTGAAATTCTTGCCCATTCTTCTTTGCAAAACAGCTCCAGCTCAGTCAGATTAGATGGACAGCGTTTGTGAACAGCAGTTTTCAGATCTTGCCACAGATTCTCGATTGGATTTAGATCTGGACTTTGACTGGGCCATTCTAACACATGGATATGTTTTGTTTTAAACCATTCCATTGTTGCCCTGGCTTTATGTTTACTGTCGTTGTCTTGCTGGAAGGTGAACCTCCGCCACAGTCTCAAATGTTTTGCAGACTCCAACAGGTTTTCTTCCATGAAGAGAAGCACCCCTGGAGCATGATGCTGCCACCACCATATTTGACAGTGGGGATGGTGTGTTCAGAGTGATGTGCAGTGTTAGTTTTCCGCCACACATAGCGTTTTGCATTTTGGTCTCATCTGACCAGAGCACCTTCTTCCACATGTTTGCACATGGCTTGTGGCATACTGCAAACGGGACTTCTTATGGTTTTCTTTAAACAATGGCTTTCTTCTTGCCACTCTTCCATAAAGGCCAACTTTGTGCAGTGCACGACTAATAGTTGTCCTATGGACAGATTCCCCCACCTGAGCTGTACATCTCTGCAGCTCGTCCAGAGTCACCATGGGCCTCCTGGCTGCATTTCTGATCTGCGCTCTCCTTGTTCGGCCTGTGAGTTTAGGTGGACGGCCTTGTCTTGGTAGGTTTACAGTTGTGCCATACTCCTTCCATTTCTGAATGATTGCTTGAAAAGTGCTCCGTGGGATGTTCAAGGCTTTAGATTAGATTAGATTACACACAGGTGCACTCTATTTAGTCATTAGCCCTCATCAGGCAATGTCTATGGGCACTCAGACCAAAGGGGGCTGGATACTTACGCACACCCCACTTTTCAGTTGTTTATTTGTAAAAAATGTTTGGAATCATGTCTAATTTTCGTTCCACTTCTCATGTGTACACCACTTTGTATTGGTCTTTTATGTGGAATTCCAATAAAATTGATTTATGTTTGTGGCTGTAATGTGACAAAATGTGGAAAAGTTCAAGGGGGTCGAATACTTTTGCAAGCCACTGTGTATATATATATATATATATGATTTACAGAGAAACAGCAACTGAAAAAAAAAACTAAATATGACTCAAAAGGCAAGCGTATCGGGATTTATACCTGAGGCACTTTCACTTTGCCAAATCTGGGGGGCGTGATACCCTACTACACTTCCCTCATCCATGATCCCCCACCCACTACTGCTCACTCAGTTGGGCCTCTACCCATCCTGCTCGCACTCTCCAACAAACTGATAGACTTTAAAGGCTGCCGCAGGCAAGGCCAGTTTACATATATCTAACTCGACAGGCGAGCCATGAGGAAACAAAACCAATGACCCGTATAGATCCATTCAAATGCAAGGATGGAGAAAATGAGACACTGTAAGTCTTTTCCCTTTATCTTCCAGACAGTTCTTGAATAATTTCTCTTTTAAAATGTGTTGCTTTGTTGATTTAACATCACACTGTGTTTGGAATGAACACCGTGTCTTCAATCCTGCTATCAACCTAGTGACACATATTCTAAAACCTGCTGATGAAGTTTTGAGGCTTGCTTTAATAGAAGGAAGGCAAAGATACATTCAAAGATGCAAAGATACATTCATATACATTCATGTAAAGAAACAAATCAGATGTGGTATTAAATTACATGGAAAATTACTTACAAATGACGTGCAGCTACCTGTTGAGCTCCAAAAAGAATTAATATGCATTACCTGTCTAAGTATGCTCAGTACAAATACTATTTGAAATTTCCCAACTAACACTAATGTACTAAGAAAATACTGTACCAACTATTAATTATTAAATGCAAATGACAACCCTATGCATTGTATAGGATTTCATAGACAGGCAACATTTTACTAGTTGGCATTTTCTTTTATCATTTTCCTTTGATGGTACATGTGTTGAGTAATTATTTTAAGATATAGCTCGAATGTGTTGTTTTGGAAGGAACTGGAATAAACTGGATTATATGTAACTGAATTATAATCTGAATGTGATGGGGCAGAATTAAATTCCACTTGCACTGGAGTTATATGAGATGAGATGGTTTAAGGTAAATGACATGCAGCTAGATTTTAAATTGACCATTTTACTTATCTTTTTTGTAAACTAAAGCAGTGCCCATATACTGTGATTTTTAATAATTTGTTTTATTAATTTATTTTGTTTTTAGTCTTACTTTTACCTCTGGCCTTTTATGTATGAATTACTTTTCATAACAATGGTGATGCCCTGTGTTTTATTCTTATGAATTAATTAATGTATTTCCCAGTTATGATAAAAGCTACAGACTTCAGTAACATTCTTCAAAATGTAATTATCTATTGGTAAGACTGCTCCATTCCCTCAGTTGGTATCCATACATTACTATAGGTATTATGTCATACTAATATCATTGCTCTGTGGCTGAATCAATTGTGACTTGTAAGATTGCCCTTAATGAAGCCATTTTCCAACTATGAAAGATTCTAATAAATTAAAAGAAGCTAAATTGAATATATATCTTGAATAAAATAATGGCAACTGTATATATTGACTTCCAAAACTATACTTCCCCTTTCAAAGGTTTTTTTTAGATTTTGTTTAGTTTAGTTAGAAAAAGTTATGTATACAGACCCCTCTAAGTAAATAAATAAAATAACTTATTATCTTAATAATAATATAAAAATACATGTATTTATTACTAAATACATGTATTTATTAATTAGATGACTTTCCAGGTTTTAATGGATTTTTTGAGACTAAAGGGGCATACAAAAATAGGAGCACAGCCTTATCCTGAATTGTATGTTTTGAAAACAATTTTTTGAAAATTATTTTTCTTTTTCCTTCCACTTCAAAGCTATGTGCTTTATTGTGTTGGTCTACACATTGTATTAAATACATTGAAGATTGTCATTTTACCATGATACGATGTTAAACAGTTTGTAGGGTATAATAATTTTATAAGGTCCTCTATGAATGACCAAAATGCAAAACAAAAACAAGTTGTTTTCAGGATATCACGATTATATATTTATGGTTTTCTATAGGCTTTTTCTATACGCCTGCACTCTTTAGAATGTTATTTTCTTCCTGAATATAATCACAAAAAGTAAAACTGAAACACTGCTATCACTTAGCAATTAGCTACATGCCAAATGTTGTAGGTTAAATGTTAACTACTTTCACCTACAGGGTATTGCCTACCACATTAGCAAATGTTAGCATAGCCCAGGGTTATGCTTTCAAGATGATATCATAATTAATGGAGCGAGACTACATTGTTTCAGACACTATGTGGTATCACAGGTTTCTCAGCAGAGTTGGTTTGACAGATATTTAATCTTTAATTAAAAGGTGATTTGAGTAGAAACATTGCAGGTTAATTTCTGTTACATTTATTAAGGTGCACAAATGTATAATAATTCATGTTCATTGTTGATTTCTCTACTCAAATGGAGTAATTAATCAGTTTTACCTTTTGTTTTATTACCTTTTTTCAAAGGTTTTTGTTTGGGCTTGCAATTACAGCCATTTGTGTCTGGTTGCAGTTGATCTCCTGGTAATGTCTGTTCTTTGTTTCTGAGGTTATTAGCAAAACCTCCAGCACATAAACATTTATTTAATTTGGAAAATTGCAAAAACGTGGAAAGATATCGAAGGGAATATAAATAATGTGATTCCTACTCCTCTAAGCAACAATAAAAACATTATGTCCTTTTAAATAATTTGGAAAAATGGCTGCACTAATACAAATTCATCACTATGTTTAGGAATTACATCATGCAAAACAAATATCCAGTAACTGCTTTGCATATGGGGACTCCCTTGTTCTACTGGTGGACTTCAACGCTGACGTTGGCAATGACAGTGAGACTTGGAGAGGTGTGGGTGTCCATATGTGCACTTAGCACCAGGACACCTTAGGCCGCAGCTCAATAATCGACTTGCTTGTCGTTTCATCTGATCTGCAGCCGCATGTTTTGGACACTCAGGTGAGGAGAAGGGCAGAGCTGTCCACTGACCACTACCTGGTTGTGAGTCGGCTCCGGTGGACCTGGCAGGCCCAAACGTGTTGTGAGGGCATGCTGTGAACGTCTGGCAGAGTCTCCTGTGCGAAGGAGTTTCAGCTCTCACCTCCAGCAGAACTTCGAACTCGTCCTGGGGGAGGTGGGGGGCATTGAGTCCGAGTGGGCCATGTTTCGTGCCTCCATTGTCGAGCCGGCTGACCGGTGCTGTGGCCGCAAGGTGGTCGGTGCCTGTTGCGGCCGCAATGTGTTCCTCCACATTGAGAGGAGTCAGCCTGTTGCGGCGGCAACCCTCGAACCCGCTGGTGGATACCCGCGGTGAGGGATGCTGTCAAGCTGAAGAAGGAGTCCTATCAAGTCTTTTTGGTCTGTGGGACCCTGGAAGCAGCTGATAGGTACCAGCAGGCCAGGCGGAGTGCGGCACCGATGGTCACTGAGGCAAAAACTTGGGCGTGGGAGGAGTTTGGAGAGGCCATGGAGAACAACTTCTGTGTGGCTTTGACACGATTTTGGTCCACCATCCGGCATCTCAGGGGCGCAAAAGCGGTCGACACCATTTACAGTGGGGGTGGTGTGCTGCTGACTCGGGACGTTTTGGGTCGGTGGATGGAATACTTTGAAGACCTCCTCAAACCCACCGGGACACCTTCCAATCTGGAAGCAGAGTCTGGGTAGTTATGGTCGGGCTCTCCAATTTCTGGTGCCAAAGTCACTGAGGTGGTTAAAAAGCTCCTTGGTGGCAAGGCTCCAGGGGTGGATGAGATTCCCCCTGAGTTCCTTAAGGCTCTGAATGTTGTGGGGCTTTGTTGGTTAATGCGGCTCTGCAATGTTGCGTGGACATCAGGGGCAGTTCCCTTGGATTGGTGGTGGTCCCCCTGTTTAAAAAGGGGGACCACGGAGGGTGTTCCAACTACAGGGGTTCACACTTCTGAGCCTCCCTGGTAAGGTCTATTGGGGTTTTCTGGAGAGAGGGTCAGACGGATAGTCAAACCTTGGATTCAGAGGGAACAATGCGGTTTTCGTCCCGGCGGAGGGTGCGTGGGAGTTCACCCAACCAGTCTACATGTGTTTTGTCGACTTGGAGAAGGCTTTCTACCGTGTCTCTCTGGGAGTCCTGTGGGGGGTACTCCAGGAGTATGGGGTACCGGGCCCCTTGATACGGGCTGTTAGGTATAAACAGTGTCAGAGTTTGGCTCGCATTGCCAGCAATAAGTCGGGCTCGTTTCCAGTGAGAGTTGGACTCCGCCAAGGTTGCCCTTCGTTTTCACCGATTCTGTCCTTGACTTTTATGGACAGGATTTCTAGGCGCAGCCAAGGTGAGGAGGTGATCTGTTTCGGTGGCCTCATGATTGGGTATTCTGCTTTTTGCAGATGATGTGGTCCTGTTGGCTTCATTGGAATGTGATCTGTAGCTTTCACTGGTTCGTAGCTGAGTGTGAAGCAGCTGGGATGAGAATTAGCACCTCCAAATCTGTGACCGTGGTCTTAAGCCAGAAAAGGGTAGAGTGCTTTCTCCGGGTTGGGCACACGGTCCTTCCCCAAGTGAAAGAGTATACTATCTGGGGTTTTGTTCACGAATGAGAGAAAAATGAAGCGGGAGATCAATAGGCGGATTGGTAAGGCGTCTGCAGTGATGCGGGCACTGTACCGGTCTGTTGTGTGGAAGAAAAAGCTGAGCCGAAAGATGAGGGTTTCAATTTACCGATCGATCTACGTTTCTAACCTCATCTATGGTCACGAACTCTGGGTGGTGACCCAGAGAACGAGATCATGGATACAATTGGCTGAAATTTTGTTCTTCCACAGGGTGTCTGGGTTCTCCCTTAGAGATAGGGTGAGAAGCTCTGTCATCTGGGAGGGGGCTCAGAGTAGAGCCGCTGTTCCTCCACATTGAGAGGAGTCAGCTGAGGTGGCTCGGGCATCTGGTTAGGGTGCCTCCTGGATGCCCCCGTGTCCCGATAAGCAGAAGATGGATGGATGGATGGATGGATGGATGGATGGATGGATGGATGGATGGATGGATGGATGGATGGATGGATGGATGGATGGATGGATGGATGGATGGATGGATGGATGGATGGATGGATGGATGGATATGTTGCTTCAGTGGGTACACCGGGCTTTCAGATGGTTTTAAACACAGCCTTTTTGTGGTAATAAAAATCCACCACAATTTTCATCATGTCATTATTTTGTTAGTTCAAGATTCTAGTCTATTTTTCTTTAGTTTTGACCTCAAAGCATTATGATGAAAATTAATCTTCTTCTTAAATTATATTTACCAGCAAAGTCAATACCAAATATATAGTTGTCTTAGCCTTTAACTCAAAGATCCAATTTCCTTCTAATGTTTAAAATCACAAAGATCACTGACCTTCAGTCAAGAATAAAAAAGAAAATCTCATCTCAAACTACTCCTCAAAGAAAGTAATTAAAAGAAGATTAAACATCATATCCTCACTTTTTAAAGACAAATTCCCTGTCAGTATGATGTATTGTCATCATAATGGAGTTGAGCTGGAAAGGTCTTCACTGATACTTGTTGAGACCTACATATCAAGGCCTCTTATTATGAAGAAATAGTGAAGGATGTTGTTGAAAGAGACAAAATATGCACAGACAAATCTCTGGACCATGGTACAGAATTTATCAGCAGTATATCCGTCAACAAAATTTCAGAGGAAAACATAAATGGGGGCAATGAGGAGAGTAGGCCAATATTTTCACTTTACAAACATATTTCTCCAGACTGGAAGTAACATTACCATTTTGGAGTGTCCAAGAGAGAATTCAATCTGAGAGATAATCTGTGGAGGAACCTTACGATAAGGGTGATTTCAAATCATATTCAAAATCAGAATTTTCTGCCCAATTTTGAGGCTATGGCCTTTACTGAACGAACTGGATCTCCCAGTATCCTTTCACTGAACGAACTGCATCTCCCAGCATCCTTTCACTGAACGAACTGCATCTCCCAGCATCCTTTCACTGAACGAACTGCATTTCCCAGCACCCATTGCGCTGCCCTCGACCCATTCTCATTGGTCTGTGGCCAGTGATGACATCACAGAGTTGATAAAAGCAGCGCGAAGATTGAAATCTTCGTCTTTTGGTCCCCGAGCCGTGCCGTTAGGAGACGCTTTAATCCACTGCTAGCATTTTCCCTTTTTCCCGTTCAAACCTGCTTGACCAGGAATAACTTCCCTTTTAAACTTCGAAGTAAATCGGTCGAGCAAACAGACTTTCCTGTACCAGGTAGTCCGCGGGCCATCTGAGCTCTATTGAAACCGGCCCTGAGTCCCTTAGCGCCTAAAGTCGGACGTCAGCTTTTCTGACCTCAGTTTTGTGCAAACCACTCCTTTAAACTGGACACTTTCTACATTCTTCGTCGTGGACTGTGGAGAGCTGCCCCCACCAAGTTGGATTAAACTGGTTCATATCTTTGGTCTGGGTAGAGGAGAGGTCTTGACGGTTAATATCTGTTTTCTGTTGGTTAAAATAAGTCTATCAACTTGTTAACCACTGTTATTCTTGGTCGTCTGTCGCTGTATACCGACCCTGAATGTGCATGCTTTTTGTGTTTTATTATTTGACTTTGGTTGCAACCAGAAGCAGTATATTATATTGTATTATTTCCATGTTGTTTATTGTCCGCTGCAGTCGGCGCGTATCTGTTTAGACAGGTTGCGTGGCCCGTTCTCTGTCACCCCCGTTTCCTTTGTCCAAGCCACCATTGCTAATGAAACTAGCTTTTGTTGAGTCACCACGCAGTCTTCCCTTGTCTTCCTTTGTGAACCGATCACGCCAATTGATAAGGCTTGAGTTATTTATCGCATTGAAGGGGTGAGCTGAACCCCCCCTCATTCGCTCGCTGCCTCCCACACACACAGCTGCACACACACACACAGCCGCATACACACACACGCCCCTTCCCTCGACGTTAACTTTGTTCTATATTTTTGCATGCGTTAGAATAAGTGGAAATTATGAATGAAATTTAATCTTTAAGGTTGACCTATTTCATTAATAAATTCCCTTAAGTAACGAGAAGTTTCCTGTGCTATTTCAGTGTGTGCTGTGAAGTTTGTTTTAACCCCGTGGACGAACTCTACGCCTTTTCAGAGAGACTGACAGTCTGGTTTAATTAAAATTATCTCATTTATGAGATTGGTGCCCCTATATCTTTAATAAACAGGTTAAACTCGAATGTCATCAATAATTATATTAATATAAAATTATTGATTATAATTATTGATGCTCAGAAAACCAGACAACTTTTTATTATTAGTAGTTACAACACCAATATTGTGTGCACAAGAAATGTATTTTATCTCAGTTTTTAGGCATTTGCAGTGTACAAACATAAAGTAAGAATATATCAACTTTAGAGGAAATATGATAAAGGATACAAGGAACAGTATCTACATGTATTTACAGACACTTTTGTATATAAAGAAACGAAAAAAAGAATGATTATTGTGACAGAGCAAATATGCTTATTTTGTTCACAGTAGAGTAGTTGACTACTTCGGGTTTAAGTTGTTCATTGTTTAGCCTGGGGTAAAGAAACAGTCTCTGTGGCGGGTAGTTTTTGCAAATAGCACTCTGTCTCTGACCTAAAGATAAAAGTTTAAACACTGTGTGTCCAGGATCTGTGGGTTTTTCAGAAATGATAGCTGCTCTTATCCCTCTTGACCACTTCCAAGTCCTGGAAGGAGAGAGGGTCAGCCCCAATGATCTACTGTGCAGATCTGATTGTCAGTGGCAATCTGATTCTGATAAGGTAAGGCAAGGCAATTTAATTTGTGTAGCACACTTTCAACAACAAGGTGATTCAAGGTGCTTTACATGATTAGAGGTCAAATAAAAACAGCATTAAAACACAAAGCACATAAAGTAAAAACAGCAGTAAAGGAAGAAGCACACACAGATACGTCATGGCATTAAAAAGCAAGAAACAAAAAAAGGTTATATGAAAACATTACTCAAATGCAGCTCTAAACAGATACGTTTTTAGTTGGGACTTAAAAGAACTCAGTGTTTCAGCAGCTTTGCAGTTTTCTGGAAGTTTGTTCCAGATTAGAGGAGCATTGAAACTGAAAGCTGCTTCTCCGTGTTTGGTTCTAATTCTAGGGATGTTGAGTAGACTGGAATTAGATGACTTGAGTGGTCTGAAGGGGTTGGTACCATGACAACAGGTCTTTAACATACTTTGGTGCTAAGCCATTCAATGATTTATAAACTAGTAAAATTATTTTGAAGTCTTTTCTCTGAGCTACATGGAGCCAGTGTAAGGACTTTAGAACTGGGGTGATTTGCTCTACTTTCCTGGTTCTAGTGAGGACATGAGCAGCAGCATTCTGGATCAGCTGCAGCTGTCTGATTGACTTTTTAGGCAGACCTGTGAAGACGCTGTTGCAGTAATCAATCCGACTAAAGATAAATGCATGGATGAGTTTTTCGAGGTACTGTTTTATTTTTTGAAAGACTAAAACAAAAGGGGAAAAACACAAATAATGAACTGTAGTTTAAGAATTTTTTTTTAACTTGGGTAAGAAGGAAGCTGTTGTTCAAAATATCCAGCATTTATTAATTGTAAGAATGAAATGGCAAACTTATATCTATGCTTCACATGTTTGCTTTGCATACAAACATAGGCTACATACCTGTTGTATCTGATTCAGGGGTTGTTGTTGCTGCAGCACTCAGGCGGTCAAACACCGTGCATCTTTCAGTTTGCAGTTGGTGTATTTTGGCAAGGTGTTTGGTCAAATTACTTGTGTTCCCGCCTTTGCAAGCAAAGCTTTTATTACATATGTGACATCGTTCATTGTCGGCATCTATTTTCGTACAATGAAGCCAAATTTTGGATCTTTTCGTTCGCTCTGCCATCGTATCTGTAAGGTGAACACACACATGAGCGCACAGCAGTCGCTACTCCGTCCCCGCAGCGTGTGTGCTTGTTAAGGAGAAGTGGGCTGCAATACAGTGTTCGGCTTGTGTTTATATCTCCTGCAAAACATGAATTTCAATTTCAATTCAATTCAATTCAGTTTATTTATATAGCGCCAATTCACAACAGATGTCATCTCAAGGCACTTAACAAGAAGTCATTTCAATACATTTATACAAACGTTCCAATCAGTTAAAAAGTTTCCTATGTAAGGAATCCCAGCAGATTGCGTCAGTCATTGGCGTGAGGTTGGGCCCCGTTGATGCAGACTTTCCAACCACAGCAATCCTTCAGCAATCCCTCATACTGAGCAAGCATGTAGTGACGGTGGAGAGGAAAAACTCCCCTTTAACAGGAAGAAACCTCCAACAGAAACAGGCTCAGTAGGAGCGGCCATCTGCCACGACCGCCTGGGGGTTTGAGAAGACAGAGCAGAAACAGAGAAGGAACAGAAAATCTGATATAAGAGAACTTTCTATGTTACAGAAAGTGAAAAGTTAATAACAGGACACAGTGGATGTTCAGTTACTGGGAGGATCATCCCAGTCGATGCCCCTCGTCCAACAGGGCATTGCAGCCAAGCAGGATACCAGACCAGGTATATCTTCTATGGAGAGAAAAACACTGAGAGAAAACAAAGTTAACAGTCGAAATAACAGAATGTACTGTAATACAACTGGAGAGTCGTAGGAGAAAAGGAAGTAGCAGAGTGAAGAAAATTGGTAAGTCTGTCCTCCAGCAGTCTAAGCCTTTAGCAGCATAACTACAGAGATAGCTCAGGATGACCTAAGCCACTCTAACTATAAGCTTTATCAAAAAGGAACGTTTTAAGCCTGGCCTTAAAAGTAAACAGAGTGTCTGCCTCACGGACTAAAGCTGGGAGCTGGTTCCACAGGAGAGGAGCCTGATAACTAAAAGATCTGCCTCCCATTCTACTTTTAGAAATCCTAGGAATTACAAGTAAACCTGCAGTCTGAGAGCGAAGGGCTCTGTTAGGAACATAAGGAACAATTAGATCTCTGATGTATGATGGAGCTTGATTATTAAGGGCTTTGTATGTAAGAAGAAGGATCTTAAATTCTATTCTGGATTTAACAGGGAGCCAATGAAGGGAAGCTAAAACAGGAGAAATGTGATCTCTCTTTTTAATATTCATCAGAACTCTTGCTGCCGCATTTTGGATCAACTGAAGGCTTTTAATGGCATTTTGTGGACTACCTGATAGTAAAGAATTACAGTAGTCCAGCCTTGAGGTAACAAATGCATGGACTAGTTTCTCAGCATGACTCCTGGACAGGATGTTTCTAATTTTAGGAATATTCCGGAGGTGAAAGAAAGAAATCCTAGAAACCTGTTTAATATGGGATTTAAATGTCAAGTCTCGGTCAAAAATAACACAGAGGTTCTTTACGTTATTACTGGGGGCCAATTTAATGCCCTCCAGATGAAGTGATTGACTAATCAGTTTCTGTTTAAGAACTTCTGGTCCAAAGACAGCAACTTCTGTTTTGTCAGAATTTAAAAGCAAAAAGTTTAAGGTCATCCATGTTATTATGTCTTCCAGACATGCCTGTAATCTACCTAACTGACTGGGTTCATCGGGATTTATGGATAAATATAGTTGTGTATCATCTGCATAGCTGTGGAAATTTATCCCATGCTGTCTAATGATTCTACCAATTGGGAGCATATATATGGTGAACAGAATTGGTCCAAGCACAGAACCCTGTGGAACTCCACAAGTAACCCTTGAGAGTGAAGAAGATTTATCATTTAGATGAACAAACTGGAATCTATCAGACAAATATGATTTAAACCAGCCTAGTGCTGTTCCTTTGATCCCTGCAACATGTTCAAGCCTTTCTAAGAGAATATTATGATCGACTGTGTCAAAAGCAGCACTGAGATCTAACAAAACCAGAACAGACACAAGTCCATTATCTGAGGCCATGAGAATATCATTAGTAACCTCCACCAGTGCTGTTTCAGTGCTATGATGAGCTCTAAAACCTGACTGAAACTCTTCAAACAGCTCGTTATTGTTTAAATGCTCACAGACTTGATTAGCAACAATTTCCTCAAGGACTTTGGATAAGAAAGGAAGGTTAGATATAGGTCTGTAATTCACTAAGTCATCTTGATCAAGGGAAGGTTTCTTGAGTAAAGGTTTAATTACAGCCATTTTAAATTCTTGTGGTACGTATCCGTTTACTAAGGATAGATTCATCATATCCAAAATGGGGCCAGGAACCAAATGGAACACTTCTTTAAATAATTTGGTTGGAATTGGGTCCAACATACAAGTTGAAGGTTTAGATGAGGCTAATATTTTTGATAATTCCGAAAGCTCAACTGAATCAAAACAGCCTAAGCACAACTGAGGATCTACAGTTCTTTCCGATACTGCCTCATTTACTGAGGAAGAAGTAATCATACGACCTTAATTTTACCGTTAAGAGGACCGATAAGGCTGAAGCTTATTGGTCCGGGTGGACCATCAGAATCAGCCCCGGGGCCAATTTAATACCGGGTTTCGGTACCCATCCATATGTGGTGGAAGGGTAAATACTTTTAAAGGTTTCAACTGAACTGTCCGCTAGAAAACCCTTTTTTACAGTTATCTCACTGTGGCTAGATATTTTAGCAGAGATGGTACTTTCAAAGAAAATACAGAAATGGTCAGATAATGCAGTATCAATTACTGAGATGTCAGATATAGTTAAACCTTTGCTGATAATTAAGTCCAGAGTGTGTCTTCTATTGTGTGTTGGCTGTTTGACATGCTGGGTCAGGCCGAAGTTGTGAAGAGTGTCACTTAATGTTTTAGCTAGTCTATCCTGGGGGTTGTCAGTATGAATGTTGAAGTCCCCTACAATGATTAATTGGTCATAATCGACACATTACGGAGAGAAGGTCGCCGAAATCATTAAAGAAGTTAGAGTTATGTTTAGGAGGCTTATGTAAACTTAGGAATAGAGCTTTTTTAGGCTCATTTATCTGGGTGGCTAGGTATTCAAAAGAGTCAAATGTGCCCAGGGATACCTTTTTAAAGTTCATTGAATTGTGAAAAATTGTGACTACACCTCAACCTCGTCTGTGTATCCTGCTCTCAATCAAGAATTTGTAGTTTGGAGGAGTAGATTCTATCAATACACGTGTTTCATTATTTATATCTAGCCATGTTTCTGATAAAAAAATGGCATGTATTTTATGTTCAGTGATTAGTTCATTAATTAGGAGTGACTTTCCTGATAGAGACCTAATATTTAATAAAGCTAATTTAAGTGATTTTATTATTGGTAGCTGAGCTTTCTGACAGGCGATCAACTTGAGATTTGTTTTATTATAAGTGTGTTTGGCTTTATTTTTTTGTTTTCTTTTGCTAATAATGACTTGAATAATTTTTTTGGGGTGGCTGGACAATTTATGGGAGACGGTGGGATTAGGATTAGTGTTCGGTTCCCTTGCCCATCAAATGTCCGTGATTAATAGTTCTGGCATTGGCAGAGTACATCCAGTGTTAGTCCCAGAGGCCTGATGTAGTCCAAGTTTCGGTGTTAGTTGTGATCCAATTCTAATTTGTGCTTTCAGTCTGTCTGAGAAATCTCTAAATGGAGAGACATTAGGTGTCGATGAGTCTGAAGACCTTGTGATACTTGTACATTGAACTGCAAAGTGTTCTTCATCTTTACTCGCTGCTGGAAAAGTTTGTTCTGATTTTTTATTTTGTACAGCACTTTGTTCAGCTCTCATGCTGTTTTTAAATGTGCTTTATAAATAAACATGGTATGATATAGTATGGGAATGTTTGACATGTCATTTATGCCATTTTTAGTCAAATATGAAAATAATTTTAAAAACTGCATATTCCTTTTGCATTGTGTTATTGTTTGAGAGATGGTTGTCTTGTTGCCTTTAGATTCCATAAAAGTCATTTTAAATCTACATCTGCCAATGCTTTAGGGTTAGCTATAACTTTTAACTTTAAAAAAAACTTTTTTTGTCAAGCAAAATTTGATATGAAAAAGACAAAAAAATCTCTAAAAATCCAGCCACACGAAGTTTGAACACATTTACAATAGCACATTGTGAACAACAATAACTGATTATGCAAATGAATGAATGAATACTTTATTAATCCCAAAATGGGGAAATTCAGTTTCCAGTACAACCCGTCCAAGAACATACAAACAACACACGTACATACAGGGTCAGGTATACTGTGGGTTGCAGCCAGCTTCCGCGTCGCTCCATATGCAGATAAGAAATGGTGACAAGAGGTGGGGGAAGGGAGGAGGGGAGAAGAAAAAAATGCTTCTCTGCCCTGCCCCCTATAGGCAGGGCCACCTTAACCACCTGATAGGCCCCAGGGCAGAAAGGCTCAGTAAACCCTAAATCAATGCATTGACCAAATAAATGGATGGATGTGCCATAACTTTCTCCAGCGGAATAGAAACAAAACTGAAGTGATTATTTTTGGACCCAAGGAGGAAGATCAAGAGTCAGCACACAGCTTCAATTAATACAGCTAGAAACTGCTGATCAGGCTCGTCACCTAGGTGTAGTAATGGACTCAGACCTGAACCTCCAGGGTCACATAAAGGCAATAACAAGGTCAGGGTTCTATCACCTGAAGAACATCTCTAGGATTAAAGGACTGATTTTGCAACACGACCTAGTAAAACTCATCCATGCGTTTATCTTTAGTCGGATTGATTACTGCAACAGCGTCTTCACAGGTCTGCCTAAAAAGTCAATCAGACAGCTGCAGCTGATCCAAAACGCTGCCGCTCGCGTCCTCACTAGAACCCCGAAAGTAGAGCACATCACCCCAGTTCTAAAGTCCTTACACTGGCTCCCTGTAGCTCAGAGAATAGACTTCAAAATAATTTTACTAGTTTATAAATCATTACATGGCTTAGCATCAAACTATGTTGAAGACCTGTTGTCATGGTACCAACCACCAAGACCACTCAGGTCCTCCAACTCTAGCCTACTAAACATCCCTAGACTCAGAACTAAACATGGAGAAGCAGCTTTCAGTTTTTATGCTCCCTTTATCTGGAACAAACTTCCTGACGAGTGTAGAGATGCTGAAACTCTGAATTGCTTTAAATCGAGACTAAAAACCCATCTGTTTAGAATTGCCTTCGAGTAAATGCTTGATGTCATATGTATGAAATGTGTTCATGCTCTCTTGCTTTTTTTATCTTTCTCTTGCTTTATTGTGTATCATGTGTAATGTGTGTTTCTTTTATGTGTTTTTTAAAAATCACTAAATCATGTAAAGCACCTTGAATTACCCTGCTTTGAAAGTGTGCTATACAAATAAAATTGCCTTGCCTTGCCTTGCCTTGCCTTATATACGGCTCCTATATAGGTGTGTATAGATAGATACACTATTTATACATAAGCTACTGTTGGCTATCTATACATAGCCAACATATCTATCTCATTTTAGTATTGAACACCATAATACATATAACAAAGTAGTGAATACCACCATCACCTCTGCATGAACATCAAATAGTGATGACAGCAGAAACAAAGAACAGCAGCTAACAAGTGAGTGCAAGGACCTTCTATTTAAAGAAGGCAAGGCAAGTTTATTTGTATAGCACAATTCATGTTACAGGACAATTCAAAGGGCTTTACATAAAACATCAAAAGCATTACAACAGGGTGCAGAAAAAGCAAAAGTACAGGAATAAAAAGCATGATTTGAAATGAAAAAAAAAATCTATCTTAAAACAAGCCAAGCAGATTTATAACTATAACTATTTATGAGCTAAAAATCTAATCAAAAGCAGCTGAGAACAGGTTGTTGTGCATCATGCACACACACACACACACACACACACACACACACACACACACACACACACACACACACACACACACACACACACACACACACACACTCCTTTCAGCACCATGGGCAGCAATATGGCCAATGTGTCAGCAAGTGCTTATTGATTTACATTTAACCTGTTCCACCCCAGAGCCCCCGCCGCCGGGTCACTGTGGGGGAAGGGCGGATAGAATGTCCGAATTTCGTTGACCTGTGGTCACTGATTGCTAAGCATGTCCTATCATTATAAACCTCAGAATCTTAGCTAAAGACTCATAAATAGTTTTTGTGACCTCCAAACCCAGAAAAAATAACAAGCAACTAAAAGAGCAGTTGTGCTATTTTGCGATTTTTACATGAACACATTCAACCGAACCTGTCGGTCACCCTGCCGAACAGTACCGAGCAAACTTTGCCTTCCCTGAAAGCCAGCATCTCACAGATTCTAAAGTTGCAAGTTTCATCACGATAAGTGCAAATTTCAACAAATGAGCAGCAAAATAAGCCCAAGAATACGTACAGCATTTGAAAATTCAAGAGCATAAATGTTTCCTTAGCCTACCTTTGTTTTTTCCCGTGCTGAAAAGAATAATCCACCGTGATATGACTGTATTTCCAAAATAACTAAAATATCCAGTGTGTATTTAGAAAAGAAAAAGTAAAAAAAAAAAAAAAAAAGAACTGCAGTAGAAATCTCACATGTCTCGCTCCTATTGGCTGCGCCTCCTCACCTGCGGTTTCCTGCTGCGCTGGCTGCTCCATGCCTACAGGTGCTGCTGCTGCACCCTCCTCTCTGCCCGGTGTGTCAGAGAGCTAGCTATGTCCAACTTCCTTAGCTGACTTAAGCCCCGTTTACACGAAGGAAAAACGCAGATATTTCCCTACGGTTTGGCATCTCATTTACATGAAAACCCAGTTTTTATCACAAAAAACGATTTTTTCTAAAAACTCCGGCCAAAGCGGCAAAGATTTGCGTTTTCTCCGTTTTAAGTGTTTGCATGTGGACAGAAATAACCGGAGTTTTCAGCTCTGCAACATCACTTTCCGCGACAAAAATGCTCCTACGTCACTTGTGCGACCTGTGTTTACACTCAGAAACAGCATTTATGCCCTCAGAGATGTTTTGGCACAAGCTTAATTACTGCTCTATGTAGAAGTTAGAACATAGAAAGTTACTCTGAGCGGATAGGATTTGGGGGAACTACTGCCCCCTACAGGTTTGCCATGTCTATGAATGTGCTTAACAACACACTTATGCGGTTAGGTGTGGACGGAGATTTTTTTTTAAATGAGGTGGTGAAAATATTCGTTTTTTTAAAAACCCAGCTACGTGTGCACATAGCCTTAAATAATTCTGTCAGCTAAGGCATTTTCCTTCTTATTTCTTTGTCTCGAAGCTCCTTCTCACAAATCGCTTTTCTTTTCTGAGCACTACTCTCAAATTTCTTCCCCAACATTTTTCCACGTTTCTTTACATCTAGATGACCACGCCCTGTGATTGTCTAAATTGTTTGATTGGTGAGCTCATGGTGCAATGGGAACTTTAGAGGCCATGTGGGTGAAGTAGGTGACTTGTAATTTGGATCAATCAGCAGCATTAAATCAGCATATGAGATGATTGACATAAAACCTGACAAGGGGGGGGGTTACCTGAAATGATAGGCCCCCTGAGCATCATAGGCCCCTGGCCACTGCCCCGGTTGGCCCGTGCATTAAGGCGGCCTTGCCTACAGGAGGACCGGGCTGAGGTGATAAAAAGAAAATCACCTCAATACATTAAAGCACATATATCAGCACAGCAAATGATAACACAAGGGAGGAAAGGGTGGGTGTGGGATCTCCCATACAGCAGACTGGGTTCCCAACTTCATCAGCGTGCCTGTCCAGCACATCGTCCCGAAGTGGGAGGGAGGTTAAGGATGTGACGAGCACGTTGAACTCAAGGGGCGCGTGCATGTCTGTGGTTGTTGTGTTGTGTGTTGTGTTGTGTTGTGTGCGTCAGTAACAGAGTCCGTGAACTCCTCCTCGGTTCACTCTAGATGAGCTGAGTCCAGAAGCTCGCAGGCCCGTGTGAAGGAGGGGTTGGGGAGGGGGGAGAGCGTCGTTCTACATAAATATCCAGGTGAGTTTTGAGATGTCTGGCCTTCCAAGGCCAACACCGGGTGACAATTCAGATAGAAATTCATTTGGTCCAGACTGGAGCTTGTTGCATCAGCCTTAGAATCTTTCAGCGGTCTCGATGGCGACTCCAAACAGCCGTATCAGTGGTCCTCCCACCTGGCTGAGAAACTTCTTCAAGTTGTTTTCCACACCGCGTACATGTTCCTCAAACGCAGCCAGCTTGCTGCTCAGAGCATCCAGCTCACGATTTTGCTCGTTCAATGCATGAGTGTTGACAGCACGACACATTCCTTCGTGAAGCTGTAAAAGCTTGCCAATTGCTTCAAACTGTTTTTGAATTTTGCAATACATCAGGAATCCACCCATATCAAACAGCAGAAACCTGGTAATCATGAATCCAATTATGTAGTTATCTTCAACGTCCTCCACGGACCTCAGCACAGACATATTAAAAAAAATTATCCTGCCACGAGTGTCCCGTCAAGACAGGAGGGCTTTCCCTTAGCCATTTTATGGGTATAGAAATTATTATCAATTGCATTAAGAGACCAGCTGACCAGATCCATATTTGAGCTTGTGGAAGGAAATGCAGAGAGAGGTTCCAGATAGGCAGGAGATACAAAGAGCGTCTGTCCTCGTCGAGAGCAGGTAGAGAAGAGTACTGTACAAGACTGCACATTACAAATACTGTAACAGAAATCAAATCCAAATCCTGCTGGGAAATGAAATGAGCCTCTCTGTAAAGTTTATCAGCAGAAGGAAGAGAGAACTGCTTAAAATGTCGTAATAGATAGCTGCATTGACCATGGACTTCAGAAAGCACAGTGGGCCAACACCAGAAGCTGAAATGGGACCAGAAATCACCACGAAGGTGAAAACTTCACAATGGACTTTAAAAACAAAGTGGATTCTGTGCACTGTTCCTCCAGACTTTGGGATCTTGATTTGAAAATTAAATGTAAACTTTACTTTCATCTAAAAGGAGGACCACTAAGCAACAATGAAGTGGACAGACACAAGAAATGCAATCGGGCGTCAGTCAGAGGGTTTAAGTGCAGTAAGAGAAAACTAGTTATTGGCTTAGTCGCACTGAATTTGGACTTTTGAAATGCATGTTTACACCTTAGTCCGGCTGAAGTAGAACCAAACTGATCTTCTGTTAATCAAGCTAACACACCCAGATAATGTGGTTTAAAAAAATGTGTATCTGCAAATAAATGCCAGCACAACTAAGCTGAGCTATTAGCAGCCTGGGTAGCCTACTCCCCCCTTTGGAAAGTGACGAGAAGGGGGAATAACAATACTGGAACGAGCAGCAACGAGTGTAACACAATCAAAGTACAGTACTTACAAAATGTACTGTGCTGCAGCGTTGTTGTCGTCCATTTCTTCGCTCATTGTTCATATTCTGCTTCACTGTTGCCAGCTATAGTTTACAATTTGTGTGACGCTCTAGGCCGACTGGAAGAATGCAAACGTGAAAGGGTGCATGGCACATACTGTTGCACAGTCGAACTCACTTCATTGAATAATTCGATTTTCTGAGTAATATGTAAAGTGGGATAAAGACTCCCATTCTGTTTAAGCTATTAGCTTGATTTTTATTGCCAAAAGCTCAATTTAGATGTACATGTAAACGTGCTGATTGACTTACTTCTGGACATCTGTCAAATCCGATCAAATGTCTTCCCATTGATTGTGTAGCCTATTAATCCAGACTGAGACGATTTAGAGGCTCAGGTAAGCTTTGCATGTGTTTTGAGTTGATTAGCTAATTAAGGTGAGATGCCGTGAATTTCAAATAATTAACTTTTTCACAACATACTAATTTTCGGAGACACCAAATTTAGGGTTTTCATTATCTGTACGCCAAAGTAAAGGTTTGAAATATTAATGTGTGTAATGAACCTAAATATATGTTTTCCCTTAATGCAACGAGTGACAAAAATATTGAAGACTTCACAATATTCAAAAAAAATTTGACGTACCCATATGCTACCCCTTAATGTTCCGAGGGCCCGCGGGCGGGCCCAGCCCATTTCCTAGTTTAAATCCACCGATTTTCTGACTTCTAACTTCTATGAACCTATACATATTTTATATAATTGGAAAGCTAAGAGTCTTGTGATTCCAATTATGGCTGGTGATCAAGGATACAATCATAACTGAAGACACAGTGAGCGCTATTGCCAACACAAACGTTCTCCTGATGGAGGAATAAAAATATGGAACTCACCACTTTGTAGTCCAATAAACTTGACAAAACTGATCTATTTCGAACAAAAATGTTTTTTTACATCACTAAGGGTCCGATTAAAGCTCTCCAATAAAGTGATTAGTCCCGGACAACAGCAAAACCGATAAAAAATGTAAAACAAACAGTGAAAATGCGCTCCCGAAATGTCTATGGCCATTTTTGGTAAGTAACTCGAAGGAGATGGCGCATATGGCACACTTTTGACCACCTTTGACCTGTAGTTATAAAAAGGTGTGCAGAATACTCATTTTTTGGTTTATTGCTGTCAAATTTGGTGTGGATGAAGGTAATACTTCAGGCTTTAGGCCCACAGTGTGTTTTAGGTCCCAACCTATTTTTAAAGCCATTTTTACAGCATGTATTTACATAAAATAAATAATCGGACATAAAAAAAAAAAAAAATTCAGTGTATCAAAATTTATATTGCTTGGTAAAAATAAGACTCAGAGATATTAACACAGTTCTGGGATACATTTTAGAGTGTTTGCTTTCCAAAGAGACCCCAGCCATGTCTCTACTCAAAATGAGAGTAGAAAGAACAGCTTTAAGTTAATTTTGGGTATGCATTTTTTTAAAATGTAGGGCGGAAATTGCAAAAATGTTAAATTTGAACAGGCCCAGTCTTTCACCAGTCAGCTATAAAGTTAGTTACCATCAGCCTAAACTAAGGGTGAATGTTAGGTTAAAAAGTGGTTGACCTACAATGAATCACACAAGGGTTGGAGAGAATATGGAGTCAATAAGCTCTGCAGAGGTAGATGTGGATAATCAGTTCTGCAGAGGGAGACCAGGAAAATACTATAAGGAATGAGCCAACCGTGTCTGTCTGTTCTCAGCCTCCCAGTGTCATAGTCTCTGGTCTCTGGTCTCTGGTCTCAAAGAGCACCCCCTCTGCAGTCTCTCTTTATTTAGTCACACTTCATTAACCTATTAAAAGAACAGGATGTCATGCAAACGAGCATGTGACTGAAACCAAAATGACATTTAAAAAGTACATTAGAAAGACACCCTAAGAAAATAATAATACAACATTATTATTTTACCTAACAGTGAATATAAGGAAGAATCTTTGACACAAAAAAACATAGGAAGCATTATTTTTAGCTGGCTATCACAAGTCTTTGTCAATAATATAATAGTCATCTAAATCTGTTTATTTCTCTTAATTAAAGCAATGCTTCTATTTCTGTTAAAATATGTTGTATTTTTTAAGATACAGTAATATGTAATTGCTGCATAAACATACAAAGTTAAACAGTAAAAGCACAAACACAATTGCAAGCAAACAAATTAAATTATTTTTGAAAGGGTTACTTCCCAGTCCTTTTTAAACCATGCAGTTTTTTTATTACAGTATTCACATTAATGCAACCAGACATTTCAACCTTAGAAATCTTTTCAGGCATCTAAATAATGGCCAGTATTCATATCCTAACAGTTTTATATAATGTAATGTGTTCATTCACCATTTTAAAGTGAATTAGGACATACAACATCTTTGGAGCATTTAGATTGAAAAATAACAATATGAAATCCTAAAGATTTTACCTGTGAGGACTTCCATATACAGTAGTTTGTGGAAAAGACACTTGGTAACTGTAAAAGCCCAAAAAACCTGGCCGATTCTCAATGTCTCCAAGGACACCTCCTATCTACAGGCAGGGATGATAACTTCTGCTTTAATGATCTTGTCAGGGTCATTCAAATTAGAGACCTGCATGAAGGTAAATGAGAATGAATTGAGATATAATCCTCTAACACTGCAGACTTCATCAGCATGAGGCCAGAGACATATCTGTTTTAGAGGTTCTTTATGTGAGAAGGAGGAAGCTACCCAACGACAACCCTATTATCTGTTTCTGTTCAAGGTTAAAGCCAGGAGATCTATAGAATTTATAATAGAAAAATAGATTATTTCTACATGAGCATAGGTTTTTATCATATCTCAAACTGTTATAGGTGATCAGTGTCATTATGACTGATGAAGTCTCACTCTATGTTATTCAAAATGCAAGTAAAAGGTGATGATGACTTTCATTTCCTCTGGAGATAGCATCTTTGTAGCATGCCCATGTGGATAAAGAGAACAAAGATTGAGGTAAAAGCCAAGTGCCCCAATTTTAGGGGCAGAATAAGTAGATAGTGCTAGAGAAGTAAATGAGTCAATGATTTATTTATAACGTTCTGCTTTTCACCTCACTGATCAAGTGAAAAGCAGGATGTGTTGCTTTCTGATGTAAACGGAATAATCATGCAACGCAAACTAAACACTCAAAAAGCCAACCTTAAACATTGGTGGACACATCTGGTTTGTGCTGGGAGAAAGCAGTAATGATGACATTCTAGTATTCTTCTGGACATCGTGCAGTGGCATACCCATAAATTGCTTTTTAGGTGGGCCCAGCACAAAATGGGTGAGCCATATAAATAATATTGAAATTAAGTTATTTTTACTGTTGCTTCAACAGGTATGTGTCTGTACACATCGGAAACTGCTTAGAACAAAGCATCCAGACAAATTAAAACATATGTAAGATCACCGATTGGTCAACTATTCCCAAGTGACTGTGGGAAATGTAGTAGCAATGTGTTTCAAAGAAAACTCCATAAACTGTTTTTTAATAACATAATTTACTTTATTTATTGTGATATTCAATTATTTTAATGCATGGAACTACTTTATTGGATTAATTTGGAACATTTAGCTAGGGATTGTGATATTGTCAATAAAAGTGTACATTTAAAATCCACAATCTTAGACTTACACAAAGGAATCTCACAGCTTACCTTAGGTTGTCCGGAGAGTTCATAAGGCATGTTATTCAAAACAGCCAATGACCGCAAGTCTTGCAAAGATGGATACATGACCTCCAGTTTTATTCTGTTTTATGTTAGGATGATTTTAAGTGACACGCCTAAAAAATAAAACATAATTATAAATATAATCTCTTTTAATTTCTTTTGAGAAAGTCATATATTTGGGTGGGCCCTGGTCCAAAATGGTTGGGCCTAGCTTTCCCCAAACCCATAGCCCAACCCCTAGTAGGGTGTCCCAAATTGCACAATTGCTAGGGGTCAGGTCATCCCCAGTGTGTAGCAACCTTGCCTACAAATAGACCCAATTTAAATGTTTTGAATGCAGTGTATTCATATGCTGCCAATTTACACTCAAAATAGTAACAATTTTCTCAGTTAACATATTTTTAAATATATTATTGTGTTTATTTTTTAACATTTTGATGTCTAGTTATAAATGTTCTGTTTTATTACATTTGATATCACAGTTATTTAATAATAATCAACAGATAAAATAGCAAAAAAGAAATTAAACTAAAAAATGTTTACCATCACAACCATTATATTATATTGTTCATGCATACATTGTGATGTTCATTGCATACATTGCGTACCCAAGTGAAAAATACATGTTCTAAACATATTCAGTATTTTGCATATTTTGGACATACATATGGCTGCAGTCAAACCAATCATCTGCATGTATCAAAAAACATTATAGTTCATTTTTTGTTAGTTTATTTACTTTTTTTTCCCCACGGAGCGATTTAATAATTTAATATTTAATATATAATATATAACAATATTCACATGGACCGGCAGATAAATACAACAAAACAAAGAGAAATGACCGGCATAAATATATCTTTATTAATAATGAATCAAAATGTGTACTCAGAACTTTATTAGCGTTTCTGTAACATCGCACCAATAACATAATATGACTAACATCCTATCTGCGCTCTAACGTTCTTTGGTCACTTTAGTATTGTTTAAGCATGCCTTTAAAATAAGATTTATCACAAAAGCAATTATAAAGTGCTTGAAAAATAAAAAGTTGACCTGCGATGGATTGGAGACCTGTCCAGGATGTACCAGCCTCTTGCCTGATGAATGCTGGAGATAGGCACGAGTTTACCTGCAACCCTGCAGAGGATGGACGGGTATAAATAGTGGATAGATGGATGGATGGATGGATGGATGGATGGATGGATGGATGAAAAATAAAACTCACAACAATGCTGAATCAGTGGGAGACCAGTGGCTATTTCTCTGTAAAAAGATGGTTCCCTCTGAAGCAGTATTAAAGGTTTTATTGCCTTATTAGAAAGCAGATTATACAGAGCAGGGGCTTGGTGCATTGAAATTTTCTGTCACGTTAAACACATATAGGGCCTAATTTAACAAAAGTTTGCTCTTGCTTAAACATATGCAAACCTCACAGCGGGTGCAAAAACATGCAGCAGGTGATTTACTAAGCAGGCACAGGAAGGACTGCACCTGTTAAAGGCGCAGCAAGATGTACACAATCCCTTTAGTGCTTTTGCTCTTGATGACTATTTAATATGGGAGTTTCTGTCAGAAGGTGGAAATATTGAGAGGGGAACATAGAAATATGTAGACGTTCCTCGCGCAGCGTGATTAATCAAACATGACAGTGCCTGCACCAGCTGTTTTGCATCTATTTTTACCACCTCTGAAAAGCATGTCTTAACTTTGCGCCACCACGATTCAACATAAGTTTGTTACTGACAAACAAAAAATAGTATTTTCACACATTCTAACCTAATAGTAATTAACACTCTAATGGGCATTAACCTGACAGTTATGTTGATTTTACCACTTTTTTCCAAAGATGCATCATAATGCACTGCACGCTCAACACATCTGAACCTGCTATCTTTGGAAAACGGCAACTTCATGGAGAGCGCACACATTAAGTTTATTAATGACAAACAAATAACATTCACATATGTTAATAGCAATTCAGTCTCTAACAGCCATGCATTAGACAGGTATTTTGTATTTTTATCCTGTTTTTGCCAAAGACGCATTATGAATTCACTGCGCCTACTCCTCCACTCTCTGGCTGTGGCGCTGTGCATGGGGCAGAAAGGCTGGCACACACAGCAGCAGATGCAAAGTCCTCATTTAAATACTGCTCTTTGCGCCTGTTATGAATTGCACAATCAATTTTAATGGATCAACCGCAAATGAAGGACAACCCACTGGCACAATTATTTTTGCGCCTCATTCAGTTTTGCCCTCTTTATTTGGAATATTGATAAATCAGGCCCATGGACTTCTGGAATTGTCTGTTAAATGTAGCTATCTTTTTCATGGAGGTTGTAGGCAGTTATTTTGTCTTTTTACAAAGAAACTTTTCAGAGACCTCTATTTTTATTTTTTGCTAGCTTTTGAGTTTGTTGACATGCGTCAAGTGAAGTCAAGAGAGAAAATGAGAGAATCTGGTCATTTTTCAAAATAAAACATTGTTTAGACTCTGATAATAAATAAAAAAGAAATACTGTAAGTTATTTATTCTTGATGTGTGGGTCACGACCCAGTACCTAATGATCCACAGACCGGTACCGGTCCAGGGCCCGGGGTTGGGGACCTCTGATTAAGGAAACTAAAAGTAGCAATTCTTTATCACATATCTAAGTATATTTCAGAAACATTTACATCTACGTTGCATATTGTATCATCATTTAGATTTTTTTTTTGTCCTAAAAAAGCTTTCAATAATGCAAGGTGCAGGATTGACACACATTTACACAATGCATTTAGGCATATTGAGTAACATATGATTACAAATTAGACAAACTGTGAGAACTGACCATGTTTCATTTTTTTAGGAACTCTAATTTCACAGTAGGATATTTTCACCTTTACCTTTCTTACGTTTCAAGGAAGGTAGACAGAGGAGAGCTAGGGGTAGAGGTAAACTTTGGAAATGGGATTTAACATTGCAATGTAACGCAAATATTAATTATACTCACAGTCGATGTGCTGTAAGCATACAGTGTGCAGCAAACATTTTTTTAATCTGAACAACCACAACATTAAAATCACCTGCATAATGTTGTTTGGGTCCCTTTTTTAACACCAAAACCTTCTTAAAGACATTTGAAGATGTCTTATGGTGTCTGGTTCCTTAACTCATGCTGCTTCAGGCACTTAAACCTCAGTGACAGATAAAAGCAAAAGGTTAATGGAAATAAGCTTGTAGTGAAGGAGATTCTAATAAGGCAAGGCAAGTGTTTCAAAAAGAGTACATACAGTATTGTCCAACTGCCTAAAACAGTCTCTTATTTATCATAGTTTGCTTCAAAGAAAAAACAAAAACAGACTTTCTTGTGTAACACTTTCAAATTGTATATTTCCCCAGCAGTGGGCGGTTGACCTTGTGTGATTCTCTTTTACAGGATTCATTATGCATTTTAAAAAGGAGAAAGGATTGCAGGGAGGCTATGTCAAGCGCACCCGCTCTGCATCTTTGAAGTCACAGTCTTGCACAAAATGGGGTCCTGGATATTCCTCCATACATAACTCTCACTCAATTTGATGACAGAACAAATGTCCATGGTACGGTGTTCATTTTAGGACATCCTCAGACTCAGGTGTCAGATTCAGAAAAACATCCGTCATCTTCAGACAAAACTCCTTCAGCGTCAGACAAACCTCTTTCATTCTCAGAAAAAACTGCTTCAACCCAAACGGCCTCAGAAAAATCTCTGTCATCTTCAGACAAAACTCTCTCAGCATCAGAAAAATCTCTGTCATCCTCAGAAAAAACTGCTTCAACCCAAACGGCCTCAGAAAAATCTCTGTCATCCTCAGACAAAACTCTCTCAGAGTCAGAAAAATCTCTGTCATCCTCAGAAAAAACTGCTTCAACCCAAACGGCCTCAGAAAAACTTATCAAAGGAGTCAGGTCTCGGAAAAAACAGAGTCAGACGAAAAATTATCAGAGTTAGGTATCAGACATCAGATGAAAATATGTCGGGTCTCAGGAAAACCGCTGTCAGAAAAAGTGGAGTCAGACGTAAAAGTCTCAAATGAAAAGTTATCAGAATTAGCTGAAAAATATCACGCGTCACGGACGAAGCTGAAGTTAGCTTCCAATTCGTAAATGTGTAAAGGGCAATTCCATTGAATCTTTGCTAGACTATACTACATTAAACCAAGTCCTGATCAAAAACTGCAATACTTGGACTTTTCAAATCTGGACTGAAGTACTCTACACAGCATGTAGATTAATTAAAACTCTGTGTCTAATTTGTGAAACCTTTATTCTATTAGTGAAAATGCAATTAGGTTCATTTTATGGTATTTTTACCATCCAGACCATATTAGACCAGGTTCTGATCAAAAACTACAATACTTGGACTCTTCATATCTGGACTGAAGTACTCTACACAGCATGTAGATTCATTAAAACAGCGTTTCTGATTTGTGAAACCTTTACTCTATTTGCGAAAATGCTAATTAGGTTCATTTTATGATATTTTTACCGTCCAGACCACAATTCTGTGGAAATCCATGCGCACAGTTTGATAAACTGTGCTCTCTGTTTTGCAACCCAGGCGCATGGATTACTTAACTGTCCTCTCTGTTTTTGATAGGCTATGTGTGTTATAACGTTAGGCTACTACTACTGTAAAAACGTGAAACATATAACTTGATGGTTTATTGTAAAATTGTGAAATGTGCGTTAAAAGTGATAGATTTTATTGTAAAAACATGAAACTTAAGCTTTGTGGTGAAAACTGGATAAACTGTTTGTCTTTGAATGATTAAACATGCAGCCTAGATCAGAGAAATATTAAATCAATGGATAAGTTGTACTTCATACTAGGCTGAGACATGGAGAATGTTGAAGCTTGGATGACACTGATCATGTTGGCGTTGCACCTTAAACCAGATAGTAGCACACGTCTTCGTGTTGGTAACCTACATGACATAGCGGGCGGAAAGTGGACCCAAAGCAGAAATAAAGTTAATTTAAACAGTTTATTTAAAAGAAGCTAATGGCGATGTCCAGGCATTTGTCGTTCCTTGATGACAAGGTGAGTCAGCAGCAGGACGGAGTGGCAGACAAATAAACCAGAGCTCCTAACGGCGGGTCTGCTGCAGGGATTACTGAGCAGAAAGGGACAGCCTGGGTCATGGTGTTTTTTATTTGCTGCAATAGATGGATAACTTAAATTCCCTACAGCTACTGTGCTGCACACAGCGCAATAAAACAAAAGATGAGAGTTAATTATATATTGGCTATAGCCAGGGTAGTTTATTTTAAACGTGTTTTAACATTTACACAATTTACACGTTTACATTTCTTTTTCCTGTTTGAAAAGCAGTCGGCAGAAGTATAAATTCATGTGTTGTGGGCTACACTAATACTGCGGGTTAACAAATTGTTGACTCTTTTTCCCACAATTTCACAATATCAGGTTCATCCACAAGAACAAAAGATCAGAACAAAACAACACCACATATTTATGATGTATGACACTGTCATGACTATCCTGGTTTGAACTGCTGTTATTCAGATTTGAATGAATCCATTTGAATATGTATATAATGTTTGGGTTGACTGTAGGAAATTGACAGAATCTTAAAGAGCTAAAGTAATATTGATGAAAATGTTAAAAGATCCAACACATGCATGCAGTGAAGTATATTTGACAAAAAGTTATAAAATGAACCTAATTTCCATTTTCACAAATAGAATAAAGGTTTCACAAATCAGAATTAGTATTTTAATGAATCTACATGCTGTGTAGAGTACTTCAGTCCAGATTTGAAGAGTCCAAGTATTGTAGTTTTTGATCAGAACCTGGTCTAATATGGTCTGGATGGTAAAAATACCATAAAATGAACCTAATTTGCATTTTCACTAATAGAATAAAGGTTTCAAAAATCAGAAACAAAGTTTTAATGAATCTACATGCTGTGTAGAGTACTTCAGTCCAGATTTGAAAAGTCCAAGTATTGCAGTTTTTGATCAGAACTTGGTTTAATGTAGTCTAGTCTAGCAAAGATTCAATGGAATTGCCCTTTACACATTTACCAATCGGAAGCTAACTTCAGCTTCGTCCGTGACGCATGATATTTTTCAGCTAATATTGATAACTTTTCATTTGAGACTTTTTTGTCTGACTCCACTTTTTCTGACAGCGGTTTTCCTGAGACCCAACAAATTTTCATCTGATGTCTGATACCTGACTGATAACTTTTTGTCTGACTCAGTTTTTTCCGAGACCTGACTCCTTTGAGATGTTTTTCTGAGGCCGTTTGGGTTGAAGCAGTTTTTTCTGAGGATGACAGAGATTTTTCTCATGCTGAGAGAGTTTTGTCTGAGGATGACAGAGATTTTTCTGAGGCCGTTTGGGTTGAAGCAGTTTTTCTGAGAATGAAAGAGGTTTTTCTTACGCTGACGGAGATTTGTCTGAAGATGACGGATGTTTTTCTGAATCTGACACCTGAGTCTGAGGATGTCCTAAAATGAACACTGTACCATGGTCCTTCAGTTAATCTCATAATGACTTAGAGACCTGGTAGTATGTAGAACAGCGCACATGTGCCATCCTACATAATTGATGAAACAATGGCTAAATGTTATTTCCTAATCTCATCTCAGTCAGTGAGTTGAGCTTTAAGCAGAAATTAACAAATAAATAAATAAATAAATAAAAATAGATGGTGACATCAAGATAAAAGTAATGTACTGTACACTGCTATCCTGCCAGAATACTGTGAAAATCACATCCTTCACCACAATAAACATTCACTGTTAAAAACGGTAGTGCATAAAAAGTGACACACTTTCTGCAAAGATGTGACAGAACCTGATGCTCCACAAAATTATCTTGGTTTGCTCATCTTCAGACTCAAACAAGACGTCTTTATTAGTAAACCAGTGTTACATGTCAAGATTGTAAACCGTGTGACAACAGCTTTATGGCTTACAGCTTATGAAAACCGCAAATTCAAAATATCAGAAAATTAGAATATTACATGAAATCAATAAAACAAAGATTTTAAATAGAGAAATGTCAGACTTCTGAAAAGTATAATCATCCATATGTACTCAGTACTTGGTTTGGGCCTCTTTTGCATCAATTACTGCCTCAATGCGACATGGCATGGATGCTATCAGTCTGTGGAATTGCTGAGGTGTTATGGAAGACCAGGATGGTTCAATAGCGGCCTTCAGCTCTTCTGCATTGTTCAGTCTCGTGTCTCTCATCTTTCTCTTGGCAATGCCCCACAGATTCTCTCAGGGGTTCAGGTCAGGCGAGTTTGTTGGCCATTCAAGCACAGTAATCCCATAGTCATTGAACCAGGTTTTGGCACTTTGGGCAGGTACAACTTCCTGCTGGAAAATAAAGTCAGCCTCTCCATTAAGCTCTTTTGCTGAAGGAAGCATGAAGTGCTACAAAATGTCCTGGTAGATGGCTACATTGACTCTTAACTTAATAAAGCACAGTGGACCAACACCAGCATATGACATGGCTAACCAAATCAACACGGACTGTGGAAACTTCACACTGGACTTCAAGCACCTTGGCTTGTGTGACTCTCCTCCTTTTCATCCAGACTTTAGGACCTTGGTTTGCAAATGAGATGCAAAATTTGCTTCTATCATAAAAGAGGACTTTGGATCACTGAACAACAGACCAGTTATTTTTTTCTTTAGCCCAGGTAAGACACTTCTGACATTGTTTCTTGTTCAGGAGCGGCTTGAGTAGCGAAACACAACATTTGAATGTCCAGGATCTGTTTGTGTGCTGCCTCTTGATGCACTAACCCCAGCCTCAGTCTCCTCCCTGTAAAGGTCCCGGACACTTTTTAATGGCCTTTTCCTGACAGTCCTCTCCAGGCAGCAGTCATCCCTGCTGCTTGTGTATCTTTTTTCTTCCACACTTTTCCTTTTCAACATTAGTTTCTATTAATGTCCTTTGATACAGCACTTTGGGAACATCCAACTTCTTTTCAAATTACTTTTTGAGGCTTTTCCTCTTTGTGGAGGGTGTCATGGTGGTTTTCTGAACAACTGTCAGGTCAGCAGTCTTCCCCATAATTGTCATTCCTACTGAACCAGACTGAATGACCATTAAAAGGCTCCGGAACCCTTTGCAGGTGTTTTGGATTAAGTAGCTGATTGAAGTGTGACTCTTTGAGCCTAAAACCTGAAATTTTGACATTGGGGTTTTCATAAGCTGTAAGCCATAATCATCAAGATTATAACAAATAAATGCTTGAAATGTCTTGCTTTGCATGTAATGAGTCTATCTCATATAATTTATTAGTTTTCCATTTTAAGTTGAATTGATGGAAAAAATTAACTTTTGCACGATATTCAAATTTTTCTCTCTCACCCCTGGACAGGGTGGGTGGCTCTTCATCTCAAGCTCGGTCCCCCTACCAGAAGTCTGTGAGCTACTTTTGGACCAGGGCCTGTAATGAATTTTCCAGCTGTTCACTGAACAGATTATGACAATTAGAGGGTCAATTCGTACATCAATTTCAAACCCATTACCAACGTAATCCCCACTCAACACCAATGCAGAGAAAATGTTTGAATTACAAAAACTAAACCAAAGAAATCGTAATAAAATCATTACCCAATTACGCTCCTCCTATTGCTGCCTCGACATCTTACCCACAGTTGTTCTTAAGAAAGTTTTCCCTGTCATTGGGCCTGATCTGATTCAAAAAGTGAACTTATCCCTCTTGATAAGTTTCTTCCTGGAGGCTTTATAAACAGCAGTTATCAAACCACTGCTAAAGAAGAACAACCTGGATAACACGGTGTTGTAACTATTAATAATAAATAGTTGTTGTCTGGTTTTCTGAGCATCAATAATTATAATCAATAATTTAATATTAATATAATTATTGATGACGTTCGAGTTTAACCCGTTTATTAAAGATATAGGGGCACCAATCTCATAAATGAGATCATTTTAATTAAACCAGACCATCAGTATCTCTCTGAAAAGGCGTAATTCGTCCGCGGGGTTAAAACAAACTTTACAGCACACACTGAAATAGCACAGGAAACTTCTCATTACTTAAGGGAATTTATTAATGAAATAGGTCACCTTACAGATTACATTTCATTCATAATTTCCATCTATTCTAATGCATGCAAAAATATAAAACAAAGTTAACGTCGAGGAAAGGGGGCGTGTGTGCGGCTGTATGTGTGTGTGTGCGGCTGTGTGTGTGTGTGTGTGTGGGAGACAGCGAGTAAATGAGAGGGCGGTTCAGCTCACCCCCTCAATGCGATAAATAACTCAAGCGTTTTTCAATTGGCGCGATCGGTTCACAAAGGAAGATCACGTGGCGATTCAACAAAGGCTAGTTTCATTAGCAATGGTGGCTTGGACAAAGGAAACGGGGCGACGGAGAAAGGGGATCTGCTGAGTCCACCTGACCTGTCTAAACAGACTCGCGCCAACCGCAGCGGACAATAAACAAGCCGGGAAATAATACAATATAATATACTGCTTCTGGTTGCAACCAAAGTCAAATAATAAAACACAAAAAGCATGCACATTCAGGGTCGGTGTACAGCGACAGATGACCACGAATAACAGTGGTTAACAAGTTGACAGACTTATTTTAAACAACAGAATACGGATATTAACCGTTAGACCTCATTATCCTCTACCCAGACCAAAAGATATAAATCAGTTTAATCCTACTTGTCGGGGGCAGCTCTCCACAGTCCATGACGAAGAACGTAGAAAGTGTCCAGTTTAAAGGGAGCGGTTTTGCGCAAAACCGAGGTCGGAAAAGCAGACGTCCGACTTTAGGCGCTGAAAGGATGCTGGGAGATGCAGTTCATTCAGTCAAAGGCCATAGCCTCAACAGCGGTAATGCAGAACTATAGGCCAATCTATAGGCTAATCTTCTATTCATCAGCAAGATTATTGAAAAAGCTGTTTCAGTAGTTAAATAGCTTCCTAACAATGACCAACCGTTCTGATGTTATATATTCTTCTTTTGGTGAGCACCACAGCACTAAGACTGCCCTTGTCAAAGTGTTGAATGAGATCAGTGTAAATACAGACTGTGGTAGAACCACAGTACTGGTATTTTTGGACCTCAGACAGTGCAGCATTTGACACTTGACCATAATATATTATTCAAACGACTGGAGAGCAGGTTCGGTTTGAGTCTTAACTAAAGAACAGGGACTCATTTGTGTCAATAGGTAATTTTTCATCAAGAACAGATCCCAGGGCTCCATTATGGGCCTATCCTTTTTATTATCTAACCCAGATTATAACAACCATTAAGATTAGGTACCATCATTTTGCAGATGAAACTTAGCTTTACATTACAATGTCACCAGGTGACTTGAACCAATCCAAATGTTAAGTGAATGCATTAAGCAAATCAGTACATGGATGTGCCATAATTTTCTCCAGCTGAATACAGACAAAACTGAAGTAATTACTTTTGAACCTAAAGAGGAATGATCAAGAGTCAGCACACAGCTTCAGTTAATACAGCTAGAAATTACTGATCAGGCCCGAAATCTAGGTGTAGTAATGGACTCAGACCTGAACCTCCAGGGTCACATAAATGCAATAACAAGGTCAGCTTTCTATTTCCTGAAGAACCTTTCTAGGATTAAAGGACTAATGTCACAGCAGAACCTTGAAAAACTCATCCATACGTGTATCTTTAGTTGCATTGACTACTGCAATAGTGTCGTAACAGGTCTGCCTAAAAAGTCAATCAGACAGCTGCCGCTGATTCAGAACGCTGCTGCTCACGTCCTCACTAAGAATAGGAAAGTAGAGCACATCACCACAGTTCTAAAGTTCTTACACTGACTCCATGTAGCTCAGAGAACAGACTTCAAATTACTTTTAGTAGTCTATGAATCATTGAATGGCTTAGCACCAAAGTATGCCGAAGATCTGTTGTCACTATAACAACCCCAAGACCACTCAGGTCTTCCAACTCTAGTCTCCTAATCATCCCTAGAATTAGAACCAAACACGGAGAAGCAGCTTTCTGTTTCTATGCTCCCCTTATGTGGAACAAACTGTCAGACCACTGCAAAGCTGTTGAAACACTGAGTTCCTTTAAATAAAGGCTAAAAACTCATCTGTTTAGAGTTACATTTGAGTAACTGATAAAAGGGCTCATTCACTGAGAAACTATTTGAAACTCTGTCTTTTAGAAATATGATGCTTCACTCTGAGGCCCTGTCTACATTAGGCCTTTTAAGTGCTTAAACTAATAAATATTTAGTCAATACACCGTCTCAGCCACACTACCCCATCGTTTAAGGTTCCCCTCCCCGGATTTTGTTTTACACGGGTAAGGGGGCGTCTGTTTCTTAAATCTCTGGCTCTTGGATTGGTGTGGATTGGTTAGGCTTTTAAGAACTGAGTTTGGAAAGGAAGTGACGTCAGAAAACACGCGCCACTGCCAGCTTAATAACAACTGGTGAACACTCAGAGGTAAACAAAGAAATTTTTCTTCTTGTGAACAGCCATTTTCTGTGACTCTGCCCAGCATGTCGCAGATCAGAAATGAGCTTCTTGCTTCTTCCTTGTTTACATCTGCCGGGTAACTGTAGGGAGGATGTACTTCCAGGTCAGAAATGAATATGACCTCATATATGTGGGTCTGCCTTTTTTTCGCACATGGCTACTAGGTCGTGGTTGCGCCAGCGGGCGGGGAGGAGGGGGTCGTAAACTATGCTTTGTGTGTGTGTGGAAAGGTATAAGGTTTGGTGGAATATACCCTGTATAACCTTAGCCATGTTAGAGTAGAAGCAACCTGAGTAGGACAAGTATACTGCATGTCATACTGTTGTTCCACCCCCATTGCCTGCTTCTGCCAAAAAAAGAAATCTGAGCTGAAAACAAACGAGTCAGAGAAAGCTGGATTTTCTGTGGAGAAAACCCTACTAGCCACGCCTACCTTGGCTTGCGACCGCCCACGGGAAGCTAGGGGCCAGAGAGAGGAGAGTGCATCTTGGCCAACTAAGTAACTTGAAACTAACCATTAGCAACTCCAAAACATGGCAGAACATGGTCAGGCTTGTCTTATTTGTGGACCTAGTACATCGGCATTGCATTTTTTTTACCCAAGAAAAAGGAGCTGAGGAAGAAACTGTTGGAATGTGTCTTGGAACCCTGCCAGCAAAGTAAGTTAAGTTAATTATTTGATCGAAGTCAGCATAAGAGTCGCATTGCCGTTAGCCAATCAAAGATGAGACCTTTGCATATCGCATGTGATAATGAGTTAGAATTTTGGTTCTGACGTTTCACCCCACCCACTCCTTTGACAAGCTGCAACTTCCTGAAACAGGAGCGAGACAGAAATTTTCTCACATAAAACAGCTCACAAGGCATATAATTGGGCTAGAGACCACAGGAAATTCATTGAAAAAAACGAGTGAATGAAACCATTAATAAGGAATTTCATATGTTTTTATGTGTTATATGTTTTGTTTCTCTAATGTTGTGTTTTATGCTTTTATTGTTGATCTATCGCTGCTTTTATTTTATCCCCTAATCACCAGAAGCACCTTGAATTGCCTTGTTGAAGTGTCCAATACAAACAAAATTGTCTTGGATAATATCTTACACGCAGTTGTCAGGTGCTGGTTTGTTTCTTGGGCCTCTTTGCACAGCCTACACCTGAGATCTTGCCTAGTGTGGTAGATCTGGGCTTCTATTGCTCTGGTGCTCAGGGCCTGCTCCTCTGCAGCCATTATATATATATATCTATATATATATAGATATATATATATCTATATATATATACTTCAGAGATTTTGGGGTGTGGCCCCAGTGTGCCTTACATATTGGGGCCAACACCAAAAAATACTAAAGGCAACCCTTTTCAATGTGACATCAATTTCAACATTGTGTGGGTTTAAAAAGCTGGTATTGTCAGTAAGTAATTCCAAATTCATCCTTCAAACAGCCATGAACACACAACGTCACTTAACGGAAAAGCAGCGCCACCTGGCCATAGTGCGCCTTCTGGTCGGTGGCAGGCAGTCAGATGCTGCATGTGAACTTGATGTGTCTCAGAGTGTGATCAGCAGACTTGCATCAAGACACAGAACTACTGGCAGAGTTCGTGACAGACCCAGGACTGGAGCCCCATGAGTGACAGACCGCAACGATGACCAGTATCTAAGGACCTATGCACTCAGCCATCGTCATGCAATTTCCACACAGCTGCAGGCCCGTTTCCGAGATGTGAGGGGTACTAGGGTTTCCAGACAAACCGACTCCACCGCTTTGGCTTGAATGCCAGACAACCACTGACACCAAGACACCGCCGTGAACGTTTGGGTCCCTTTTTTAACATGTTTGCAGTGGGCCCAAGCCCATGCGACCAGGACAATGCAGCAGTGGTCTACCATCCTGTTCACTGACGAGTGTCGGGTCACCTTGCACAGAAAGGATGGTCTGAAGAAGGCAAGGTGAGCGAAAGGCCAAGGTCAACATGGTCCCCAGGGTTTGCTTTGGTAGAGGAGTTGAACAGTCTGGGCAGGTATCACCAGTCAGCACAAAACTGATTTGGTTATTGTAGATGGCTCAGTCACTGCATGTTCTTACCTCAGAGACATGGATGATAATTCTCTCTCTCTCTCTCTCTCTCTCTCTCTCTCCCTCTCTCTCTCTCCCTCTCTCTCTCTCTCTCTATATATATATATATATATATATATATATACTTTGTTGTGATTGAAACATGCCAAAAATTTAATTTAATTTCTTCTTTTGTATAATTTTTTTATATACATGAGGATTGAATATAAAAAAAAAAAAAAAAACTTTTCCCCAGTCATGAAAAGGTCTTAGACAGAAATGTTGGCCGGCATGCTGCATCTAAGGAGACAATTGTTTCAAATATATTCAGCATCCTTTATAAACCTGTCATAATGCTAATGATGATGAATGCATTCTGGACTAGACATCCTTCCTAATCAAGGACAGTTCTGATGTTTGTCACTGCTCTGTTCCACAAAGTCTTGTCTGTACTAGCAACAAATAAATCTCACACTATAAACAATGAACTGTGTTTCATGCTGGTGAATGGTAATTGTCAATTATGCCAATCAAAATCCAATTGTCCATGCACAAATCTTCCATTATTGAATTTATATCTAATGTTCTCACCCAGACTTCCAGGCGCATTATGAGATTACATTATTGTCTGTCACAACACTTCCAACCCCCTGTGTAAAGCGTAAAATGACAATTACATAATTAAGACAGTTTTATTAATTAGATCATAGACAGAAGCTGTTTTAGAATTAGGACTCCAAGTTATGACACAGATAATCCAGTCTGATAAGTGAACACTTTACATAGGTCATTATGAGCACCTTGGTACAGACTCTAAGAATGCACAGCCATGCTTCTGGCACTCTATCTCAATAAAACATTTCATTTTTGTTTTTTGTTCATGCCGCAAGCTTGTCAATAGGAATGACTTTGTCAGTCGCATTGTCAAAAGTTTGAATGAGATCATTTTCCTCAAAAATCATTCTTTATAAAAAAGACATGCAGCACTCAGAATTTGACAAGACACTTGGGTTAGCAGGCTGTGGCCTAATCAGCCAAGCAGAAAAGTTATTCTTCTCTATTGTCTGCAGATGAAGCTTCCACCCACAAATCATGTTTAAACATTTATGCTAACAGAATGGAAAATACCACCAGGTTTAAACTCTGTAACAACAGTGATATGACCATAGCTTTAGCCTTGATTTGTGCTGCAAAGGCTCAAGTCATTTTGCTCTATCTGCATTAATTTCTCTGTTTATATGTACAAACTTTACTCACTATATCAACTAATAAACCACAAAACCATGAGTGAATTTACATTTACAACAAGCAGCAAAATTATGAGCAAACCCTAATGTCACAACTGCATAACACCGAAAGCATTCACTGTTCTAATCAAACATATAAGTAAAACCAACGACAAATGATGAAAACACAAGTATGAAAACACAGCAATGAAAAAGCATTCAACATTTTTGCCCATATCAATAAATGGTTAAAAAACAGTAGCTAAGCATTTTGTAGATGAAAACCTTTTACAAGTTACACATAGCTAATAAACTATATATAGGCAACCTGGTCTACTATGAGCAAGTTTTACACATTTTATTACTCCTTTAATGCCTTTTTATCAGCATAGTAGACAAGAAGACCTTCCGCCAGGAAACGCCTCCTTTTGGCGCATTTTTCAAACAGGGAATGTGGAAGAAGTAAGACTCTGGCAGGGGGTGAGTTGCTCTTTATTGTTAGAGCTCCAATTATATTAATCAGCAATGGATGTAACACCTGTGAGAACAAGGATGCCTACAGCAAGTGTCCAAGATTATTAAGCTGTTTTACAGCATATCACATGCTCTTGCTGAGATCTCTTTTTGATACTTTCTTGATTTCATTCACCCAAGAAACTGGTTTCTTGGTTGAATGAAATTTGAAATGAACCCATGCTGATTTTGAACTTTTGTTATACGCCTGGGGTTTAGAATGTGTTTGGTCTTAGTGGCAATGCTTTGTTGAAAGTGATGGGGAGTTTTTCTCCATTTTGGTATGCTATGTTTTTGGATTGCTGCTTTCCAGTGTGGGCATAGATAATCTGTACTGCACACATCTCATTAAGCTCTGTCAACTCGGGATTCATGTAATGAAGAGGACTATGCAGTTTTGATGGCTTTGTAATAGACCGAATTGCACTATCATTGAGATTAATTATTAAACACTTTTGAACAATAAAATGTTAAGGAATACAAAATGACAAAAAAAAGATTCTTACACGTACATGTTTGCCTCTATGAATACCTGAACACAGTGGTTTATAGACACTCGTTGGCATTAATTTAATACCAATTTTGATATTTTAATGATTTGAACAGTTCTTTTTCAAGGTCATGCAAGAAAAAATGAATTAGATTAGAAGGACACTGTGCACAGGTTTTTTTCTTCCAGAGTCCTGAAGGCATGTGCAGAGCAGCTCTGTGGGATTCTGCAGCACCTCTTCAGCCTTACCTTGACCCAAGGAGAAGATCCCAGTGTTGTGGAAGACATCATGCCTTGTTCCTGTACCAAAGAGAACTCACCCATCGGTTATCAATGACTATAGACCTGTTGCCCTGACAACCCACATCATGAAGGTCCTGGAGAGTATCCTGTTGGCCCCCTGAATAAGCAAACAAGAACATATCAGGACTCGCTGCAGTTTGGTTATGGCCGTGGAGTTGGACTTGAAGATGCCATCATCCACCTGCTTCAACCAAACCCCTGTCATCTGGACAAAGCAAGCAGTACTGTGAAGATCATGCTCTTTGATTTATTCAGTGCATTTAACACAATTCAGCTTGATTTGCTTTGTCAGAATCTCCTGAAGACACAGATGGAGCCCTCAACAATCTCCTGGATCAACGACTACTTGACAAACAGACCACAGTTGGTGAGACTGAAGGATTGTGTGTCAAACCAGGTGGTCAGCAGCACAGGAGCACCACAGGTGACCTTACTCTCAGCATTCCTTTTTGCTCTGTACACCTCAGACTTCCAGTACAAATCAGAGACCTGTCATCTGCAGAAATACCCAGATGACTCTGCAATTGTCGGGTGTATCAGAGATGGACAAGATGCTGAATGCAGAGAGATAGTGGACTGCTTTGTGGCATGGTGGGGAAACAAGCGTCTTACCTTGAATGTGAACAAAACAAAGGAGATGATCATAGATTTCAGAAGAAACAGGGATAAGTCAAACACTGTTTCCATCATGGGTGAAGAAGTGGAGCTGGTTGACGAGTATAAATACCTCAGAGTTCACCTGGACAACAGACTGGACTGGAGGTGCAACACTGAAGCCGTCTACTACGGACAGAGTAGACTGTGCTTCTTGAGGAAGCTTAGGTCCTTCAAGGTTTGCAGCAAGATTCTGCAATTTTTCTACAAGTCTGTTGTAGAGAGTGTAATCTCTTCAGCCATCATCTGTTGGGGCAGTAGCATCAGCGCCAGGGACTTAAAAAGCTCAGCAACATGATTAAGAAGGCTGGTCCTATTCTGGAGGCAACTGTGGAACATCTGGAGATGATGATGCAAAGAAGGATTCTTCATAAAATCAAAAAATAATATGGACAACCCTGAGCATCCTCTTAATAAGACTATCCTGCAACAACAGAGTGTCTTCAGTCGGAGGCTTCTTCAGCACTTAATTTCCCTTTGGGATCAATAAAGTATTTTTGAATTGAATTTGAATTGAATATATTTTTATAACGTTTTCTATTAAACACGTGATCAGAATAAAACATATAGGGTCCCTTTTTATAAATAGATGTACAGATGCAGGTGAAACTCAAAAAATTAGAATATCGTGAAAAAAGTTCATTCATTTCAGACATTCAACTTTAAAGGCATGGCAACTTTATTTGTATAGCACACTTTCAACAACAAGACAATTCAAGGTACTTTGGGTGATTAGGGGATAAAATAAAAACAGCAATAAAACAACAGTAAAAGCATAAAATACTACATTAGAAACACATAACATGTGACACATGTAAAACATATGATATCCCAGCTATTATTAATCGCGTACAAAAAGGCAGCTCTAAACAGATTAGTTTTTAGCTTTGATTTAAAGGAACTCAGTGTTTCAACAGCTTTGCAGTGGGGCCTGGAAGTTTGTTCAAGATAAGGACAGCTAGAAACTGAAAGCTGACTCTCCATGTTTGGTTCTAATTCTAGAGATGATTAGTAGATTAGAGTTGGAAGACCTGAGTGGTCTGGGGAGATGGTATAGTGACAACAGATTTTCAATATACTTTGGTGCTAGGCCATTCAGTTATTTATAAACTAGTAAAATTATTTTGAAGTCTATTCTTTGGGCTACAGGGAGCCAGTGTATGGGCTTTAGAACTGGGGTGATGTGCTCTACTTTCCTGGCTCTAGTGAGAATGCGAGCAGCAGCATTCTGGATCAGCTGCAGCTGTCTGATTTACTTTTTAGGCAGACCTGTAAGGACACTATTGCAGTAGTCAATGTGACTAAAGATAAACATATGGATGAGTTTTTTAAGGTCCTGTTGTGACATAAGTCCTTCAATCCTAGAAAGGTTATTCAGGAGATAGAAAGCTGACCTTGTTAATGCCTTTATGTGATCCTGGAGGATCAGGTCTGAGTCCATCACTACATCTAGATTTCGGGCCTGATCAGCTATTTCAAGTTGTATTAACTGTAGCTCTGTGCCTAGTCTTGATCATTCTTCTTTAGGACCAGAAATAATTACTTTGGTTTTGAAGGCGAAACTGATATATGATTTTGACTCACTACATGAGAAATTAGATATTTCAAGCTTTTATTTGTTATAATTTTGATGATTATTCAAGGATTAAAAGATTCAAGGAACTTTTATTGTCATACCATCTCATGTTACATGTGATGGTATGAAATTAGGACTCAGGTCCGGAATTATAAGCCATTTAAATTAAATTAGTGAAAAAAATTATTTAAATAAATGTAAAAAATAAATGTGCTCTACAGGACACAGCTGGAGTTCAGCAGGCTAACAGCTGCAGGGAAGAAGCTGTTATTGAGCCTGGTGGTCTTGCTCTGTATGCTCCTCAGCCGCCTGCCTGAGGGCAGGGGCTGAAACAGGCTATGAGCCGGATGGGTGGAGTCCTTCAGGATGCAGAGGGCCCGTCCCCTGCATCGGGACGTGTAGAGGTCCGAGGTGGTGGGAAGCGTGCTCCCTACAGTCCTTTGTGCAGCTTTCACCACCCGCTGCAGAGCCTTCCTCTCAGCAGCAGTACAGCTGCCATGCCACACGGTGGTGCAGGTGCAGATGACGCTCTCCACTGCACAGTGATAGAAACTCCTCAGGACGGAGCTTCCAAGTCCAGCTCTCCGCAGCTTCCTCAGGAAGTAGAGACGCTGGTGGGCCTTCTTGCCCAGACGTGAAGTGTTGGCATTCCAGGTGAGGTCGTTGGATATGTGCACACCCAGGTACCTGAAGCTGGAGACCACTTCCACAGCTGCTCCTCCGATGTACAGGGGAAGGAGAGGACGCTCGTCCCTTCCGAAATCCACCACCATCTCCTTGGTCTTCTTCACATTGATGCAGAGGTTTTTTTCTCTGCACCACTGCACCAGGTTTTCCACCTCCTCTCTGTATTTGGCCTCATCGTTTTGGTGATGCGTCCCACTACTGCTGTGTCATCTGCAAACTTAACTATATGACAGCTGGGGTGTCTCGCCGAGCAGTCATACGTCAGCAGAGTGAACAGGAGGGGGCTCAACACGCAGCCCTGTGGTGAGCCTATCCTGAGGGTGATGGAGGAGGAGATGGTGTTGTGGATCTTTTTTTATTTTTTATTTTTTTTTACGTGTCCTGTTTGGCAGTGTGGAGCTCAGAATTGGTGTCTGAGTACCAAGTAGAAGCCCAACAGATTTACTTTCACAAGCGGAGCAGTACAGCTTTTGCTATAGTACTCCACTTGATTTATGTGTGAAAAATCTTTATTATGAATTGTTGGGGTTTTTATTTCCTGATGTTATGGACACGGAGATGGAAAATTAAGGAGAAGAAAGAAGGAAGATGAAGAAGAGAGGTAGGAAACAAAATGTCATGAGAGAGGGTGAGTTGAAAATACAAGAGAGGAAGGGGAACAAAGAAAACACAGGAAAACATTGAAGTCTGCCTCCATACCCACAGGACGGCAGAGAGAGGGGGAAAAACAAAACACGAAAAAGGAACATCGACAAAACCAACCAAACATTGTGAACTTAAGAATTACACAACCACATCACACAAAAATAGATAGAAAAATACAACAACAATGTCACAGAAAAACTCATGGTACCAATTAATCAAGCTCTAGTAATGATAACCTCAGCCCAAGAATATATCCTTAAACACCAGAGACCCCACATCTATGTGTGTGTGTTAGCATGCTGGTGCATATAAGGTTTCTCCATAAGAGTGTTCGATAGTTGGTGTGAGAAGACATCAATCCGTCCCCCAGGAATCGATGCAGACATGAAGGAGATCGGAGCAAAGACGTCCAAAGTACCGCCAGAGCCCCAGGCGGACCCGGGCGGGGCCGACCGCATCCCCCAAGAGAGGAGAAAAGGAGAACCCCAGGGGAACATCCAGCGGCCACTATGCAGGGGCCCGGGGGGAAGCAGTGACGAGCCCACGGGCTCTGCCGGCAACCGGCCGCGCCGGCAACCGGCCGCGCCGGCAACCGGCCGCGCCGGGGCGGGCTGGTCATCGGACCGGGGGAGCCGGGGCCCAGGGGCACCCCACCCCCCAGCAGGGACCCGATCCTGATCCCGCGCAACGCAGGGCGCCGAGACCAGGCTTCAAACGAGGGCCAGGGCCGGTCCAACCCGCCAATGAACCGGCCACGCACGGTGCGCACAGAACAGGTGATCAAACGAGCAGAGACGCCGGATCCGCATCCCGCCGAGCCACCGAGCAGGCACCACCCAACAATCCCAAACCTGGCACCTCTAAAAGAGGTGCCCCAACCAACCAAAGGAGGATATCGGCCCAGTGCATCGGCCGACCGACACACCGGCCCCCCCAGGCCCGGCCAGGCACGCACCAGGTCCGAACTGGATTGACCACCGGCGCACCGGCAGGCAGGGGCCCCCGTCACCGGCGGGGAGTGACGGAGGGGAAATAGGCCCCCCATTAAGTGTAAGGCCTGAGGTGCGCCAGGCGAGGGGGCAGACCAAGATCCAACCTGACGGGTAGACAAAGACATACAGACACAGCCATACGTTCCCTCCCTCTTAAACACATACATTCTCACTGACTCACCAAGACACCCAAAGAAATGACGCTGTACCCTCACTCACACACCCCATGCACACTTTATGCTCCCAGGTCCAGGTACTGATGCCCCAGTAGAGCCACCAGCCCCCGGACCCGGGAGGTGGACCCCCTACCTTCTAGGATGGAGACAAGCAGACCGCCAAGGGCCCCACAGTGGCAAAGCAGCCCGACAGCCCAGGACCCCGACCAGACCGCCTGTCCTCCTCCGGACCCCAACCCCTGATGGCCCGTAGTGAACAGGGGTGGGAAAAGACCCCTAGCCTCCATCCTCCCGCTCGAGTATGGTGTTGATGCGTGTTGTTATAATGTGCATTTAAAACAGAGGGGTGGGATGTGGGGGAGGCAGCCACACATCCCCCAACCCCCACCCCGAGCCCTCAGTGTCTATATGTGGTTTAACAGTGGGCACCGGCACCAGAGGTGAAGCTGATTTTACCACTCCCCCTCTGGATGCCGAAAAGTGTGCCCACCCCAAAGTCCCTACATATGTGTCGTGTGAAAATGTTATAAGTGGGAGTGTCTAAGTTGTATATTAAAATTGGGACCCAGGACACCACGGGACAGTGAGGAGGGAAGCCCCTCCTCGCACCCCAGTGATGTGCCCATGCCCCAAGACCCTATATGAGTGGGAAAGTGATGGAGCGGGTGGACAGAGGTGTCCAGGGATGGGGAGGAAAGGACTGGGAGACAAAATGTCTTCCCAGGGAGCCAGCTCCCCCACTGACCCCAATAGGCACCGCTGTTCACCGGGATCCACCAGGGGAGGGAGGCCATGGCACGTCCGACCCGGGGCCCACGGCCACAGCACCACAAAGCCCCACGGACCCCAAGGCAGGTGTTGTGGATCTTAACAGTCTGAGGTCTATTGGTCAAGAAGTCCAGGACCCAGTTCGCCAGCGTGGGACTCAGTCCGTGGGAGGGGAGCTTCTGCATCCAGCGTCTGTGGGATGATGGTGTTGAAGGCTGAGGAGATATCCAGAAAGAGCAGACGGACATAGGAGTTTCTGCTCTCCAGATGGGTCAGGGCTGTGTGGACCACCGATGAAATGGCGTCGTCAGTGCAGCGATTTTTCCTGTAGGCATACTGGTGGAGGTCCACAGTGATATCGATGGCATCTTTGATGTGGATCATGACGAACCTCTCGAAGCACTTCATGACTACCGGGGTTAAAGCTATGGGCCGATAGTCATTCAGGCTTGTCACTGTGGAGCACTTGGCGACGGGGACAATCGTGGCAGTCTTTAAGCAGGTGGGGACAGATGACAGTGACAGTGAGGTGTTAAAGATGTCTGCCAGCACCTCAGCCAGCTGGTGTGCACAGTCCCTCAGTACCCGCCCTGGGATGTTGTCGGGGCCTGCTGCTTTGTGAGGGTTGATACACTGAAGGGTCTTCCTCACATCTGCTGTGGTCACACTGATGGGCGTGTCACCAGCTGTTGGTATAAGTTTGGTGCTGGGGGAGACATCAGGGAACTCAAAGCGGGCATAGAAATGGTTGAGTGCATCTGGCAAGGAGGGGTCTTTTGGGCTTTGTACTTCCTTGGTGTTGTAGTCCGTGATGTATTTAATGCCCCTCCACATGCGCCGAGGGTCATTGGTGGTGAAGTGACCCTGGATTTTCTGGGCGTATGTGGCTTTGGCCCTCGTAATGCCCGCAGTCAGTCCTTTTCGGGCCTCATGGCTTATGGCTTACAATTTATGAAAACCACAATTTCAAAATCCCAGAAAATTTGAAGTTCACATGAAATCATTAAAATAAGGGTTTTTAAACATAAAATGTCAGCTCTTCTGCATTGTTCGGTCTCAGGTCTCATGTTTCTCTTGGCAATGCCCCATAAATTCAGGTCAGGTGAGTTTGCTGGCCATTGTCGAGAGGAGATTTTTAAGGGAAAGTCTGCGCCTCGAGCTGCTATGCTACCGGTCCCTGACCAGCCTGCTGTCTGCTAACTCCTCTCTCCCAGTTCGTTTATCCTGTGGCAGAGTATTAAAAAGTATTACACATTCACACAATATATATATATCTGACATGCATGGGGAGAGATTCTTACCAAACCATCTCCAAAGAACTCTTCCTCATACATGCCTTTTATTTCTTTACAAAGCTATTACAACACATTCTGAGAGACAGCCTCTCTTACAGGATCCAATCAGCTCAATAATACATATTCATATATATGCAAAGTGTGACTGTAGTCCTTCCCTGATAGGATAAGCCCTCTTTATATATTCCTTTTCCGTTGCTCGGCAGAAAGTCTTTCTTCTTTGGTCTCACACTCTTCACCTTACCATTTGCACGATCCAACCACCAGATGTTTCCTGTTTTTTCAGAGAATCGTGACCCATTCCCTTCTGACCCCTGGCTCATATCCTGAGTAAACACTTCTGTGCAGTTAATCGGGACCTGTTCCTTTCTGACCCATGGGTCACATCCTGTGTTAACACTTTTCTGCATTTAGTTAATTATTTTAGCACACAACCCCTTCACCCCTTCACCTTTTGGCCTGTTTATTCATTCAATGCTTGTTTAAAAGTTTAAAAGTTTTTTTTTACTTCAAGCACAGTAATCCCACGGTCATTGAACCAGGTTTTGGTACTTTGGGCAGTATGGGCTGCTACCACTTCCTGCTGGAAGATAAAGTCAGCATCTCAAATAAACTCCTCTTCTTAAGGAAGCATGAAGTGCTACAAAATGTCCAAGTAGATGGCTGTGTTGACTCTGGACTTAATAAAGCACAGTGGACCAACACCAGCAGATGACATGGCTCCCCAAATCAACACAGAAACTTCACACTGGACTTCAAGCATCTTGGGTTGTGTGCCTCTCCATTTATTCATTTATATATATATATATATATATATATATATATATATATATATATATATATATATATATATATATATATATATATATATATATATATATATATATATATATATATCTAGATATCTAGATATATATAGATATATAGATAGATAGAGAGAGCTTTCAAAATTAACGCGTTAACGCAGGTCAATAAATTTTCTAGAATTAAGGCAATACATTTTTTAATACAATTAACCCATGCACGGAATGACATGCACTGTTTATTCCACTGCTTTCGGTGCTCACTCGTCACGTAAACAGCATGGGTCTGAGACGTTCATATTTGAAACCACGGATCATCTGTGGTTGAATCCATTTCACTCCTACGTCACTCCCTGCTCTTTAGTGTGCATGTGGTCTGCAGAAAGAGACACAATTATGTCTTGTTTTATTGGTCCCTTTAATAAAAAACAACAAACATGCATTTCATCACTTCGCCCCTTTCAAGGCAAACAAAAGATGTCTACGGTTGCAAGCGATCAGATGAAGTGATTGGAATGAGCAGAAGATTAAAAATCCAACAATCAGCAGCAATAACCAAAGGTGTCAAGTAATGAAGTACACATACTTCGTTACGTTACCTTAAATAGAAATTTTGGGTATTTATACTTCACTGGAGTAATTATCTATGGGCCTACTTTTTACTTCTACTCCTTACATTTTCACGCAAATATCTGTACTTTTTACTCCTTACATTTTAAAAATAGCCTCGTTACTCCTCTTTCATTTGGCTTTTATTAAAAAGAAACACAAAAAAAACCTATTTAAAAAATGTGCCAACTGGATAGAATTTGACTGCAATTTTATAATAGTTTTAAACATCTACCATTCTGATACCCTGCTTGTATGCACTCCATTGCATACACTGCACATAGGGGTCACGTTAACCAAATATTTTTAATATTAGTCCAGATTTTTAGAACAGTCACGCAACATCTGAAGGCCACTTGTCATTTTGACAGATTACAGTTCATACTCCTGACCATTTGGTGCAGACACAGGGACATTTTAGGTTGGAGTTAATACACGGAGAACAAGTAATTGAGGCCCCGTTTACACAAAGGAAAGACACATATATTTCCCTGCGGTTTGGCCTCTCATTTACACGAAAACCCAGTTTTTATCACAGAAACGATTATTTCTAAAAACTCCGACCAAAGTGGAAATTTGCGTTTTCTCCGTTTTAAGCGTTTGCGTGTGGACAGAAGCCAGAAATAACCGGAGTTTTTGGCTCTGCAACATCACTTTCCGCGACAAAAATCCTCCGACATCACTTGTGCGACTTTGTTTACACTCAGAAACAGCATCTATGCCCTCAGAGATGTGTTGGCATCATCGATTGTCCAAGCGCTTTTTGCTTGCTTGTTTTTACAAGCTCAATTACTGCTCTATGTAGAAGTTAGAGCATAGAAAGTTACTCCTACAGGTTTGGCATGTCTATGAATGTGCTTAACAACACACTTATGCGGTTAGGTGTGGACAGGTTTTTTTTTTTAATGAGGTGGTGAGGATATTCGTTTTTAAAAAGCCCCCAGGTTAAAGACGCGCTTCAAAAAACCTGTTGTGCCAAGCAGCCGTGCAAAAGAATGCATGCTATGAAAATTTCTGCTACTGAGATTTCTTTTTTCTTTTTTTAATAAATTAGCAAAAATATCTACATTTCTGGGCTTTCTCTGTCAAGATGTGGTGCTAAGTGTACATTAATGATACATAAAATGAACTTCTTTGATTTTAGCAAATGGCTGCAATGAAACAAAGAGTGACTAATTTAAAGGGGTCTGAAGACTTTCCGTACCCACAGTATATAAGAATGCTCATGAAGAAACTTTCTTTTGTTGCTTTGAAGGTTTTGGATTTTTCGTCCACAAGCAGATGTTTAAGTTTTTTGAAAATTGTGACCCTGCAGACATACTGTAGATCTTCATACTCAAGGTTTTTTATTGAGAGCTCACATCTAGGTATACTGTACTTTGTGTCTTAAAATATAGGCTTGCAAGAAATAATCAGAAAAACGCATTGCTGCATCCATCACTTCCAGCACAAATTGAGAAGAAGGGATTTCTAATTTGGCGTTTGAATAGATTCAGGAAAAAATAGTCTTAATTACTTTGCAAGATTACCCCTCTAAAACAGACCAGCATGAGACAGATTGCTGAACTGATAGGGACCAAAAGGTGAAATGACAAGTGCTGTTTACTGCATTTGGGAAGTACAGACCCCATTTACGTTGCCAGTCCTTCAGAATATGAATGCAATTTCCTATCTTTTTATTTCATAAGCTTTGCATATGAGGATAACATCCTCACAATTTATCCTTTAAAGGCATTTTTCTTATGTTTCACTACCAAATGTACACTATCAGAATGATCTATACGCACCAGCCTCCACAGGACTCAAGTGTTGTCATGTAACATCTGTCTTTCACATATTTATTCAAACTGATATTTTTGGTTTTCTTTGATTACTGTAAAAACCGAAAATCAGCACTGAATTTCAAATCTTTTGAAAGTTAATTTCCTCTTTCTGGTTCTTCTGTGAAATAAAAAACAAACATTTGAATAACATTTAAAAATCTCACAATTATTATTATTCTGATTAATTTACATATTTGGTCAAATTCCTTGTTTAAGACTCAGAACTCAAGACATGTATGCCTTAACATTTGACCACTTATGTCAGTTCTGGGGTGTTTTGGTTTGGTTGCATTGGTTCATTTAAGCTTTATAGTCTTTGCCATTTTAGTCATTTCCTTGTCATCTATTTTCATAATTTATTCTTGTGTTCCTCATCCTAAATATTTGTATTACTTTTTGATTTATTATCAGGATCAACTGATATCAACTATTTAAGTTCAATCTTGCCATACTATGTTTAGTCCACTGTATTAATTATTGCTCAAAAGGTCTTGCCATATAATCTTATTCCTTCTTGTGTTTTGTTTTTAGTGCATTTCTGTTTAGTTTCCTTAGATTAATGTTTTGCCTCTTTCCAGTTTATTATGTCAGCTTTAGTTTTTTTCATGTTATTAGTCTGCCTCCCGTTTCATTTTATTCATGCTCATCAGTAATCTATACTCATACCATTCACCTGCACTGTCTCATAATGCCCATATGTTCTACCTGATCGGTTTTTAAATAAGCTATTGGTTATTCACTGTTTAGCGCCTCATGAAGCACTGAAGCTTTCCATCAAATTGGTTGACTTTCGATTTGAGGCACAGTGGTGACACATTTGCTGTTGTTGGGACACACACAGCCATTGGGTGGTGCTAATCCACATTCTAGCTCCAACAGGAGAAGAAGAGAACCACAGCTTTTATAAGGGCTCTCCCCACCAGATCACTTTCTTCTCCGCTTAGGCTTTCTACCAGACAGTGCTAGAAGAGACCCCAGGAAATCCTTCCTTTGCTGGCGAGGGGAAAGGATGCTAGTTTCTGGGAGAAACTCACTCCAAGGAAGACAAGACTACTGATCGATCAGGTGAATCGCAAACAACAGATGAGACCAACCCCACTATTCTGCTCTGAGCCCTGCCGAAGCTTTCTGAATTACAGACGCTGCCGTGAGGAAGGGAGCCACTAACAAGCTACTGCATGCCGACTGAAGCCATTTCCACCCACCGCGGCAAAGCCTATGTGGGACGAATGCTATATTGGAAAGCTGCGGAAAAAGGTACCGTGTCAGTGAAGGAAGGTGGAGTTGATCGCTGTTTAGCCAAGCCGGAGAGGACAACGTCCCAACTAAAGGCTGCTACCGGCAACCCAACAGCCATAAGGCCTCCCACTGCTAACCGACCGCAGCTATTGTTAGCCTGCCAGGAAAGGTTATTTTAGCTTTCCCTATCATCAACAGAGCAACCCGGAGAACTTTAACCGTTCAATAAGGTTTGTCTGGGCAGAGGTGAGATTAGTTTAGGATAAACAAGATTTAAGGGTTGTTTGTTTTCACTATGATTCGTTCCCCTGTGTAAGATTTCATTTATTGTTTGGGTACAAACAGGCCATTCGGCCTAGAGGTTTAAACAGTCATATTTGAGGTTTCCGATGGAAAGTCGTTTTATATCCTGCAACCTGAGTTACTCAATCCGGCAGTTTTTCTTTGTTTGGTGTTTAATAAATGAACCAGAGCGGCTTTAAGCAGCTCCACGTGAGTTAGCTGTGGGCCCCCTTCGATTTCATGAACAATAAAGACTGCCATTGATGGTATTCGAAATAGAGATCGGCTTTAAAACAGATAATTTAAACACCAAAACTAATCTTTTATGTCATTTTTGAAACCGCTTTCTTAGTAAGTCGATATACTAAATTAGATCAATCACTGCTGTAACCGATCCATAAAATAGAATAAATTATCCATGAAGTTGATTTCTAATTCAGCAAATAGTCTAATGAAAGATTACTTCTTCCAAATAATGTTTTTCTTCACTTCTGCTTTGCATTGTCAATTGGTGGTTTGAAAACAAACCAGAAGGTGCTGATTAGTCTTAAACTAACCACAATTAGTTTAAAACTAATTTAGCTTCATTCCAAAACTCCTCAATTCAAGCTTTGGTCTTTAAGCAAACACATTTTTACTGAACTGGGACATCACTATCAATTTATTGGTTATTTTTTCTACTTCTTTGCATATTTATCACTTTTACTGTTTACTTTTGGGTGTTAGTTTAGTTATTATTTTTCTTAGTGGTTTAGTTGTGTGTCACTAGCGTAGTGAGTGTGTTGATTAAAGCATTTTAACTGAAAGTAGAATTATTTTGTAATAAACTCTTGTATTTTGGAAAACCGTTGTTTATTATTTCACCTTATTATTATTCCTTCATCAATTGTTTAATTATCTCTGCCTTATCAGGCCAGTAATCATAAACATAAACTGAGACTGAACAATTTGGCTATTGATATTCCTGGAATCCAGGTGGTGCCCTAAACTTGGTAATTTTTACATAAAATTATTAATCTTGTTAACAATTACCCCAAGCAATTATTCATAGCCAAAACCGACCTATATGTGGCACAAAATTGTACTGCACCATCAAGTGGACAATACAAGTAAAACAGCCACAGTGATTAATGATGTGATGTGTGAGCGCTGAATAAATACATTAAGGATGTTTGTGATTTCAATAAATTCAATAAAACAAGATTTGTGTTTTGTGTAATGATCACGAGGGACAACATGTATATATTTTTACTTAAAAGCTCTTCTACTGTGCTGAATTGTTGCCAGACACGGGAAAATTTCCTCTTTAGTTCAATCACAAAAATACTCTCAAATAGATTCCAAACACACATGGGATATAATCCTAGACAACAAAATGTGAGGGTGAAACAGCAGGGTCTTGGCTGCCTCCTATGTTTCAATTCACGAGCAAACTGACAACCTGATTTATGACTGAGTCACGTGGTACGACTGGCAAGCAAGGCCTCGAATGTGACTACGTTCGTCATCAACACAAGCCTTGTTACATGCTTCACGAAAAATTGCCCTGGATTACTCGAAACAGGCTTCAAAGCCTTAACACAAAGGACACATCACTATTAAAAAGCATGTTCCTAGGGTTGGGCTTTGGTGGCTTCATGCGGTGCCTTAGGGGGGTTGCACTGACGGACATGGGTTACTGGCCTGGTGGCTGTGCTGCGCTTGGGAAGGGTCTGAGGTGGGCCTGAGGGTTCGGGGCTCTGGGGCGCCGCGCCCCCTAGCTGTGGTCCTGGCTGGGGGTCGACCTGTGTGGGGTCTCTGTTGCCGGTGCCGGCATGTAGGGGTCAGCTCTCTCTTTTTCTCTGGGCCGATTGTCATCGCCGGTTCCTGTATGGCGTCTCGCCTTGTTTGCTGGTCTGGGTGCCTGGCTGCTGGTCGCGGCGGCTGGGCGGCATTTCAGTCTTTTTTCGCACTGGACTTGGCTCCTGGGTCTTGGTCTTTGTGCGCTGCGGGGCGCTGGGGTGGGCGTTTGGCCGCGTTCGGTCGGACTTGCCGGTGGACTGGCCGGGTAGTGGGCATGCAGGGCAGGTGGGTGGGGCGCAGGGTTTGGTCGCTTGCCGGGCCATTGAACAGCAGTGGTGGCTCCGCAAGGGAATGGGGGGGGGGAAATGTCGGCCTGGTGGGTCGGCCGCCTGGGGCATCGGTTTGCTCCTGGTCTGGCCTGGTACGACGCCGGGGTTTGGGCTGCAGGGGCCTCCGATGCGCAAGGGGCGCCGGGGGCCCCCTATGTTGGCGGGGAGGCAGTTGCTATCTAGTGACAGGTGCTCTCCCCTGTCAGTTCTGCCCCCCTCCTCTGCGGGAGGAGGGGGGCAGAACTCAACCTGGGTGTTGTCGGCTTCGTAACCTATATTGTTGGCAACTCACTTCTTTCTCAGAGAGGTGGGGGCGCCGAACTCCAAAACCCCGGCGGGAACTGTTTCAAAATAAGACCCAGAACCGAGAGACAGAGAGTAAAATAACACACACACCACAGATATCTGTTTCACACTGGACGCACCTGCAGATGGGAGCCAGAAAAGATCTGACTCGCTTCTCTACAAGGGTGTACCATTTTTATTAAAGAAGAACAAAGAAAATATCACATGACTCTTCTCTCCTCCTCCTACATCTTAACAAGTCATACATTTTCTCCAGGTCTCCTGACCTGGTTTTATAGCCGTACCATGAACTAGAGTTATAACCCATCCTCCCTGCTTTTAGTTCATATCTTTGCCCAAGAGTTTATTTACTTAAAACCTTACCCCCATAAAATACTGGTAGACAGTCATGTTTTACTACCCTGAATAATATAAACAGGCCTATTTACCTCTAAACGCTTACTAAGATATATTTAAAACATATGTACTGCATAATAAAAAATAGCCCCAAAAAAGTAGAATACAACAAATCCCTCTTTCAATCTATTTTCAAATAGATTGATCACTCCTCTGTACTTCTCCTTCAGGCTCCATGTGAGGGAGTAACAGATATTGACCTTGCATATTATCACCAACAGCTTTTTCAATACACTTTGTGAGCAATGAACGTATACAAGGAATACAGCAACATCCACATAACACCATAGTTGACACAAATACTGCTAAAGAAACCATTATAGACATTGCAAGAGTCTTCCATTTACCAAACATATTATTTAACAAATCGTCCCACATTGAGGTATCTACACCTGATTGTTCTTTTAGCCTATTTGAAAGTATTCTGAGTCCTTCTACTGCCCTAGTTAATTTACCGTCTGCATTAGTATTATTAGGGATAAAAACACAACAGTGATCACCAAAGAGGGAACAGACACCGCCGTTCTGAGCCAGGATCATTTCGACCGCTATTCTATTTTGAAAGGCCATTAAGGAGGTGGCTTTAAGTTGCTCGTGAACAGCCTCAAACCCATCTCTAGTATTATTAGCTAATTTCTATCTATTTCTAAATTACTATCAAAGAAGGGTGGGGTAGCTCTGTTATCAGCTATAGGGAATAATTTTTCCCAGTTACTACAATCTTTTACTGGATTTTCACTAGATAGCAGGGAAACCAGACAAGTTGTGTTGAGCTCAAAAGGTGCAGGGACCACCTTGAGAACAGGTCGGGCTCCCATGCACACAACACAGTCCTGTCTCGCTTCTTGTCCTGCATGTTCTACCATAAGCAACCAATTATTAGTGGAGCCTCCCACTCCTGTCATCATTTCAAAGTAATCGTCCACAGATGGTTCTTCTTTAATTATACTACCTCTTGCTGCTGAGGCCTGATTTTGACTTACTGAGGTGGAAACTGTTGTATTCTACTTTTTTGGGGCTATTTTTTATTATGCAGTACATATGTTTTAACTATATCTTAGTAAGCTTTAGAAGTAAATAGGCCTGTTTATATTATTCAGGGTAGTAAAACATGACTCTTTACCAGTATTTTATGGGGTTAAGGTTTTAAATAAATAAACTCTTGCGTAAAGATATGAACTGAAAGCAGGGAGGATCGGTTATAACTCTAGTTCATGTTACAACCCTAGTTCATGGTACGGTCAGGAGACCTGGAGAAAATATATGATCTGTCAAGATGTAGAAGGAGGAGAGAGGAGTCATGTGATATGTTCTTTTTTCTTCTGTAATAAAAATGGTACACCCTTGTAGAGAAGCGAGTCAGATCTTTTCTGGCTCCCATCTGCAGGTGCGTCCACTGTGAAACAGATATCTGTTTGTGTGTGTTGTTTTACTCTCTGTCTCTCAGTTCTGGGTCTTATTTTGAAACAGTTCCCGCCGGGGTTTTGGAGTTCGGCACCCCCACCTCTCTGAGTAGAAAGTGAGTTGCAGAGCATATAATGATAGGAAGCCGACAAAACATTAAGAGAGTCTTGACATATTGTAATAGGAAATTGAACATCTTTTCCCCCTTTATAAACCCAAATTATAAAGAGAGTACAACCTTCCCCCTTCTGGAGATATTTTAAGGGGAGGAGATCACTCTTAGTTAAATTAACCGTAAGAAGTAATTTATCTGCAGTCTTATCCAATTTAACCAAGGGACGCATGTGTTTTGCAAAAGCGGCAGTGGTATACCTTCTCCAGTCATATCCTAAAGGATCAGCAATTAAAGTGGACCAACTAGTATCTTTTTGATCATTTGTTATGTACCACAAGGGGTAGGTTTTATATTTACTTGCTTGTTGTCCTTTATAAACCAATGTATTTAAAGGAATAGTAATCACTGCAGATCGTCCTTTTGGTATACAAAATTGAGAAAATCCATGATGTGCCTCGGAAGTGCCGCACCGGGAAGAGGGAGATGGTTTAGCCATTAAGTTTCTTCTCTGTCTAATTGAGTGAACTCCAACCTGCGTTTGATTTGTAGAACTATTATAGGGCCATTCACCACAACAGTTAAAGATAATATTGACCAATAACACCATGCAAAAACCTGTGGCGGACAGCACCTTCTTATTTCCCCAAAGATGCATATTTCTGTCTGTGGTGTGATCCTATGTTTATTTTATCCAAAAAAAGAAGGGTGTCTGTTTTTTTCTTTATCTTTACCTTTAAGCAATATATATATATTTTTTTAATTTATTATTATTGTTTTTTATGTTTTAACCTAATTCTCAATATTCTTTTAGTACAAAGCAAACTCTAGCAATTGTCACCAACCCCAAAAACATCCTACAAAAACCACATCATAATGAAAAAAAAGAATAAGTTAAAAAAAAAATTAGTAGTCAGTCAACCTGATTATACTTTAAACACCCCTTAAAATGTTTTAGCTTATTAATAAAAAGTTTTATGAAAACGTAAAAACTGAATATTAAGAAAAAATCCTATAAATTAACTACTTAAAGATTATTTGACACCCTCTTAGGCAGTGTCTAACAATCTGCACCTGTAAATAAAAATTGGTTAAACAACCTGTAAAATACAAGAAAAATGATTAATAAGTGTTCAGTCTTTATTATTTTGTTCTCTAGTCTTCGCTCTTGTTTATTTCTCTGGCAGCAGGCGGCTACCAGAGTGATGAAATGATTCAGTACAGTGGACTCTTTATTTTTCCCAATGTTACTGTCTTTTATGCAGATCGCCCTCACTGAAATGACAGTTACTTCATTAACTGAACATTTCCCCCAATAAACACAAATGCACAGACAGGCCCCGCCTCCAATAGCTTCCCCCACCGATTGTGAGGTGGTTAAAACCTGCTGTGAAATGTGTTAGATTTCTTGCGATCTTTTCTCTTTGGTATAATCCCTCTTCGAGAAAAGCAAGTCCAAATTGCTTATCTCGCCCAATTTTTGCACATATAGATTACACTGGATGATTACAGCAACCCCAACCAATCTTCTGGGTGGGCCAGGCCCCGCCTCCTGGCTTCGGCAGTCGACACCGCCTAGTCAGAACCGACACCACCCACTGCAAAGAGATTCCCCCAGGTCAGCAGAGAGCTGCTGCAGCGTGAGGGACAGGAGGGGGGTCGGGGGCAGGAGCACACTGTGACCAGTGAAACCAAGTAGAACCCTTTCCCCGCAGCTGGACAACATGGGTTGTACGAGAAGCAACCTGGAACGGGCAAGACCACCTGGGCTCCTGCCACTTTCTTTTATACACCCTCAGCCAAACGCGCCCAGCCTCGGAAGGAGACACCGCAGGTCCCTGCACGTCACGGGGAGCCGGAAGGAAGGAGGAGACCAGGCCCTTCAGCTGCTGATGATCACTGCGAGGGTCCGGGTCAGGGTGCGGTGAAACCTGTGGTTCTCTGCCAGCCCACGGACCAGGGAAAATTCTGCCAGTTAACATCTCATAAGGAGTGAGACCTTTTGTTCTACAGACAGATGATCTCATGGCCATCAAAGCAATCGGGAGCGCATCAAACCAAGTAAGTCCCGTCTGAGCTGAAATCTTCGCCAGCTTTAACTTTAAAGTTGAATTAGACCGCTCGATGACGCCCTGGGATTGCGGATGGTAAACAGTGCCGAACTTGTGGGTTATTCCCATCTGTTCCTCAACCTGTCGGAGATGTTTATTTTTAAAATGTGTGCCATTGTCAGACCTGACCCTAGTCGGAAAGCCATGGCACGCAATCCAGTGGTTAATCAAAGATTTCACCACTGTCTGAGCATCCTCCCGTCTAGCAGGAAAAGCTGAAACCCACGAGGTCAGTGGATCAATCATCACTAAGAGGTAACGGAAACCTCTAACAGGGGTCACCATATCTGTATAATCGATAACGACCTCCTCGCCAGGCCTGCACAAGTCCTGGAAGGCGCCCATTTCTGACTTGATAGTAGGCTTAGGATTAAATTGACCACACACCACACATTCACTCAAAAAACGCTTAATTAAATGTGGCAGGAAGGGATGCCACCAAAAACAAAGATTACGTTTCATCTGAGTGTATGACACATGTGCCGCACCATGAGCCTCCTGAAAAAGGGTGGGTTTTCACGCGGCAGGTAAAACCAAACGGCCATCAGGCCCACGCCAAAAGCCATCAGAAAAAATCTCACCTCTATCCTTCCACACAGTCATCTCCTGCGACGCAGCAGCCTGCTGTGCCAACTTTACTTCCTCAGCAAACTGTCTGACATTTCCTGTGCTGACGTGACAATCAGCTGCGTGTGGACATGTGACAGGTAACCTGCTGCTCCTTTCGCCGCCAAATCTGCTGCACTATTTCCCCACGCGTCAACAGTGTCAGCCTTGCTGTGACCCTTACACTTAAGAACAGCGAGGTTAGCTGGTAACTGTACAACATCCAAAAGCTCCATAATATCTGCATGATGCTGTATAGGCTTACCAGTAGCAGTAACAAAACCTGCTCTTTTCCACTGTGGTAATTCATAATGTATAACAGAAAACCCGTAGTTTGAATCAGTGTAAATCGTGACGTCTTTATCTCTGCCCCATTTGCATGCTTCAATAAGAGCCCTTATCTCTGCACGCTGTGCGCTCTGCTTGCCGTCCAGCTTCCCTGAAACGACAGTCTGTAGTGAATCCCCATTTTGCTCAACAACTGCAAAACCTGATCTCAACTGCCCCTGTGCATCTCTAAAACATCCGTAAATCAGGACGTATTTTTTGAGCAACAGAATTCAGCCTGACACAGTCATGCTGCTCCCCAGAGGTGGTGATTTGGTCAGCCATGTTTATTCCTTCATGCGTAAAAATAATGTTTGGTGCCTCCAAAACTCTGCTAATCCGCTGTTGACGCAAAGTAGAAAGAGTAAACGTCTCAGAATTAACCAATGCCATGACTCCATGAGATGTCAAAATATTAAGTGGATAACCCCTGACAATGTGTGATGTTTTTTCCACTAGATGTGCAATCCCTGCTGCATGTCTCGTGCAAGGCGGCTGTCTCATTTCAATAGCTTGCAGCTTTATGCTAAGATACATAAGAATGTGTCTCTGACCACCTTTTTTCTGAAACAAAATCCCATTAACCACCCCATCTGTTTCTGATGTGTTAAGAAAAAATGGACATGTATACTCAGGAGTGGCTAAATCAGCTGCTTGTGCTAGAGCCTGTTTTAATTTAATAAATGCCTCCTCAGCTGGTATGTCCCATTCTAATTTAGCATGCAGATTTTTCATACCATGAGCATTTACAAGAGCCCTGAGGGGTGTGGTAAGGTTTGTGTAATTAGGCACATAATGTCTGGAAAAATTTGTCAGTCTCAGAAATGACAGCATTGATTTAACAGTGAGAGGTTTAGAATGAGCCAAAATAGCATTCTTGTGGGTGTCAGTCAGTCCAGCGCCTTGAGCGGTTACCCTTCGCCCCAGGAACTGGACTTCCTGCCTGACCAACTGAAGCTTATCGCGGGAGACTTTGAATCCCTCTTTTCCCAAATGTTGCAACACAACTAGAGTAGCTTCTATGCACGTTTCAACAGTAGGGGATGCTAAAAGTAAATCGTCCACATATTGGGTCAGTACACAGCCTGGAGGGAGCTGTACAGTGCTTAATGACTGCTTCAGCACCTGATTAAAAATACCTGGAGATAAAGCAAAGCCCTGCGGAAGCCTACTATAACGTAGCTTCCTGCCCCTGAATGTAAATGAAAAAATATCCCTGACAGAAGGATGGAGCGGTAAACAGAAGAATGCATTAGCCAAATCTATGCAGGTGAACCATTTTAAATCAGGAGTCAGGGATGCCAGAGCTGTATACGGATTCGGTGTAGAAATGGGAGGGGTTCTAAGGGCCTCATTGACAGCACGCAAATCATGTGCCATTCTGTATTTACCAGTACCTTGTTTTTCCACAGGAAGAATAGGGGTGTTATATGAAGAGTTTGATGGTTCTAAAACTCCAACTTCAAGTAAGCCTGCAATAGTGTCTGCAATACCTTCCTCAGCCTGAGGTTTATGTGGATACTGCGGACGCCAGATTGGATCAGAATGTTTCATCTCAAATGTGATGGGAGTGGTTTGCACTAGACCGACATCAGTGGGACCATCTGACCACAAAGAGTCAGGCACGACCTTTAAGGCCTCCACTGCATCAGGATGATCTGTTTTTTCTCTGCCATGATTTCTAGAAAGCTGCAAATGTTCCAAAATGCTAGTATCTGAGAGCTGCGTGTCTATTTTGTACATCTGAGTAGAAGGAGAAAAAGAGACTGAAGGTATCTGGGTAGAAACCCAATCCTTTAATTCAACTCCCCTTTTAACCATTCCCCCCAAATCTTTAGCTTGATGTTTCGGATGCAACAAAAGCGATATGTGTGGAAGCGCTTCAGCTTCCATCATATACCATTTATGCTGCTCTGAAGTCAGATCAGCATACAGTGCAACACCCTCCTTCCCCACAAAGCATGGACCCGAAGCCACAGACCAACTTTGGCCTTCAAGTTCTGTTTCAAATTGTTCCTGATATAAAGTAGGATCGCTCCTCTCATAGAGGAAGGTCACATGGAATGGATCAGGCGGTGGAACAAAAGGCTGGAGTTCAAGCAGCCAAGGCTTCCAGCATCTCAGAAATTCAGCCGCAGAAGATTCATGTGCAGACATCGTAGTCAATCTGGCCCAGAAAATATCAGCCACTTGTGAAGTGTCATCCTTGAGCCTCTTTTAACTGTAGCTTTAACAAAGCAGTCTCCATTTTCTTATTCTCCTCAGCGTCCTTTAACGCAGAATCTTGCACGTCTTGTAAATAATATGTTACGTGTCTTTCCCATGTAGGCTGATCATAAATGTGTGAATCAGGATTCCGTTTCATTAATGTAGCAACAGACTCTGGCATGCCTGCTAAAACTGCTTCTCTAAACCAAATCCGATTATTCCCCGGATCTCGGGGGTGTTCCCCAGTAACGGCAACCCATTTATCTTTACATTTTGCCATATGTTCTGCCGGAGTAACATCAGTTGACCAGGGAAATTTCAAAATTTTAGACGCGGGCGGAGTAGGATATTTTCTTCTGACCCACTCGGCAAGATCATGTGCATGATGCGTGAAGGGGGCTTCATCAAGTACACGTGCTAGCTGGCACTGGAGCATCATCTCATTATAATCTGTCAATGTCAACATCCTACCCATAATGGCTTTCCAATCTCCCACCGCTAGGGTTTGCCCTGAAGTCAGCTGATTTAATTTATTTATCCAGCAGTTTCCTCCACCAGTCAAAGCAGGGAGTTGCAGAATGATGGCAGATACGTCAGCCATCTTCCATGGTTTGTAAATTACTGAACCATCCGATGCTCCCACTAAAGGAAGCATTAAATCAGGGCCCCCACATGCCCCCAGTGGTAACTTAGATCTGGTATTCTTAAATGGCCCCTCACTCTCCTCGTCCACCAACGTCTGCACATTGTCAACCTGTACAACTGCTGCACATTCATCACGTTGACTGGGGCTGGCACTCCCTGGAAGGTCTGCAGCTTGCCCCCTTACCACAGATGCTAATCTTTCCTGATCCTGCAGCACCTCATCCATCTGTCGCTGAACTTTAGTTAACCTGTGTTCGTGCTGCTCCATCTCGTCCATCAATTTAGCATTATACGCCAAGAACAATTTATCAGTGTCCTGTTCTACTTTGTTGCTAACTAATTTTAGTAGCTGTCGCTTTTCCTCCCCAGTGTGTTCAATAATCCCTTTACCGGTGACTTCAAAACGCAATTTATAATCTTGTCCCTCATCTTTTACCTTTAGATCACCCTGTGGTTTATTAGTCAATGGTTTATGGGCTACAGACCTCTGTGGGAGGCCACTGCAGTGCAACACTGCACTGCTTGAAGGAAGGGGGGGAGTAAGAGAGGTGCCCACCGGGGATGGCGCACAAGGAGATGTTGAACTCTGTGCGTCACCCTGCGTGTTTTGAAGTACAATCTGGCCATTGTCTGTCTCCAACCCCCATGAAATATGTTTTTGACCAGAGGTCGTCAACATGGGGTACTTGGGCTGGTACGGGGGAAGAGTATGGTCTGCCAAAAAACTACTTTCTGCAGTATCACACAAATGATCAATACCCTGTCCTGTTAAACCCCATGTTTTCCACATTTTCTCAGCTTTTAAGTGTCTCATTTTAGCACCAGTGATGCTCTTTGCTGTTTTAGCCTTATCTGCAAAACGTTTTCCTTCCTCAAAACACATCTGTGAGAGACTCCGCTTATCATCCCCTCGGGCACCATGACGAGCCCACATGGCCGTCATAACGCCCTGGAACTGGTTTTTATCTTTTTTACCGGGCTTATTAACTAAAACAGAATATAGTTTAGAAATGTTTACTAACAATTGGGCATCTAAAGTGCGCCACTCCTGTCCCTGTGGAGCAGGGAGTAATTTATATTCGGCTGCCATTGAAAATTCGTAACAAAATCCAAAATGGATTAAAATTTAACAAAGTAGGTTATTTGTATTAACTCTTTAAATTATTTATTTTAATTGATAAACTATCAATTCGTAGGCCCAAATTTATCCCAATATTAATGCAGTTAACAGTAAAGGCAGGCACAGTTTTTATTTATTTAATTTTCATTTATTTCTTTTTATAGTGAAGGGGTTTATGTATTATTTAGTCATGCAACATTAACCTTAATAATGTTTTAGGCAAAGCCGAAACGAAGGAAAGCTAAAAAGGTTTATAAAGCACTGTTTATCTTATCATTAATTTATTTATATACGGAGATTATTGCCGTTTCGTCTAAAAATCAAAGAATTCCTAATGGAGTCCGGCCGGCACCAAAACCCGGGACGCACACTTCGGCGAATCACACGAAGAAATAGAATTCTCCCAATATAAAGCAATTTTTATTTATCATTAAAACATATACCGAAAGAAATACATTTAAAACTCGCTTTGCAACACAAAATCGTCAACAGTTTTCTCAAAAAACTCCACCGGACTGACGAACCAAGTCAAGCCCAATAGAACTTCCGGGTCACACCGCGGAATGAATAAGCCGGCACACAGATGGCTAATTCTTCACTACGATGCTAAACTTAACAAACCGTACTCATAAGTAAACCAACCAAAAACAAAGACCAAAATGCCTCCAACAAAACCACACTTCGCCACCAATACTCGAATGACTGTTTAACCGAGCCAAATAAATACAGTTCGGAAGCTAAGCTACCAGAGATTAGCTGTAACCATGAGCAACCTAGCTCAACCGGAAGCCAAACGTGACCGCTCCGTTACAATAAAAAAGTTATTTTATATATATTCTAAAGAGTTTACTACCAGTTATCCATAATAACAGTCCTATATATGTGTTAGATAATTCTTTAGACGTGTTTATGTAGTTGCACAAGGTTGAACGCCTTTATTCCAGGCGAGACTCATCCACACTGTGTGTTAGCCGTAAGCTAGCTATGGTGGTACTTTAGCCGACTGAAAATGATATTCCCTTATTCCTCTACAATGTCAAGCTTCTACGCTTATTGTCTATACAAAAAGCGCGGGCATTGTCTAGGCGTTTAAGATTCGCAGAGGAATTATGGTTTTAGATTCAGTCGGTTAGTTCCCCTAAATGAGAAGTTTATATGAGGCCGGTGTGCAAAGAGCTACATGGTAGCTCCCGTCCGTAACCTCCACTTCCTCCAATCACACACACTCACACTAGAAAAAAAGTACAGCAATTTTACAATAACATCAACCACTGACCTCAACCGGAGCCACCTAAAGCCGGACCATTAAACACAATCCAATTCACGTGGCTCAATCGTGCGTTTGGAAGATACGCCGGCCTCTTCAAGGGAATCCGTCTCGACAACAGAGAGCACACAGGCCCTGCTGCTGTCTACTTTTTTCGTTTGCCAGCCTTGGAGAAACTCCGACAGCGTCCTACCGGAGGCGAGCGGCCACCTCTCAAGCCATGGTCCGCACTTCGGTCGGCCCTCAACCGAAAGAACAACACGTCAACATTAAATGGAGGACGTTTAAATCGATCAATACCTATTAATTTGGTGTTAGCGCTTTTCCAGATTGATACAAAACCACCCGGGTGTTGATTAGCAAGGATCAACCAAGTCGCTCTCAGATTCTCTGTTGAACTCAAAGAAAAAACACAAAATTACTATAATGCCACAAACACATGTATCAATCAGTTATGCCACACTCATTACTCACACTCAATCTCTCTCAGCCCTGAGAAAACTCAAAACCAAGACAATGCCCGCATCCTCCACCATTGTGTCGGCTTTGTAACCTACATTGTTGGCAACTCACTTCTTTCTCAGAGAGGTGGCGGCGCCGAACTCCAAAACCCCGGCGGGAACTGTTTCAAAATAAGACCCAGAACCGAGAGACAGAGAGTAAAATAACACACACACCACAGATATCTGTTTCACACTGGACGCACCTGCAGATGGGAGCCAGAAAAGATCTGACTCGCTTCTCTACCAGGGTGTACCATTTTTATTTCAGAAGAACAAAGAAAATATCACATGACTCTTCTCTCCTCCTCCTACATCTTAACAAGTCATACATTTTTTCCAGGTCTCCTGACCTGGTTTTATAGCCGTACCATGAACTAGAGTTATAACCCATCCTCCCTGCTTTTAGTTCATATCTTTGCCCAAGAGTTTATTTACTTAAAACCTTACCCCCATAAAATACTGGTAGACAGTCATGTTTTACTACCCTGAATAATATAAACAGGCTTATTTACCTCTAAACGCTTACTAAGATATATTTAAAACATATGTACTGCATAATAAAAAATAGCCCCAAAAAAGTAGAATACAACAGTGTCTAGTGTATTTTGTGTTCTGATAGTAGAGCGAATGTCAGGGTGGGTTTAGTTCTCTTGGGATGGGGCTGGGAGGACTGCCTCGGGGTCTGTGGGGCAAGGTGGTGCTGTGGTATTGGGCCCCGGGTTGAACGTGACATGGCCTCCCTCTTCTGGTGGATCCTGGTGACAGTGGCGTGTCTAGGGGGTGGCCTGGGGTGGCACGTGCCACCCGTAGAATCTGATAGGCCACCCCAGGTCCCACGCCACCCCCACTCAGTACGGGAAAAATCAGGGCTGTCAACTCTCACACTTACACTGTGAGATACACGCGTTTGAATTCCCTCGTGGTGCCGCCGCCGCTGAAGTCTGTTTGCTTTTCATTTGGATCTCTACTGCGACGCAGGTACGCTACTTATTAATTTAGCCACCTAAAATATCACTCAGCTTGTCACTTCCCAATTGGATTATCATTTATATACTATCATGTGCGCTGCTAACCATGCTAACCCAGTTTAGCTCGACTGTTAGTTTTAACTCTTTAAGCGCCAAAAGTCTCAAATATTATCCCTCATGTAGTTATTACTTTACGAACGAAACAGAAAGGAGGAAATAATTATATTTAGATTAGGATTTGGTCATACAAGGTTAAACAATAAATTATTTAAACAGGGGAAACATGCTACAGGGAAATGTGAATTCTGTCTTCAAGATGAGAATGTGGAACATGTTATATTATTTTGTCTGAAGTAAACTGTTGAGAAAACTGGTACAAAATGTACAAGATATCAGATTGCAACTAGACATCAAACACCTTTTAAACAAAATTTAAAGTTCTGAAAAAAAATTATTTGCTGAGGTATCTCAAGAAGACGAAATTAATAGAGAGAATATAGTTGTTTGTTTTTTTTGTACTTTGTGAAAATAAGTAGGGCATGTTTAGCATGCGCCAAATGTTTCTTGCCAACCGCCATTAAACAGAACTTTATTACTTATGGTATTCATTTCCGAGGTTCTTTTTTGTTGTTGTTATAAGTTTTAAATGTCCTACGTTTTTGAACTCACTATACATTTTGAATGTTCCTTGAATGCACCACAGGTGTGCGAAGTAGCGTAGTACAGACAAGCTTTTGCTTTCTTAATTCCTGTTGAAAGATTGGTCTTATATACATGCAGATTTATTTTTTACTTTTGAATTAACATTAACTACAAAACAAACTTGCTTGTGAGTGGATAAAATGAACCAAAAAAGGTTTATAATTTGGTCAGTTGACATTCTCTGATCATGCTGCATACACATGCGCAGATCATTCCCTTTCTGAGCGTCGGGAAGGAGCAAGCTGGGTCTTTAAACAGCAGGAAATATCGGCGACAAAGTTTCACAGAAAGTAGCTAAGGGTGGTCAGAAATGTTGCTAGATTTGTTGTTAAATAAGTCGTTAAGGGGGTCTGAAAAGTCATTAGAAATAGCGACAAAATCGCTAAGTTGGCAACATTGGTCCCACCACTGTGTTTTTAAACTGGTTTTTAAAAAACAAAAGAATGCAACATCTCTATGTCTCTCACATGGCCAGATTACTTGGTTTGCCATGCTGTCTTACTTACAAAGTTTTCAACCTACATAGTTTTTTTTTTTTTTTTACTGGAATGGACCAATATTCCAAAAACAAAACCTAAAAACCTTAAAGAGTAACTAAACCCCAAAACAACTTTTTTTTGCCCATAAACTGTATAAATGAGTATTTACCAATGCAATCTTTCAGTTACTGGGGATTTTTTTACATTTTGGTGTAAACTTGTTTAATTCTACACTTTTTGGTTTAAAAACGTCTTAGCGCTGCCCTCTTAGGGTTGATCGGTGGCTACTGCATTTGAATGTTGTGATTGGTGGAGAGCGGTACATCTTTACGTCACAGGCATCAACTGTGTCACAGCAGCCATGGTCTCACAGACACGCCCCGTGGGTTTGGGTATAAAACTATCAGACATACCGGCGAGTTTGAAGTGGTATTGCGTTTTTCAGGTTACCATTATTATCACATTAGCACTTAGTTAGGATAGCTAACATTCTGTTTTAAACGTTAGCCTATATTAGCATTACCACTCAGAGACCAGAGCCATCCTGTCTCTCTCTTCCTCAGCGCTCCGAGCCAGCGGCTCGAATTGACATGGCTCACGCCGCTGAGCTCCATAAAGCCTCCCTCTATCCCCGGTGACGACAGAAGAGATCCGAGGCAGAGGGAGACAGGATGAGTCCAGTCTCTGAGTGGTGATGCTAACATAGGCTAACGTTCAAAACAGATGAACGTCAATCAGCTCGATCAGTCGCAAAACTGCCAACGTTACTTTGGTCCCTGTCCTTGTTTCAGTGTCACATTAAGCTTGCTGTCACTGTCCTCCTGAATACACCCCCACGTCCCCCCCCTCCACTCATCCTCCACACTTGGCCATACCCCTCCGTTCTTCCTGGCACTGCCCACTTTGTAGAATTTTTCAAATGTTGTCTGGAGGCAGGGTTATGATTTTTCATGGGGTTCAGTTAGACTTTAAAGAAATCATTAACCAATTAAGCTCCTCCTTATAATGCCTCAACATCTTACCCACAGTTTTTCTTAAGAAAGTTTTCCCTGTCATTGGGCCTGATCTGATTCAAATAGTAATGCTATTTTGTTAGTACTTATCCCTTCTGTCTAGTGTCATCCCCAAGGCTCTAAAAACAGCAGTTGTTAGATCACTACTAAAGAAGAACAACCTGGAAAACAACAATACTGCAGAACTACAGGCCAATCTCCAGTCTTCCATTCATCAGCAAGAATATTGAAAAAGCTGTGTTTCAACTGTGAAATAGCTTCCTAACAATCACCAACTGCTTTTATATTTTTCAGTCTGGATTCTGTGGACACCACAGTACAGACACTGCCCTCCTCAAAGTATTCACTGACATTCACATAAATACAGACTGTGGTAGAACCACAGTGCTGGTACTTTGGACCTCAGTGTAGCATTCGACACTGTTGATCATGATATATTATTAGAACAACTGGAGAGCTGGGTTGGACGCTCTGGTACAGTACTTGGTTGGTTTGAATCTTACCTAAAAAACAAGGTCTTCTTTGTGTCATTGGGCAATTCTTCATCAGAACAGACAGAAACCACAGGGGTGCCCTAGGGCTCCATCCTGGGCCCTCTCCTATTTAATATCTACATGCTCCCACTGACCTAGATTATAACAAACAATAGGATTAGTTACCATAAGTATGAAGATGATACTCAGCTTTACGTTAAAATGTCACAGGGTAACTTTAAACCCATCCAAACCCTAAGTGAGTGCATTATGTAAATTAATGGATGGACATGCCATAATTTTCTCCAGCTGACAAAAACAAAACTGAAGTTATTATTTCTGGACCTAAAGAGGAACAATCAAGACTCAGCACACAGCTTCAGTTAATACAGCTAATAACTGCTGATCAGGCCTGAAATCTAGGTGTATTAATGGACTCAGACCTGAACCTCCAGGGTCACATAAAGGCAATAACATGGTCAGCCTTCTATCACCTGAAAGACATTTCTAGGATTAAAGGACTAATGTCGCAACAGGACCTTGAAAAACTAATCCATGTGTTTCTTTAGTCGGTGTCCTCACAGGTTTTCCTAAAGAGTCAATCAGACAGCTGCAGCTGATCCAGAATACTGGTGCTTGTATCCTCAGTAGAACCAAGAAAGTAGAGCACATCACACCAGTTCTAAAGTCCTTACACTGACTCCCTGTAGCTCAGAGAATAAACTTAACAATACTTTTACTAGTTTATAAATCATTGAAAGGCTTAGCACCAAAGTATGTGGAAGACCTGTTGCCACTATACCATCTCCCCAGATCACTCAGGCCTTCCAACTCTAGTCTACTAATCATCTCCAGAATTGGAACCAAGCATGTAGAAGCAGCTTTCAGTTTCTATAATCCCCTTATCTGGAACAAACTGTCAGACCACTGTAAACCTGCTGAAACACACAGTTTCTTTAAATGGGACACATCATACAAAATCCACTTTTTAACCTTTAAATGCCTTTTGCTGTGTATTTGGAGACCTTAGGAGTGGAGAAAAGTTTAAACTAGTCTCTTCAGATGCTGAAAATATATGTTTAGTTTCTATTTTGGTCTAATTTTTCCATCTGTTCAAATTTTTCTTCTGCCTGTTACGTTTTTTTTGTTTTTGTTTTTTTTTGCCTATTACGTCACAGTCTTTGCAGCGGCACAGCAAATAATGCAAGTGAATTCTGGCCAAGCACTTCTGTGAACCCGCCATTTTTCTGACTTGCCACGGGTTTGTAGTCCAAGTCAAGAGTCCAACCTTGAGGATGCTGAAAGTTCCAGTGGATAAACAAAAATGTTCAGTTGTTGGGTGTATTAATCCCCACCCTTCTTTACACCGTCTCCCAGGATCAGAACCTCTTAAAAGTACCTGGTTGACTTTTATTTTCCACGGAAATGTACCGACAGGGGTTGGTAAAGTCATTCTTGTATGTGCAAAACACTTCAACGAAAACTGCTTCAGGCAACCTACGCCAGCATTGCGAAGGATTTGGTGAAAGACTGCAACTGAGTGAGGGGTTTTTTCATACCATCTATGGAAACAATGGATACACACTTCGGTAAGCTGTAATGCCATAATATGTGGGATTGTAAGACCTCCTGATCATTGTTTTGTTAGCATTGATGTTAGCTGGAGCACCTTTCTTCAAATGTTAACGCTGAGTAATCAGTGTTCTTGCTCATGATATAGTGTGTGTGTATTTTTTCAGTTTGACATACTTACGTTTTGGCATTTTTGTCTTGGAAAAGACAGGATTCAAATACATTATGTGAAGTTAGCTTGGCGCTGGTGTTAGGTCGGGACTGGTGTTAGCTCATTTGCTAACAAGGTTGAAAGCCTTGTTTGCAATTATTATTGATTATTATTATTGATTATTATTATTGATCTAGTAACTATAATTAGTATGTATCAATAAAAACCTTTTGCACTCCTGGAGAATCGTATCTCTGCTGTCAAACTACAAAAATGGCCGACTTGACCCAAGCTTCACATTTGTGACCTGTAGGGGGGCTGAGTTTGAAGTGCCTCATTTTTATTTAAAGAGACCGGGCCAAAACGAGTTGTTCCCAGACGCACCTCAGGAGTATAAGGTGGCCTGTGGAGCTAAAAAAAAAGAGGAATTCAGACCAAAGCATTGTAGTTCCACAATGTAAGGACCACAACTGCATAGTTTAAATGTAAAAAGGAAATATTTTAAAGCATGACATGTCCTTTTTAAAACCAAGCTAAAAATTCATGTTTAGAGCTGCCTTTGACTAAGTGATTAATAACAGCTGGAACATCATATGTTTTAATGTGTCATATGTTACATGTCCTGCGATGGACTGGCGACCTGTCCAGGGTGTACCCTGCCTCTCGCTCCGTGACTGCTGGAGATGCGCACCAGCCACCCCGCAACCCTGCATAGGATGGATAGGTACAGATAATGGATAGATGTTATATGTCTCTAATGTTGTTTTATGCTTTCTTTGCTGATTTTATTTTATCCCCTAATGATAAATTGCATTGTTGTTTAAAGTGTGCTATAAAAATAAAATTGCCATGCTAATATAATGCCTTCTATCAAACAATAAGGCTATAACCAATGGCCTGTACTTGATTAGCGCTTTATCATCATATTACATACTAATATAAATATTTTTAAAAAGGCCTGCTTTTTGTCACAAATAAATTTTTGAACAAAAAAACATCTGAGGTTTTTTGGTGAGCAAGCGCAAGCTTTTAGGTCAACCTTATTTAATTGGAAAAGGTAACAAAATAAAGGTTGTCATAGAAATACTATTATGCTTACTGTAAAAATGGTCATATAAATCACCGCGTTCACCGCCTAGGAGGTAAGAAGCTCAACAACAGCCGGCCGCGACCTATTGTTGCTAAATTCGAGCATTACAAGCAAAAAGAGCAGGTCAGAGGCCAGGGCAGAGAGCTGCGGGGAACGAATTACAGCGTTAATGATCAATATCCAAAGCGAATCCTGGATAGAAGGCGCGTTTTGTTCCCAATCAGGAAGAAATATATCAGTGAAGGCACCAGAGCTACAGTAGCAGTAAATAAACTGTATGTTAATGGGAAGCTGTTCAGGGACCCCCAGCTTACTCCTTGGCTTTATTAGTCATGTAACACTGATCTGATAAGAGTTGTTTTATCAGTCAACTATAATCTAATGTTAGCACAGCTCTGTAAAGTTGTTTACATTACTCAATGTGGGCGGGGCCAGGGCTAAGCACTGGGATACTGGCTCTTTTTTCTTTTCTCATCTTCACATGTCTATCCCCAAATGTCTTTGTCACTCCTTTTTTCTTCTTTTATCACTCACACACAGATAATTTTTTCATAACATAACTCTTTCTTCCTCTCTCACCCTCACCCTTCACACCTTCGCAACTTTCTTCTATTTCTCTCTTATTTCTTCAGGCAACCCCAAGCACAAACTAATAATGCACCTTTGTTTATCTGTTTCTATGGTGATATGGACTTTACAACTTTTGTCTCAAAACTATGGCTACTCTAAGGTTTGTCACATGGAATGTTCATGGAGCTGGCACCAGAGAGAAAAGAGTTAAGATTTTTAACCAGCTTAAAAGATTGAAGGCAGATGTCATCTTATTACAAGAAACCCATAAATCTACTTTAGCTGCAGTTGATCTTAAATCCCTTGAGTTTCCTAATGTGTTGTCTACATGCTATAACTCTAGACAAAGGGGAGTAGCAATATTAATAAATAAAAATGTTAATTTTACAGTAATAGATACAGTTACAGATCCAGAGGGTAGACTTATTATAGTAAAACTATCTATACATAACCAAAAAGTTATGTATTGTCAGTATATATGGTCCAAATGTTGATGACTCCTCATTCTTTCATTCCTTCTTCTTGGTGCTCCTTGAACACTTGGATTGCTCACTTCTTCTTGGGGGCGACCTCAACTTTGGTTTAAATGAAGAAATAGACAGGCTCAGCACAGGAGGGACTCAGCGCAGCTAGAAATCTATAGATATAGTCAAACAGTACATGAGCGATTATGGACTTTGCGATGCATGGCGATCTCTTCACCCCAATGACAAAAAATATTATTTCTTCTCAAATGTCCACCATTCGTATTCTCGACTGGATTACTGAGCTTGTGTGTGCCCTTGGCTCACCTTCTCCTCCTCAGGGATGAGTCTTGGTGTTCTCTCCCAGCTGAAGCCGATCAGCCAAATCACGGAGGAGTGGAGATAAAAGGGGAGCGCCTACCTGGAGTAGACACCAGATAGTCAACGTCAGCAGTGTGACAACAGGCCGCTTTCAGCGTTCGTCTTTTGCTCTGTACTTTTATAGAAAAGGAACTTACTGTTTTTGCTCCTCCTCCCTCCAGCGCCGGTTGCTCCCTGGATCAATAGGTCAGTCGATCGCAGTCTCCAGCGTCTGCTCCTATGCCTGCCTCCCTGCTGCTCTCCTTCGTCCTCCTCCGGCTGGGTTCAGTCTTAAATCTGCCTGTCCACCCTCGCTCATCCTCCTGGGCACCCCGTATTCCCCCAGGACCATCTCTGAGTGCCAATCCTCCGGTACACGCCTCCTCCGACCCCCTCAGTGTGGAAATACAGCATCGCTGCAAGTAAGACACTAACTTTCTGGCGCTCTCTCGGCACATTGTCTTCCACTCACCTACCTCTCCTCTAGTCTCCAGTGGCGGCTCAACCTCCCGGTCCGGTCTCAGGAGTTTCCCTCTGAGTCCTCCGAGCTTCAAAGGTTTTCCTCCTAAGAGAAATAAATAATCACTCTTATTCCAACCTCTGAGTCCCTGAGTCGTTCATGTGTCTGCACTAGAGTCCTGAAACGAAAACATGACAGAACCATCTGGCCCACCGGACTCTGTGACACACCTACGCACAGCCCTCTCTGAACAGGGCATGCTCCTGGGCCGTCATGAGGCGGCTCTCCAAAATGTGCAAAATTTTCAGCAACTAACAAAGCCAATGCACAATCTCACTTCGAGGATTCCCTCCCTGACTACTCCCTCCTCGGCTTCCGCCGGTTCTCTGCCTGCCCAGCACTTCCGTGAAGTCGCTTCCGGTCCTCGCCATCAAATTAGCCCTCGAGGAGTGGCGTCACTGGTTGGAGGGGACGGAGCTCCCGATCGTAGTTTGGACGGACCTCAAGAACTTTCTCTACCTTTAAACCGCCAAACGTCTAAACCCCCGTCAATACCGTTGGTCTCTTTTCTTTTCCCGCTTCAACCTAAATATAACATACAAACCTGGATCCAGAGGACTAAGGCCAGCCATCTCATTGCTCTCCCCAGGTTGCCCACCGCCGCTCAGACCGCCAAGCTACTCTTCCTCCATGTTTTCCGGCTGCATGGAATCCCCAACGAAATCCTCTCCGACAGGGGGCCCCAGTTTATATCCCGGGTCTGGAAGGATTTTTGTGCGTCACTCGGAGCCCGGGTCCAGTTGACTTCAGGTTTTCATCCTCAATCCAATGGCCAGTGTGAGCGGCTAAACCAAGAACTCGAGGGCGCACTCCGCTGCGTTTGCGCCACTCTAACCCCTCCACCTGGAGTTCCTACCTCCCTTGGATTGAGCACGCCCACAACTCACACATTTCAGCCTCCTCGGGGTCTCTCGATTCGAAGCCTCCCTCGGATACCAGCAATCTCTCTTCCAGACCCAGTCATCCCATCCATCCGCTCACACATCAAAGCCTGCAGAAAAGTGTGGGAATTGACCAGGGCCACCCTTCAACGCTCCTCAGCCCAAAATAAGCGTATCGCTGACCAGCGACGTCGCCCAGCCCCTCTGTATTCACCCGGTCAGCTAGTCTGGCTGTCTGCCCAGAATTTCCCCTTTAAAGGTGTCCCCAGGAACCTTGCTCCCCGGTTCCTCTGCCCTTACCTGGTCGAAGAAGTCATCAGCCCCTCTGCCCTTCGTCTGAAACTCCCAACACATTTCCGGGTGCACCCCACATTCCACGTTTCCCAAGTCAAACCTGTCTCCGATAGTCCTTTGTGCCCTCCTTCCAAACTCCCTCCTCCCGCCCGGACCCTTGATGGACATCCCGCCTACACTGTGCGCCGCATTGTAGACGTGCGCCCTCTGGGCCGTGGCCGCCAATACTTCATGGACTGCAAGGGGTACGGCCCCGAGGAGCGTCGTTGGGTTCCCCGTTCCTTCATTCTGGACCCCTCCCTGATCTCTGACTTTGAGAGGGCTTCTGCCTCTTCCAGTCGTGGTCGGCCGCCAGGAGGCGTCCATTTAGGGGGGGGGTACAAACTAACAATATTAAAGGCATAAAATGCAATAACATAGAACATGAAATCAGTCTTTATGCAGATGATGTATTACTTTTTCTACAGCATTCACAAACCTCTGTCTCTCAGGTAATCGGGTTGATAAACTCTTACTCAAACGTTTCATATTATTCTATAAATTGGTTAAAGTCTACAGTTCTTCCAATCAATTGTTCTGTCCAGAATCCAACTAATACACAACTGCAGTCAGGGAATATTGCTTATTTAGGTATCAATGTCTCACCAGGACTGGCAGATTTAATAAAGCTAAACTACATCCCACTTTTAAAAAAAGTGGAAGATGATCTTGCTAGATGGAAATCCCTACCCATATCACTTATGGCAAGGGTTGCTTCAATAAAAATGATGGTTTTGCCCAGAAAAAACTACTTATTCTCAATGATCCCAAGAAAACCATCACTAGACTGGTTTAGATCTCTGGACTCCTCTGTCTGTAAATTTCTTTGGAAAGATAAACCCCCACGTATCAGCTTAAAAACTCTGCAAAGACCAAAGAAAAAGGAGGTCTAGATCTACCAAACTTCCATCATTATTTCTTAGCAACAGGCTCCCATACATCTCAAGATGGTTAAAACATAGCTACCTAGATGAGTCCTGGATAGACGTAGAACAGACACTATGAAATAAGATAAACCTTTCAGACCTACCATTTATTAGATCAAATGCAAAACAACATGAATGCTTTAAAAGCATAAATATCAGCTCCTCTCTGACAGCATGGTGGGAGTTTCTAAAAATGACAGAGTCCACAATAATCCCATGCAGACGTAGACCCATCTGGAATAACCCCGACATCTTGCAAAAAAAAAATTATGATAAGTTTTCCAGACTGGAGGTGCAATGGAATTGAATACCTGGAACACATATTTGAAGGACCAGACTTTATCCTATTTAATACATTAATTACACAATATGGAATTGATAAAAACAAATTCTTAGAATATCAACAAATTAAATTTATTATTAAAGGTAAATTTAGGCTCAATACAGTTGAATTACAATTTCCAGCAAGAGTTTTAGATTTTCTTAATCTCAACCCCCACAAATTGCTGTCTAAAATATACAAAACATTATCTACATTAGAATCAATAGCCATCCCTATTTCGAAATGGGAGGTGGATTTATCAGCCAGCTTTGACCAAAACGTCTGGTCTCAGATATGTTTAAGAACCTTTAAAATAACAAAAAAAATCCTAATTTGCAATTAATACAATACAAAATCCTTCATAGAGTACACTATACAGGTCAACGGATGTTTAGAATGGGTTTTACATCATCTAATACGTGCTTACAATGCGCTTTGGTTTTGTCCACCCGTTAAGAAATTTTGGTGCCAGATATGTGAGGACTTGTCAAAGTATCTGAAATGTAAGATTCAACCATCTCCCTCAGTTTGCCTGTTAGGAGATTTAAATGATGTCACCATGGACACAAAGTCAGTTCTAATGGTTCACATTGCCTTATGCATCGCTAAGAAAACTATCCTCCTGAACTGGAAAAATAAAAAAGCTCTTAATATTAATCAGTATAGAAATCTCTTGTTGGACCATATTGGTCTTGAGACGGCCTCTGGCTCCATATCTGATCAATCTCTCTGGGCTCCTTTGATCAGCTCCATCACCTAGTAGGGATGGGGGGCACTTGGTTTTGTCGTTTGGGATACTGTTGCTGATGTGGGGGTTTTTGGGGTTGGAGGCACCTGGGGGTGGGATCACTGGGCGGACGGGGCGCTGGACGTCGAAGCTTGAGATGGCTTGAGAAGAAGAAGAGAAAATAAAAAAAATAAAGAAAACAAACTAGTCCCGAATTATAACGTTGATCATAAAAAAACTTCGCTATTACAGAAGGAGAACTTTTTACTTTTGAACTCAGTGCGAACGTATAGATTTTATGAAGTAAACAGTTTTTGTAGATGCCAGAGGTCGGAACGAGATGAAATGAAAACTGGGTTCACCTGGCCTACTCTCAGGCATTAACCAAAGCTATGTTGCATCATTGCGTTTCGTGCCCCTGTCCCCCGGATTTTATTAGACTGTTTATCTTCGCTCAACATGTGGAGACCTAACATTTTCTGATGATGGAATCATTTTATATAGGCTAAGTCTATTTATGATTTATATTTCCATACAACATTTACTGTAAAATAGAAGGGATGGAGATGGAGGATGGGACTTTCACTGGTGGGATGTTATGTCGGATTTCTTTCTAAGGGGAGCGGCGTCCCCCCGCGCTCCCCCTCAACTCGACTACTGTGTGATATATATATATATATATATATATATATATATATATATATATATATATATATATATATATATATATATATATATATATAAAACTGTTCAGGATGCACACATTTTAAATTATTAGTGTTGGAAAGGTGTTTTTACTCTAATTTAAAGCCTATCTTAAAGGAACAGACACACATTTAATTTATGATCCTGGGCTCTCTGAGCTCTCATTTCACCTTCCCGCGTGCTTTTTCATTTCTGTAAAAAGGAGCAATAAGAACAACAAACAATTATATATTTTAACAGCGAGACGTCGTTCGCTGGACTCAGTTCTAGTAACTGAGTACAGCTTTACGTCAGCATAAGGTTTTTATTGAAACAAGAGTTAGCAGGAAACTCCTCCCACATAGATCTTCGTTCACAGAATGGTCACAGCTTCATCACATAAGGAACACATGATGTACCACATTCTTCTTGATTGTTCACTGTTTCTAAGTGTTTCCACATGCACTACAAAATTAAACCCTCATACAACATTTACAGAATTTCTAGCTCTTCATTAGTAAGCAATATCATCTCAGCTCTGTTTTACTGCAACAATTTGACTTTTCTTGAGACAATTTTGTCCTTTAGGAAAATATTTTAAGGCATCAGGAATGTAATTAAGGTTTGGATAATACTAACAAAAGATTCTGAGATAATGTTCTGCTAACAACAGCTACTGACTTCAGATACCAAAACATTAAAGTGAAGCAGAACAAAAGGGAAAATATATATGTGTGTGTGTGTGTGTTCTGCTAAAATATTAAATTTTTTAACTTAGAAAAGTGTTCTTAGAATGGAGGAGCTAAATTAGAGAAGGCCAAATGTCAAGAGGAAAATCATCTTACAGAAAGAAGTATTTTATTGTGAATGTGGTAACTTTCTAAAGACAACTTCCCAAGGCCTGAAGCCCATAGTTAATGATTCAGACTTTGCTCTTTCATAAGTCATCATGTGCAAAAGCAAGATTGTAAGGAGGCCTATGTTGTCACTGAAAATATTGTGTGAAAGAAGACAAGAGAGAGGGCAGCAATACTACTTTGCCCTTAATACATTTCTTTTGATAAGAAAAAAAGGGAAAAAAAGATTTAAAAAAAAAAACCAACAAATGCATTAATCTCTCTTTAGTAACTCTATAAGTTACAAAGCAAGAAGAATAAAATTAGCAGGCAAAGGGTTGACTAGAAGGAAAATGCTTAACTCAGGGTCAGGGACAAAAGTCATTAATTGCCTCTTTGGAACACTAGCCTTCAAACACATACCTCTGTTGCTCTGTCTTTCTGCTTGTTTCCCCTGTTCTCACCCCTCCTTCACTGATCACTGTTCGCCAAAGGTTTGGCTGGAATCTAAAACTATTACAGCTGCACAGCATCTATGAGTAGCAAGCCTAAAAAGAAGTGACAACAATGTCTCAGGGGAAGGTTGGCAATAGAGGACAAACGGAAGTTCGAAAAAGCAGAGAAAATACTGAGGGAAACAAAAGAGCAAGAAAGCAGAAAGACAAAGAAAATTATAATAACAAGATAAAAATATTAAAGATGAGCTAAGCAAAAAAGAGATTTGTATATAGGGAGGATCGACTGTGCAGAAACTGTGAGAGGATGAGGGAAGCTTATTATTTAGTGTACATTATTGTTTTTCTACAGAGCATATTTCACCCCAGCATTTTATGATAACTTCTCAAATAACCATAAACACTGTGTAAGCAACAAATACAATATAAGGTTTATAACATAAAGTCAAATTGCACTGTTCTACAAGAATCCATATTAGCCAGAGATGACCATCACATCTTTAACAGCACATTATGTGGTGCTTGCACACACAGTTTTGAAATTATGTGCAGGCACCATGGAAATAATACTAATGGAAAACTGGTCCCCTGCCTCGACATGGGCGAAACATGAATTCAGATAACACCTCTGTCCAGACGCCTGTGGTTTTGTTTCAGTATGAGACAATTATCCTCCCTAATAATTGCTCTTATCAGGCTATTGCTACATTTTATGTCAGATTGAGTAAGGTTGTGTTTAGGTGACAAAACCTCTGTCATAAGCAACCACTTTAAAGATCTCATGACACGAAGCTGACTTCATGTAAATGTATTATGACATAATGCATCTTGTCAAAGTATGTGGTTTATTGTCGTACCAATTTATTAGTTTCAGGTGAAACACGTTTATTTAATTTCTTTGTCAGACTCACTAAATAGAGTTTGAATTATTCATAATTATAGCAGAACTGCTCCCGTCTCTCCTGGACAAGGGCGTCAGTTTGTTTTTAAGACTTCTGGGGACAATTATTGATTATTCATATAGCCTATAATTATTCAGCAGTTGGCGACATAGGCTATATGCGCAGTAATAAAACGCGTTCCCTTTACAACCATTGCCTTCTGTGCGGGGTAACTTGAACAGTTCAGAGTCCTGCATGGGGCGGCTACCCGCGGGTGGAATATTCCAGAGCAATAAAAGAGAAATTATTAATTCTACTATGATTTACATTTAATCAGGGATCCCGTTATTTTCTGTCTTTGACAGTTTTTAAAATTTTGAAAAACTCAGAAACATTCAATATTATTTAATTCTTCATTGATTTTAGTTAATATTCAGCCCGAACAATCTGAACAAAGAATCTCCATCATGCCATCACACATGGAGCAGATGAAAACATGTACTAAATATGAACATTTTACCTGCAGTCTCACAACTTTCTCATGATCTATAGACGTGAATTGTGCACCTTGTGCGTTAAGGAGGCTGAATCCGCTACGGTCGCACACTGGAGACTGGAATAACAAGCACCACTTCTTTCTCAACTTTCTTATTGCCTCAGCAGGAGGAAATAGTGTTGCATTGAGTACGGTGTCCAGATCTGATGATGATGATGCTCAGATGCTCTCATAAGAATCGTTTTTAATGGATTCAGTTTCCTAAACTCTGTGCGTAAAGTTGAAAATGACTATGCGTCTGCATCAAGTGGTCAGCGGCGTAAATTGTAAACTTTCACAATGAAAGACGACTGTTAGTTTGCGTGTCCACAGGTGTTTCTGATTATTGTACTAATGAATAGTGGTTGCGTCATAATAAACTGACAGCAAAAGCTCATCACACAAACACTCATCAGATGGTAGGCCTATTCCTTTTGTGAATCCACTCACTACCTGATGGAATAGTGGACTTGTTGAGCTGCCCGTCAGAAAGTGAACTTTTTTGTGATGTCCTGCTTCATTTTCTCACTCGATTTTCCTGCCGCTTTTTAACAACGGCCTTTACATTTTTCCATTAAGCTACAGTTTTAAAAAACCGATCAAGGACAGAAAGGAACACAATCCCCAAGTGATTGTAAATTATATTATAATGAATCATGTCCCTTTTATTTCTTTGAAACATTGTAGGCTACATCTGAAATAAATTTAATGCAGAGATCTCAAACTAAATATTGTCCACAGTCCCTGGCTTTATCTGCGCTCTCCGTTCCTGAATCACAAATTCAGTCGCAGAAAAATCTCTCTGGCAGCGCAGAATAGCGGGAACATTCAGCTGTCAGCACAAAGCTGGGGGAATATTCTGCCATGTTCTCTCCATAAACACAATATATCAACACCATTCTCTTTGGGAGTCGTAAACAAACAAAAGTATTAAATTAATATTTTTTAACCTGCAGTAAAGAAACTTCAGCCAGAGCCATAAAATTTAATTGATGTATTTTTCCATCTTGAAAGGGTACCAGCGGCACTGCAGGACTCTGCCCTGAACGTGTTTGCATACGGACTAGTCTTTTAAAACCTTGACGTATCCACTGCAAAGAACGCTGCAGCATCTGCGCAGAAAGACACAGTGACTGTATAAGAAAGTGCAATGGAGTCCTTTAAATAATAGTCCGTTCAGATAGGCTACTGATTATGTAGAAATTGTGCTGGATGTTAGATCTGCGCTGGTAAGAAATTCCGCATCAGGTTTAGAAAAGTGGTGGTGACATGTCCCAGAGGTCCCCGGCTAAAATGAGCCTAGATGCTTCTGGAAACACGAGATCTAACTGGGCAGCCAGTGGAAGTGGAGCTTGTAGGAGTAGCGATGCTGACGCTGTCAGTGTCAGTGTCGCATCACAGTCCACGAGCACCACCACGGTACCGCCGCCACACTCCTGCGGAACACTGTAGGTAGGCCTACAGCTGTCAGCAGCAACACACACTTGTGTTGAACTAAACAACCCAGGGATTCCTTTATCATAGTAATCAAAACCATTCTGCTCAAAATGTTCCGAACAGAGGAGAGGAGGAGGAGGGAGCCCACTACTCATGGGTACTTCTAACCTGTTTCACCCACTTAGACAGTAACTCTGGGTCTTGGGAAACTTAAATAAACTGATACCGTCCTTGTGTGTATTTGAGCAAAATCCCCCAACACAAAGCGAAGGCATTGCGATCACTTTTCTTTGTCAAAAATAGAAATTAGCGGTCCCAGTCACAGCTGAAAAGCCGCTGTCAAATGTGCCAACAAGCAGAATGCGTTCTCTCGCTAACACTTCCGGCTTTCGGCTTGTTCAGTGCACAGTGATACAGTAGTAAAAAGCTAGTCACCGCAGTGGTTTTTTGCTCTCAATAGGATTATGCAAGGCTTGTGCAATGGAGTCATTTAAATAATAGTCCGTTCCCAATGGACTTTGACATAGTCCATTGTGTTCAGATTTCTTTATTTTATGTTATGTTTAAAAATCTCAACTTCGTGTCATGAGGTCTTTAAGCAATGTAATGGAGCTAAAAAGTTTTCTTTACATTCTCATGTTAATGCATCACTTTTATATTAAAATATACATTTACAATATGTAGATAAATAAGGGATGCACTATGACAGCAAGATCTTCAGTTCGAATCCTGACTGGGACCTTTCTCAACCAACTTCTGGATAAAGATGACCCCTTCCTGAAAGGAGTAAACAGGTATGGAAAATGGATAAACACAAAGTGTCTAAGAAATTATTTTCTTGTTGGCTGCACAGTGGCGCATTTGGTAGCACTGTTGCCTTGCAGTGAGAATTTCCAGGGTTTGAATCCTGGCCTAGGGTCTTTCTGCATGGAGTTTGGGTGTTCTTTGCATGCGTGGGTTCTCTCTGGGTACTCTGGGTACAAACATGACTGTTAGGTTATTTGGTCTTTCTAAATTGCCCCTAGGCAAAGCAAGGCAAGGCAAGTCAAGGCAATTCAATTCAGTATATTTACATAGCGCCGATTCACAACAGATGTCATCTCAAGGCACTTTACAAGAAAAGTCATTTCAATACAATCATACAAACATTCCAATTAGTTTAAAGATTTAGTTACTGTCCTATTTAAGGAATCCCAGCAGATAGCATCGAGTCATTGTCTTGATGTTGTGTCCAGTTGATGCAGACTTCCAACCACAGCAATCCCTCATACTGAGCAAGCATGTAGAGACAGTGGAGAGGAAAAATTCCCCTTTAACAGGAAGAAACCTCCAGCAGAACCTGACTCAGTGCAAGCGGCCATCTGCCACGACCGTCTGGGGGTTTGATTAGACAGCACAGAGACGCAGAAAGAACAGAGGATCTGATATGAGAGTACTTTCTATGTTAAAGAAAGTGAAAAGTTGATAACAGGACAAGGGGGATGTTCAGCCACCAAGACCATCATCCCAGTTGATGCCCCCCGTCCAAACGGCATTGTAGCTAAGCAGGATACCAGACCAAGTGTACCTTATATGGAGAGCAAAACACAGTTAACAGTCGAAATAACAGCATATAATGCAACATGAGAGTAGTAGAAAAGAAAGTAGCAGATTGAAGAAAATTAGTCAGTCTGTCCTCCAGCAGCCTGAGTCTATAACTACAGATATAGGTCAGGATAACCCTAAGCTACTCTAACTATAAGCTTTATCAAAAATGAAAGTTTTAAGCCTAGCCTTAAAAGTAAACAGAGTGTCTGCCTCACGGACTAAAACTGGGAGCTGGTTCCACAGGAGAGGAGCCTGATAATTAAAAGATCTGCCTCACATTTTACATTTAGAAAACCTAGGAACTACAAGTAAACCTGCAGTCTGAGAGTGAAGTGCTCTGTTAGGAACATATGGAACAATAAGATCTCTGATGTATGATGGAGCTTAATTATTAAGGGCTTTGTATGTAAGAAGGAGGATCTTAAGTTCTACTCTGGATTTAACAGGGAGCCAATGAAGGGAGGCTAAAACAGGAGAAATGTGATCCCTCTTTTTAATATTTATCAGAACTCTTGCTGCAATATTTTGCTGCAACTGAAGGCTTTTAATTACATTTTGTGGACTTCCTGATAGTAAAGCTTTATAGTAGTCCAGGCTTGAGGTAACAAATGCATGGACTAGTTTCTCAGTATCACTCCTGGACAGGATGTTTCTAATTTTAGCAATATTCCACAGGTGAAATAAGGAAATCCTAGAAACCTGTTTAATATGGGATTTGAATGTCATGTCCTGGTCAAAAATAATGTTGAGGCTCTTTACATTATTACTGGAGGCCAATTTAATGTTATCCAGATGAAGTGATTGACTAAGCAGTTTCTTTTCCGACCTTCTGGTCCAAAGATGGCAACTTCTGTCTTGTCAATTTTATTTGTATAGCACACTTTTAACAACAGGGTAATTTAAGGTGCTTTACATGATTAGGGGGTCAAATAAAACTAGCAGTAAAACACAGAAAAAGCATTTAAAATAAAAACAGCAATAAAGCAAGAAGCACACACAAAACATATGATACATGAAAACATAACTCAAAGGCAGCTCTAAACAGAGTTGTTTTTAGTTGTGATTTAAAAGAACTCCGCAGCTTTGCAGTTGTCTGGAAGTTTGTTCCAGATTAGAGGCGCATATAAACTGAAAGCTGTTTCTTCATGTTTGGTTCTAATTCTAGGGATGTTGAGTAGACTGGAATTAGAGAACCTGGTGGGTTGGTATAGTAACAGTAGATCTTCAACATACTTTGGTGCTAAGCCATTCAATTATTTATAAACTAAAGTATTTTTAAGTCTATTCTCTGGGCTACAGGGGGGCAGTCCAAGGACTTCAGAACTGGGGTGATGTGATCTACTTGCCTGGTTCTAGTGAGGACACGGGCAGCAGCGTTCTGGATCACCTGCAGCTGTCTAATTTACTATTTAGGCAGACATGTGAAGACACCATTGCAGTAATCAATCCGACTAAAGACAAGAGTTTTTCGAGGTCCTGTTGCGACATCAGTCCTTTAATCCTAGAAATGTTCTTCAGGTGATAGAAGGCTGACCTTGTTGTTACCTTTATGTGAACCTGGAGGTTCAGGTCTGAGTCCATTACTACACCTAAATTTCGGGCCTAATGGGTATTTCCTAGATGTATTAACTGAAGTTGTATGCTGATTCTTGATCGTTCCTCTTTAGGTCAGAAAGTAATTACTTCTGTTTTGTTTGTGTTCAGCTGGAGAAAGTTATGACACATCCATCCATTCATTTGCTTGATGCTTTTACTTAGGGTTTGGATGGGTTCAAAGTCACCTGGTCACATTGTAATGTAGAGCTGAGTATCATCTGCATAGTTATGGTAGCTAATTTTATTTGTTGTTGTGATCTGGGCTAGTGGGTGCATGTAGATATCAAATAAGAGGGGCCCCAGGACGGACACTCTGTCAATTTCAAGTTACTGTAGGTATTTTGGGCTTCATGGATAGTGTTTATTTTGAAGCCTTTCTCATTGGTATAATGATAGAAACGAAACTAAAAACAAATCCTATTCAAAACGACAACTTTTGTTATGTAATTCAAACAATACAGAAAATGCATCTTCTACATACAATAAGGAAATTGATATGAATACTGTGACCAACATACTCCAAAAAACTTGGAACATTACATTTGTAAAGGCAATGGATACTACTTAGATCTTTTGTGTTGTTAAATTGGCCTATGTGTAGTCTTTGACACAAATCACATACAATACCGTTCTGATGTTTACACGAATTTCTGATTAAATTTACATGACCTTGTGCTGGACAAAACAACTGAAACTCGGGTTAATGCAGCCTGCAAAAAGAGGCGTAGTCTAGGGATGGATGACTTGAATCAATCACTTTTGAAAGCTGCATAAAGGAGAAAGGAGTGTGAGATTGGCAGACAGTTAACCATGAAATTCACTTTCACTGACGTCTAGCAGGTTGCAATTTTCCAGTGGAATTGAGTTGAATCCTTTGCACTCATGTTACAAACTCTGTGTACACAGTAGGATGAAAAGGCACATAGTTTACAATGATAATCACAGTTTACATGTATTAATAAGAATCTAGCTCATCTTGTATTCCAGTGCCATATGATTATGTAACATAATGTCTCATAATCATATGGGACTATACGTTTCTCACGTAAAGTTTGGCCACTTATCAATATTACCCCAACAAATTTCAAAGCACATTAGAGAACTATGCAGTCAACTTTTAGCTGAATAATCATATTATATTATGGTGATAGCATGCCTTATGTAACTCCAAGCTTGTATTGCTTTTTGTCTCCTCACATATTTCCAATTTGGATGGGATTCCTGTTAGACAATGATCACGTTTGACAATCACTGCCTGCATCTTTGGTCCTCTTTACTTCACCAAGAGGTTTGGCCTTTTGCTGGTGTAGTACATGCATATATTTAGGAAATGTAGCTTTTTGCAGATGTCTGCTGTCAGGGCTTAACGGGTTCACTGGGGTGCCCAGGAGTCTACAAAGAAGCAGTAGACTAGGTCAGTGGTAATGTCCAAATAAAAAGGAAGTGTATCAGCCCATTTGAATTAGGACAAACTGCCAAAACTGAACTGCAAGCAGTTACTTATAGAGTTTAAAATAAGCAAGCAGATAATGAAACGTAGAGAGAGGGGTAGGAGATGTTGGCAATACCACTGCTCTCTCACCCAATTCAGTATTCCCTGCAGCATGAATTAACATTTTATATTCATAGCTGTATGTGTGTTGCCCCAGCTCTGCTGAGGGCTTAGTGATCTCTCATAAACTTGGCAAGCTCTGTAGGTTTCCGCACTGGCATTAATAATTAGTCAGCCACATCTGCATATTGCCTTTGGGAGACAGACAATATGTTATTATATTATTATCATTGTAAAATCAATAGAATCAATCATCTGCACTGCTAAAAATATTGTGCCATTTTAGCTTCATTTTGAAAAAAAAAATAGTTATGATTTAACTCTCTGGGGTCCATGGACACGTATATGCGTCTTTTTACCATGTCTGATATGTGATGACGTAGCAGCAAGACTCCACCTCTCTGAGTCTCAGTTTTAATTTCAATTTAAAGTGTGGATTATAAACTTCACTCCCATTTTTAAATTGTGTTAATAGGCCAAGTACAACCTGAGTTATGCTATAATAATTAAACCATCTGTTTTCAGAATAGTATAGTATAGACGGTATAATAGTATAGACGGTAAAAACCGGCTATTGTGCAAACTGTGAGAATGTGAGAGGGAATGTGCTTGTGAACACAAAAATAAAGCAAATCAACATGAGATCTCTTTGCTGTTGGTAGAAATCTCACATATTCAACCAAGAACAAAGTGTAGGATTTCGTTGTTGATGGACAAAAGGCTGTGTGAGTAGTGGCGCAAAAAAGTAACAATTAGGTGTAACGCGGGAGCGGAGTAGCAGCGCGAACGGAATAACAATAAACAGTGAGATAAGCATTGACTGCAAACTTTAGCTGTTGGAACAATCTGTGACATTTATATTGTATTTTCTCTTTAATTTAGTGGGTTTTTCATGTATAAAGATGATGCGACGAATGAATGTCCAGCAGGCAGCTCAGCTGTTTTTTGAGCTAGAAGATGAAGAGGGAGACTCGCAGTCTAAGGCAGATAGCAATGTTTTTGATGATGATGTGGCAAATCCATCCTTCCTCTTAGACACTGAGAAAGAGGAGCCGGGTCATGAAGAGGAAGATGAGGTCCTGGCAGGCACAGAGTCCGCTGTGTTTTTTGTCAAAAAATGTGCATATCAACCACAGAATAAGAGCAAAATGACTTGTGAAGACACTAGACGAAGCTAGGAAGATAGTGCCATTATCTACAGTGAAACAATCCCTGCACAGGCATGTTAAATGCTGCTCAAAGAAACAGAACCAATTTCTGCAAATGCAGCATAAAGCCGCGTTCACACCGGTCAGCGCGTCCAGGCGTCAAATCGCTCAAACGGACGAAAGTCGACGCTTTAAAATTAAAACCCAGCTGCTTGCACACTTGTGGTCTGCGTCGGCGCGTTGGGGCATCAGCGCGTCACTGCATTACGTCAGCGTGCGGGCGTGGATTTGTCAGTTGCTAGTTGTTTACAACATGGCGGATCTTGTCGGATCAGCAGCGCGTCTTTAACTACCGGCTCTCCCGGGCCCGGCTGGTGGTGGAAGATGCATTCGGGATCTGGTCTGCACAGTGGAGAATGTTTCACCGCAGACTGGAAGTCAACCCCGAAGTTGTGGAGAAGTGTGTGAAGTGTGCGTTAGCTAGCGTAGCGTTAGGTAACATAACAAGAAAGTTAAAAGAAAAAAAAAAATTTTCTATGTTTAACTGCTTACCTGGCACTACAATATCCTCCGATATCTTCCTCCAAATCAGATCCGATCTCTTCCTGTCTTTGTAAAAAGACGAAGACGGGTCATACAGTTCATGGACATTACATACAGCGACGATCAGTTTGTCCTCCATCTTGAATAAAAAATTTGCCGATTCCCCCATGGAAGGAGTTACTACGTCAGTACAACGAGTCGCTCTGATTGGTTGACGCCGCGCGTCTGCTGCCCGAAAGTTCAATTTTCCCAACTTGAGCAGCAGACGCCCCGACGGACCGTCGGGGCGTCCGGGCATCAGCCGCGTGGACGCGCTGATGCCAGCTGCGCCGACGCGCGCGACTTGCTGCTTGGCAGTTTGGCGCCCACTAGATGCGTAGATACCATAGACTTGCATGTAATCTAGCTGCCCTGCTGCCTGGACGCGCTGACCGGTGTGAACGCGGCTTAACTCAGATTACAGTTACCAAATGCACATATGGATTTTTTTTTAAATATTATTTTGGCTGTGTTGTGGTTGAGACTAAATATTTTTGACCATATTGACTATTGATTGATTTGAATAGGGAAAGTTTCCAAGCTGGAGAAACAATTCCAGCTGTGAGGTATAGGGGTGTTTTAGTACACAACGGACTTGCACACTTCACAAAATAGGTCACATCCAATCAAGCGAAAAATTTGTGGAAATATTACAAATTTCTTCAACAATATCTGAAGATATCAGCCAGGAAGGTAAAGCTTGTGTGCAAATGGGTCTTCCAAATAGATACTGAACCAACAGTAATATTAGTTACAGAGTGATTTAAGGTCAACAGTCAATTTTATTTCCCACTAGGAACTACATGGTCATAATCTCTGTCCCTTATTTTAAGGGACGAGATAAAATTGGATAGATTGAATAGATAGATGCCGCCTAATAATCTCCTGAATAATTAATCTCACTGATGGTGTAACTCATTATATTGAAAAGTCTTCAGATTTGTATTCCTCACGTGCACAGTTTCATTGAGTCCCTCTTCTCCTGTTTACTGCTATGTGCACTTAAAAATGGCAAGCTCGACATATGTGACCACATTCGGCAAAGGCACAAACATAATTTGTAGTCTTTCTTTGTTTTGTTGAAACATTGACACTGTGGGGGCTTTGCTCTTTTGATGGCTGTGCGCAGACCAGGAGGACACAGAGGCAATGAGAGGCTGGTCACCTTGCAGGATTCTTTCAGGGAAGTACTTAATGACATGCTCTATATCGCAAACATTGTTTGGAACAAACAAGCCCTGCATCAATGATCGTGAAGATAATTGCTCCCCAATTTGCATAAGAAATGTTGTCAAACCAATTGGGGTCCTGAGCAAATAAGGATGTACATAATACCACTGATGCGTAATGAAAGGTGAAGAGTTACTGATAGTTAGCCAATGACCTTAACAAATGCCAATCAAATGTTATGTTCTTATCAGAGGGCAAAGAGGACAGAAGGGAGTGGAGCTGTGTAAATGAGGAAAGTAGAATCTAGAGTTTTCTTACTTTTTATTAACTTTTAATATCTTTAATGCATAATTTTATCATGAATCTAGGTTGTACATCAGAATATCGGCAATAACCCTAAGAGATAACTTTAAAATTTGTAATTTAGTGAAATGGCAACCTTTAGAATGTAGATATCTTGTTTCCCAAAAGTAATATAATTTCCTGTCCATTATCACCAAGAAAGGTTTGGCCCAAGTACCTGTTAAATGAATAGAAGACCCCATCAACCCACCGCCCCACCCAGGATTTAACTTTGTTCTATTTCATAAAGTCACTGTAATTGATTCAGGACTGCCTTTCTGCAGCTGGAATCAATCTATCATCAGTGCTGCCTGTGCACAGTGTAATACAACTGCTGGTTAGACATCCTGCATACCTGTTTGTGGTCGCTTTCCTCCATGTGTCATTCCCTGTTTGAAAGACAGATTGTATTGGCCTCCTCTCAACCCCCCCCCACACACACACACACGCACACATACACACACGCACACAAACACAAATCTGGACTGTATCATAACAAGCTGTAAATGAACTCAAATGGTGCCAAAAACAAAAGATATATATTGGAGTTGACATGACCATGGTACATTTCTCATTTTTCATAACTCTTAATCTCTAGTTTTTTATACAATGGTCAAGTTGCTATACATAGATCTATTTTGTGTAGCTATGAGATTATTTCACCAAACTCTCTGCCAATGAGGATTTTGGGAACATCATATCTGTTTAACACAAACTTATAGCAGTGGTGAGAATGACAACCAGGTTTTGCTAAATGGCTACTGTCTGCCTCTTCATTAAATTGTTTAGTTTTAGTTTAGTTTAGTTTATTTGAGCAATTATACATACATTCATTTTGACTTTCAAAATTCATACAGTTGTGGATGCTTAAAAATGGAGTAAGCTGATGCAATAAGTAAAAAAATGCCTACCCCATTTTCAATTCAATATACATTTACTTAACATAATAAATTAGGTCTAAATTACATTGACTATAGATACAAACAAGTCCTTCCTGAGCTGGATAGATACAGATTATTAATGATACAATCATCAGTTAAAAAACACAACACAGCAGCTGATACATTTGTTACAGATGTCTGTTGAATGAACCAAAAGAAAAAGAAACAATTACTACGTCAAGCATTACTACGTCATAGGGCCGTGCCGGTTTGGATTTTTTCTTACCGTGGTCGGTAATCAACAAATTCAGCGGTTTTGCGATATACCCATCAACATATATATATTTATATCTACCTGCCGCTGCGCCATGGCTGTACCCTGCTCATGTGCATAACGAGCTGTACCTTGAGGCCAAATTACGGCCGCGCCTATGTGTCAAAGACGGCTCTGTCTGTGGTGAAGGCAGAGCGCGTCCCGTAACAACTTATCCAAGAGAGGAGCGCACCGTAGCTCCTGCTTCGGCACTTTTACGCAGAGAAGGCTTCGGCCCCCATATATAAATTTCGTCTTCCCATTCTTGGTTGTAAGTCTTGTTGTCTAACATCTGTTAATTACCAACTTTGTTGAAAGAACGATATCAAAGATTAGAAGCTACATGTTAAACGGGTTGTCAAAGAAACAGTAAAGCTAGCTTGCAACACCGAGGCTAATAACGTTCACTTTGCTTGGCAGTGTCTTCACCATTAATTCTCCCCCTGGTCTCTCTCTACTCTCTGGGGCATGCAGCAGGCTCATAGTTGTATGGATGTGGTCCATAAAACTGTGAGGCAAAAAAGTATTTTTGGCAGGCAACCGATTGTGCAAGTTGTCCAATTTAAAAAGATTAGAGAGTTCTATAATTTTAATCACTTAGACTGTGAGAGAAAGAAATAAAATAAAATCCAGGAAATCACATTGTATTATTTTTTTAAAATGTATTTGTATAATGGTGTAGAACATAGTTATTTAGCGTGTACAAACAAGTAAAAAACCTGGCCCTCACAGACCTGTTACTTCTTCTTTAAGAAGCTCTTCTATCCTCCACTCATTATCTGTATCGATCGCACCTGTTTGAACTTGTCATCTGTATAAAAGACACCTGTCCAGACCTTCAAACAGCCAGACTATAACCTCTACCGTGACAAGACCAGAGAGCTGTCTAAGGACGCCCATTGAACAAGATTGTACACCTGCACAAGGGATCAGCCGATCTATAGGCAAGCAGCTTGGGGTGAAGAGATCAACTGTTGGAGCAATAATTAGAAAATAAAAAAAAACATCACTCTTAATCTCCCTCCCTATGCCCTGCTTTCTGGTCTTCCCAAAAAGAATATCTCAGGTTTACAACTTCTACAAAATACAGCAGCACGTGTCCTGACGAAGACCAGGAGGTGGAAGCACATTACACCTGTTATAAATTCACTGCATTCGCTACCCGTATGTTTTAGGATCTATTTTAAGGTTCTTTTAATGGTTTTAAAGTGTCTTAATGGTCTTGGGCTCTTATCTTTCAGAACAACTTTTACCATATGAACCCATGCTGTCTCTGCGCTCCTCTGTCAGCCATCTCCTTGTCATACCAAAAGTCATTTTCAGTATTATGGCCCTCACCTCTGGAACAGGCTGCTGGAGGACCTCAGGGTCGCAGAGAACATTCATGTTTTTAAGAGCAAGCTCCAGACTCATTTTTACACTTTAATCTGTTATTTTAATCTTCCTGCCAGTGTTTCCTCTATGGGAGCCCTCTGCCTCGGGGACGATGGTCGGCTGTGGCGCTTGGGTGGAGGTGGGGATCTCGGCCTTGCCTCCTCTGGGCGCCCTGTGTGCCTCGGCTGCTGCAGTTGATGTGCTGGTGCCGGTGCAGATGGCTCCCTTGATAGCGTTTCCTTACCTGACCCATCTGCACTTGGCCCAATGTCCTATTTATATCATTTTTATTGTTGTTCTTAAGTGTTTGTGTGCATGGTAGTTGAATTGGGGGGAGGGGGGTATAACTGTGATCAGGCTTTTAAATCTGTGGGTGAGGGATGGGAACATGGTTTATGTTGGGTCATTTTCATCTGTAAAGCACTTTGAGTTGCAACTCTTATATGAAAAGCGCTTTGTAAATAAACTTTGATTGATTGATCTCCCTCGACCTGGGACATGCAAGATCTCACTTCTTGGGGTACACATGTTCTTGAGAACAATGAGGAAACTGCACAGAACTACATGGTGGGAACAACACAGGAAGATTGGGAGAATGTCATGTGGTCAGATGAGGTCAAAATAGAACTCGTTGGTATAAACACCACTCTCCGTGTTTGGAGGGAGAGGCATGCTGAGTTGCATCCCAAGAATACCATTTCCACTGTGAAGCATGGGGGAGGAAACTATTCTTTGGGACTTATTTTCTGCAAAGGGTTATAGAAAACTGATCCATATTAAAGAAAGGTTAAATGGGGTCATGTATTGTGAGAGACTTTGGACACAAATTTCCTTCCATCAGTGAGAGCATTGAAGATGAAACATAGATGGATCCTCCAGCATTTCAAGGTTTTGGAGTGGCCTAGCCAGTGTACAGACCTCTATCCAACCAAAAATCTGTGGAGGGAGCTGAAAGTCTGTATTGCTCAGCAAAAGTCCTCAACCATCACAGCTCTAGAGAAGATCTGCAAGTAAGAACGGTCCAGAATACCAGCTACAGTGAACACAAACCTGGTGAAGACCTATGGGATACGTTTGAGCTGTCATTTTCAACCAAGGTCACTTTACAAGGTATTGTGGTGAACTTTTATTATTGACCAAATACTTAAGGTATTTTCTGCACCAATATCCAAATAAATTCTTTAAAAATCATACAGTGTGATTTCCTGGATTTTTTTACATTGTCTTTTACAGTAAAGTGTACCTATGATGAAAATTACAGACCTCTGTCATCTTTTTTTAGCCACCGATAGTTGCACAATCGGTGGCTGTCAAAAAGTTTTTTGTCCCACTATATGTGTAGTTGTGAACATTTAAAGTTTCCCCTGTGATGGAGCCCGCATTAAAATCCATAGTTTTCAATTGATCGTGCTGATGGGTCTCCCTCTACCTACATTACTTCCGGTCTGGCAGAGAGTAAATCTTCTCATGAAAACCACTCAAAAGTCAGAATAATTTATGTATGAGTAATTTTTTATTTAGAAACAGTTCCTGATATATTTATTCAAACGGTGGTTTAACGGAGGTGCTAACCTGCAACCTGCTCTTGCAGATTTTTTTTGGCACTAGCCTTCATTGACAGTTACTGGACAGGAAAGCTTTATCAAAAAGGAAAGTTTTAAACCTGGCTTTAAAAGTAGACAGGGTGTCTGTCTCACAGACTAAAACTGGGAGCTGGTTCCAGCCTGATAACTAAAATATCTGTCTCACATTCTAATTTTGGAAATCCTAGGAACCACAAGTAATCCTGCAGTCTGAACATGGAGGCAATGAAGGGAAGCTACAACAGGAAAAATGTGATCCCTCCTTTTATTATTCATCAGAACTTCTGCTGCAGCATTTTGGATCAACTGAAGGCTTTTGATTGCATATTGTGGACTTCCTGATGGTTAACAATTACAGTTGTCCAGGCTTGAAGTATCAAATGCATGGACTAGTTTCTCAGCATCAATCCTGGACAGGATGTTTCTAATTTTAGCAGTATTCCGGAGGTGAAAGAAGGAAATCCCAGAAACCTGTTATGGGTTTTGAATGTTATGTCTTGGTCAAAAACAGAGATTCTTTTTTTCATTACTGGAGGCCAATTTAATGCTGCTATACTGAATCTCCGAAACAAGCTAGTTTAAAACTTTTTTTCATGCTTCTTAACAACTTTCTGACATAGCATAGCTATAAAAAAATTTGTGGAGATAAAAAAAAAAACTGAAAAAAATAACTAAGTGGTTCTGTCGCATTTGTCTAAAAACCACAGCCAATAACATGGCTAGGTCCAAAACCAAGAATTGGACCATCCGGTTGCGCACTTCAACATTTACATGGCTCTTCCTCTCTTCCACTCTTCCACTCATTATGTGCTCCCACATTGTGTAACAGAACACCACTGGTGTGAGAGGTTCTCTACTCAATAATGTCAGAGAAGGAGAAATAGCTGGCTGCTACTTCAGCTTTAGGACAAACTACCATAGTCCGAAAAAGAAAAAAACGCCACCAAACTGCGACTGGTGCTTTGCACTTTCTCGTTTAGGCTACTGTGGCAATGCTCATTCCCAATGGCCTAGGGCTGGGAGGGGTGAGAGTTCTGTATGGAGAGAAAATAGTATCAAAAGATATGTGGGTGTGTGTAATATTTGATTTGTAACTTGTGTCAGCCTGTTTGTGTGTTATTTAGGGTAGTTGTATGTGTAAAACATGATTTGTAACCCATAAAAATATTTTGTGTAACTTCAGGTACTTGCAGTTGTGTGTTCAAATGTACCCACAAATATCAAGAAAGTACAAAATACATTTACACACGCACGCAAATTACACGAACTTAAAACTAACTACGACTTCAAAACGGCTCTTATGCTCACAAATTGTTAAATACGTATTACTAATCGCCTGATACACACAGACAAAACCTCGTTAACACACAGATTAAGCTTACAAGTGCACGAGGAGTTTTGAGACTAATTTCACGTCTCCAGATTTGTCCGTACATGATGCGTTTAAATGCTGGTAGAATACTGGGTCATCTGAGTTCTCTTATTACGTTCCCTCTAAACTTGCTCTTGAAGTGGCAAAGACGTTTGTCTGTGAAAGAAAGCATATTGCAGCACTGCTTAGTTGTAACACAGACCAAAATGTACTTTTTAAAATTCGATAATGGTTTAAATATTTTTGGGTCCGACATCCAGGTCCTCGAGAAGTAATCGAGTGAAGAGTAATAGAACTACATAGATCCTACAGCATCTTTAAAATTCTAAGATTGTGTAAATAGAGAACATTTACACAAAGAAACAGACATGTATGGGTAGAACTTTGAGACATTAGAAACTGAAATTAAATAGTTTTTTTTGCAATTTGAATTACTCAGATTGAATCGGAAATTATCAAACTGAATAAATGCTTTTAAAAACATAATCTGAACTTGCCAAATTTGAACTTTTGTATTAGTTTGAAAATGATTGTCACTTAATTGAAACAGAAAACGAACTCATTTGCTTTGGAACTGTATACAAAGGGGTAGGGTGGTGTATGAGATTTCCCATAGAAAGGCAGCATTTGTTTACATGACACAAAAATCTGGCGGTATTAAAAGATTAAAGTTTGTTCTCTCTCTCTCTCTCTCTCTATATATATATATATATATATATATATATATATATATATATAGAGAGAGAGAGAGAGAGAGAGAGAGAGAGAGAGTTTATTTGTTTGTATAACATCAGCGTTGTGACATTCATACAGCCCATCTTTGCACAGGAAAAATTGATTTATAAGACCAAATTAGAAAATTGTCCACTGCATTCTAAATTCGAAGCATATTTAGATTATTATGTACTAGCTAATATGCCATAGTGAGTGTTTACACTTAAGCACCAGTCACTCAGGTGTTGGGTCTAATCAGCAGAGGTCAACATGTTATTCCTGAAAACTTGTAGATTAAATGAAATTACTTTGCCCGGAAATGATTATCTCTTGGCCTAAGATATAAAAACTGGCAACGGTGATACAGCGTCTGCAGCTCCTTGAATATAAATTTGTGCCTTGCTCCAGCTCAAGATGCCATAGGAACGATGCAGTTCTATTACTCTTCCTCGATTACTTCTCGAGGACCTGGATGTCCGACCCCAAAAAACTGAATTTAATTTAAACTATTTTCGGATTTAAAAAAAGTAAATGTTGGTCTATGTGTTACAACTAAGCAGTGCTGAGATATTCTTTCTTTCACAGACAAAGGTCTTTGCCATTTTAACAAGTTTAGAGGGAACGTAATAAAAAAACTCAGATGACCCAGCATTCTACCAGCATTTAAATGCATCATGTATGCACAAATCCCGAGACGTGAAATTAGTCTCCAAATCTTAATCTGTGTGTAAACGTGGTTTTGTCTGTGTATCAGGCGATTGGTGCATATGTATTTAACAATTTGTATGCATAGAAGCCGCTTTTAATCCATAGTTAGTTTTATGTTCATGTAATTTAAAATTGTGCGTTTGTAAATGTATTTTATGCTTGTACTTTCTTTATATTTGCGTGTACAGTTGAACATACAACAGCAAGTACTCGAAGTTACACACAAAATGTTTTTTTATGGGTTACAAATCATGTTTTACACATACAACTACTCAAAGTTACACACAAACCATACCCATACCATACCAAGTTTATTTGTAAAGCGCACTTTATGACAGCATGAGAGCTGACCAAGGCGTTGCACATTTCAAAACAAACATATACAGATAAAAATAAGATAATAATCAATAGATAAAAAAGAATAAAATCAATTTAAAAGGCAATAAAATTTAAAATAGATAAAATGAAATTATGTCGAAGGAAAGGCTAAAGAATAAAAGTAAGTTTTGAGTCGTGACTTAAAGTGTGCAAGGGTTGGCGACAGCCTTACTGGAAGCGGAATACGATACCAGAGTGAAGGACCACAGACTGAAAAAGCGCGGCTGCCACGGCCTTTATATCTGGCTTTGGGAACTTGGAGTAGATGCTGCTCCGCTGACCTAAGGGACCGCGCTGGAATGTATGGAGAAAGTAAGTCAGAAAGGTATGTGGGTGCCAAGCCATGAAGGGCTTTATAAACAAACATTAAAATCTGAAATTCAATTCTGAAGCGGACAGGCAGCCAGTGCAGATTGGCCAGCACTGGAGTGATATGTTGCCTGCGTCTAGTGTTAGTTAAGAAACGAGCAGCAGCATTCTGAACAAGCTGTAGTCGGGCAGTTGTTGATGAATTTGTCCCATATAAATATGTTAGAGTAGTCAATCCGTGAGGTGATAAAAGCATGGATGACTGTCTGAAGATGATTTCTTTTTAGGATGGGCTTAAGGTTAGAGAGGCGTCGCAAATGAAAAAAACAAGACTGGACTACATTGTTAACATGCACATCCATTTTAAGATTGGAATCCATCTGGAGATTTGGTATAGCAGCTTTAATACCATCCAGATGAAGTGATTGACTAAGCAGTTTCTTTTTTAGAGCTTCTGGTCCAAAGATGATTGAACTTCTGTCTTGTCAGAATTCAAAACCATAAAGGTTAGAGTCCTCCAGATTTTTATGTCTTCAAGACATGCCTGTAATCTACGTAACTGATTGGATTCATCAGGATTTACTGTATGGATAAAAATAGTTGTGTATCATCAGCATAACTGTGGAAATTGGAAATTTATGCCATGCTGTCTTCTGATTTTACCAATTGTAGGCATGTATATATATATACACTTACCAGCCACTTCATTAGGCACATCTATCCAACTGCTCATTTACGCAAATTTCTAATCAGCTAATAACATGGCCAATGGCGGATAAGGTTTTTTAACAGGTCAGTTTTAAAATACAATAAATATGAATTTCTGTTGCAGTTGGACAGAGCTTTACAATGTCATGTGTAGATGCATACATGTTAAAATAATGAATTAAGATACTTTGGTGTTTTTTCCGTAAATTAATTGGTCATTACCCTTCAAAATGTCATGTGGTGCGACTGTCAAAATCATCTTAAAATATATATATTTATTCAATATATTTATATTTAAATTTCAAATATACTTCATGAAAAATGGTCAGAGCGCTCCTTGCTCTCATTCAAAGTAGCTGCTGATTGGTAGATCCACGGGGAGGGGTTTTCATTCCACGTCTCACTTACAGTCACAGCCAGTGTTGCCAACTTAGCAACTTTGTCGCTATTTCTTACGACTTCTCAAACCCCCTTAACAACTTTTTTTTCCCAAAAAGCACCTAGCGACAAATCTAGCAACATTTCTGACCACCCTTAGCTACTTTCTGTGAAACTTTGTCGGCGATTTTCTCTACAGATAAGAGACCCGGTGTTGTGCCAAAGTAGGTATTTCCCGTCAGAATTTGTATCCCCTGACGCGGGAGCGCGCACTCACTCACTTAAGCGGCGTCTGCTTTCCTCCGCTGTATTACTCAAACGGCAAGCAAACATCTTACTGCTTTAGCGTTTAGCTGAGTGTGACAGTGTTTTTTTTTTTATCTCATTACATGTGTCAATATTTAACCAAAATCAAGTCCACGTTGTTTTAACGTTTTCAAGCGTTCGTGTCTCGATGCGACGCGAGACGTAGGCCTATGCTCCTTACACTGTGCAGATAATCTCGAGATATTTTTCACATTCTGTTCGGCTCAGTTAATTCATAAATAATTTTAGTGTCTTTCATAATCACTACCGAGGCAGGGGATGGGTTAAATCTACTTGACTGACGCACTGTCAGCTTTAAACAGTTAATAAAAACTAAGACTACACAGTCTCCTCTGTCAAATTCATTTTGTGATTGACTCACAGCCCATTTTCATTGTCGCCACTTACACACAAATGACCGTTTACACCTCACCATGACAACCAGGTAACAACAAAATGGGAATCAAGTGATCGATATGCCCCAAAAATATTTATTTATGGCTTCTACAGTAAACAAGCAAATGCGTTACATTATTTTCTGCTTTCAGACTGTGGACCCGTTAGAAAATACAACGTCAAAGAATTTCCTTTATATTATCCACTTTACCAGGAAGGTAGGCCATATATCACAAAACACTGTCATGTATGCTCACCTTGAAGCTCACTGTATTCTTACATATCAAGTGTTGTACTAGTGAAACATGTCGTGGTGGATGGTTTTATGTTTTGCTTTTCAATAAATGAAACTAAAAACATAAATTTAATGGCAGATCAGTACTTCTATTTTAAGATTTTTCGATACTTGTTTTTTTTTCTATTTGTGTCAAAATATGACTCCTCTGGCTAACTTTGTTAAACAAGGGTCAAACCCTTCTTATTTTACATGATTGAATGGCCAGAATACAGGGTGAATATATACAGAAACACTTCCAGGTGGGATATAAATTGTATAATGCATGGAGATTCAGTCTGCCATAAAATGTATCCCACTGGTAACTTTTTTATTCCTTGGCCAAACCTCTCCAAATTTACAGGATTAAATGTTCATAATACAGAGGGAATATTTACCAAAGCACCTAAAGATGGGATACTCACAGCCTTTTATAGGGTGGGGAAACAATTCTTGGCAGGCGTCATGTTTTTTTGCTGCCATAAAATGTATCCCACTGGTAACTTTTTTATTCATTGGCCGTACCTCTCCAAATTTACAGGATTAAATGTTCATAATATAGACGGAATATTTACCAAACCACCTAAAGATGGAATATACTCACTGCCTTTTTTAGGGTGGGGATACAATTCATATCAGGGCACAAGCCAGTGTCCTATTTGCCTAAGCCCGGGTAAATGCAGAAGGAAGTGTCAGGAATGGATCAAAGCAGAAGATATATATATGGAAAGATGAACTGATATGATGATAGCATGGTTTTTAATGCATTTTAGGGGTTTGGGGGGATGTGACACCCCAAACATTTTCGGTATACCCGGATTCCCCCCCCCCCCCCCGATATTTTACTTGCACCCCTTAGTGGGGCTGGCTAAATCTGGCCCTGTCTGGAAGCTAATTGTTTGAAATTCTGTAGAAATGTCATACATACTGTACTGATATAATCCTCATTCATAAAAAAAATCTTAGCCACCTATTTGCATGTAGTTTGCATGCTCATTTTTCCTGTAAATTGCATAAAAATGATGTAAATATAAATAAAATGCCTTTAACTTCAGCTTACCCCATCAGTGATTAACTTTCTGCCACAGAAAGAAGGCATCACATTTTCATTTTTCTACAGATAGTCTTATTAAGTTGCGCCACATGATGGGTGGTCGCACCAAATGATAAAAACCATCTTATAACTTTTTTTAAAAGATAGAACAGGATACAATAATTTGAATGGAATATACTTAAAATAAATTTTATTCATTTGAATACTGAAGACAAATATCTATTTTCAACCCATTTCATTTTTGCTAAGACATTACCTTTCACATGTCATTGTCATTCTTTTAAAATCACTGGGTTGAAGTGAACTGCACATTCATGTATATTTTTCTGAACATTTCACAAATCAGTAAGGAACAAGATGAATTTAGAAACATCAAACTTGAAGAAATCAAACTGTCCATCTTTCTGATATGAATGTTGGAGATGTGGTTTAGGTATTTTCCAAACCCTAGGAACTTTAAAACTTTTTCCAGTCTTGGCTTCTCAATTTAGAACAACGTGAAGTTGCTGGCTCAGGTTCTGAGATGACTGCTATGACATCTTTCTTATAGTAGTAAATGGCATCTGGAGCTTGTGGCCATGTGAATACGTTTTTATTCCCTGACTGACACATGGCATTGACCCTGATCTCTTCTCCCACAACATCAAGAAACTGACCTACATATGGAAGTTCATTGTATGTCACAATAACAAATTTGCCACATAACTCCTGATCACTTTCCCCCCTCTGTGGGGGTCGGGGCCTTCTCAGAGGTTAGGGCCTCCCCAGTGTTGGATGTGGTGTTCCTCATGTCAACATTTACAGCCTGGTAACATGAGCATGTTTTCATTTCGGCATGTTTGCAAAAGCACGACACCTCCCTGTGTGTGATTTGTGCTGCTTGGGATGACAAGATCTGGTGGATTTTTAAAGTGCCCCTCACAGCTTTCATGTTCTCCGGGATCATGTCGTCATATTTTGCTTTGAAGTGCCCACTCCTGTATGTGCATCCAGCTTGGGTTATATCACGACTGTTCCAAGACAGATCGCTACGACGTCGACCTGCAAACCGTCCGGCCTGCAGTTGGGACACACAGTCCTAAAATCCTGCGCAGGTTCTAGCTCTCCTTTTTTTTGCTCAACTACGGACACATTTTGCTCCACTCCTTTTTGGATTGGACCTCCCTCAAAGCAAAGTAGGACTGTTCATTCAAAGTAATCTTGTGTCTGGGCAGATAAATAGGGAAAATAGAGTTCTTAACGAGTTAGATCTCATTCATTGTTTGTTGAAAGTGTTTTTAAGCGGTGAACCTGTTGGCTGATTTAGCGTCTCTGGTAGGTGAAAAATATAATTGCATTGCATCAAACAAAGCAATGTGTCAAACTACAGTGTACACAGTTTATCTTTTTTCAGATTCTGCAGATTGATATTTCACAGAAAATGTGTATGATATTTTAAATGTCTTCCACCCAAGATAACTTCATGTAGTATAAGTTGGTTTTGAATTTATAGTTTAAATTTTTTCAGCTTTTACAACAAACCTTTCTCTTCTCCTGCCCTCGCTGCAGGGTCAGAGTTCACACACGTGTGGCGCGTAGTCTTCACTTTGCTTGAGAGTGGCATCTAATTAAATAATTTTTTTTTTTTACTTTAAAAATGAAGACATAATGGCAAAACGACATGCTCCAAATACTTTTTCTTTATTTTTTTCATTATCAACAAGAATTCAACATAAAGCGTTTTCTCTGAAATTCATGAAAAAATTGAGAAAAAGCACTATTTTAGCTTTTAAGATAATATAACACTTTACTATTTTTTATTATATATTAACCATCAAAATGACATTAAAACACAAACACCTTCCTTTAAATCATGTATACAACTCATGGAAAGCTAGCTACAATAGTCGCACCACATGATATTTGGTCGCACCACATGATATTTTCACTTTTAGTCAGAATTTACTTTAATGGCATTAGACACCTAAACAAATCCAGCTATTTTCTCGCAATAGGTTACAATGATATTTATGATCAAATTATGAATTTGTGAAAGTAAATCAATATTCATCATCTTTTTGAAGTCATACCACATGACATCCAGATTGGGAAACTATTTATAAGCCATTTAAAAAGCATTTGTTTTTAAAAGATGAGAGAAAGTTACAAACCTGCTAGCTGCTTCTGTGGGTCCTTTGCAAATGTGGTATCTGATAGAACTTCCTGTCTTGGAGTAGCTTTCAAAAATAAAAGCTCCGAAATGGTGGTTTCTTCTTGGTCGCACCACATGATATTTCATAAAATGGACATACTCGGACAAAGTTTACTTGCGTAATATGAAGAAAATATCATTACAAGATCAATGTAATTTCACATGAGGTTCAAAACCTTTCAGAATATATGCCATTTGGGCAGAAAATAATTTTGAATATATTTGGATTAATTTTAAATATATGTCCAAAACTGGATTCATGACTGGACGGTTGCACTACATGATATTTTTAACATTTCAGTAACAAAAGAATTGTAAATGCCTAATGAATTTGGAAAAAAATTATGTGGTTACACCTAGAGGACAGACACTAAATATATATGGTTTAATTCAGACTTATAAAATAATATTTTTAACAACAAAAAATGCAGCCGGACAATATATTTGGCCCTCACGTCATTAGGCATTTAGACATGGTCATGACGATCTGCTGCAGTTCAAGCCGAGCATCAGAATGGGGAAGAAAGGTGATTTAAGTGACTTTGAACGTGACATGGTTGTTGGTGCCAGACGGGCTGGTCTGAGTATTTCAGAAACTGCTGATCTACTGGGATTTTCACGCACATCCATCTCCAGGGTTTACAGAGAATGGTCCAAAAAAGGGAAAATATTCAGTGAGCAGTAGTTCTGTGGGCGAAAACGCCTTGTTGATGCCAGAGGTCAGAGAAGAATGGCCAGACTGGTTAGAGCTCAAATCATCTCAGACTGGTTTCTTGAACATGACAATGAGATCACTGTACTCAATTGGCCTCCACAGTCACCAGATCTCAATCCAATAGAGCACCTTTGGGATGTGGTGGAACGGGAGATTCGCATAATGGATGTGCAGCCGACAAATCTGCAGCAAATGCGTGATTCTATCATGTCAATATGGACCAAAATCTCGGAGGAATGTTTCCAGTACCTTGTTGAATCTATGCCACAAAGGATTAAGGCAGTTCTGAAGGCAAAAGGGGGTCCAACCCAGTACTAGCAAGTACCTAATAAAGTGGCCAGTGAGTGTATAGTATAAAGTATTAGTCCAAGAACAGAACACTGATACTCCACAAGTAACCCTTAAGTGTGAAGTAGATTTATTATTTACATAAACAAACTGGAATCTGTCAGACTGATATGATTTAAACCAGCCTAGTACTGTTCCTTTGATCCCTGCAACATGTTCAAGCCTTTCTAAGAGAATATTATGATTGACTGTGTCAAAAGCAGCACTGAGATCTAACAAGACCACAACAGTCACAAGTCCATTATCTGAGACCATGAGAATATTAGGTTATGTTAGATTAGTTTTATTAATCCCCAAAGGGGAAATTGGGTTGACATGAACATGTAGCATAACGATATCGACAAAAACATTCACATGGACTCTACTATAGGGCACAACCATAGTGCCACAACGTTATAAAACAGCAAAATACAAGAACACAGTGCTCATTATAAAAGCGTACTGCAGCAGGAATAAAAGAGTTCCTGAGATGTTCAGTTGTACAACGGGCATTACCATTTGCCCACTAAAAGAGCTCCTGAGTTCAATAAAAACACAGTGGAGATGGTGGTCCTAGACAAGTCTTAAGTTTACTCATCATCCTTTTGTCCAAACTTAGTCCAACCACTGAGCCGGCCTTTTTGATCAGTTTGTTGATGTCTGTTTTTGTCCTCAACAGTGAAGCTTCCGCCCCAACACAATACAGCAAAAAAACAATACACTGGCCATAATCCCCTGATGGAGCACGTTCAGGAGCCTCCTGCTTATGCTGAAGGATCTCAGCTTCTTAAGAAAAACAGTCTGGACTGAGCCTTTTTAACAACAGCGTCACTGTTCCTTTACTGTCAAGGTAAACCCCTAAGTATTTATATGTTTCGACAATTTCAATAGGTTGGTCTTTGATGACTACTGTTGTTTTTTTCTTTCTGAAATCAATAATTACCTCTTGTGTTTTGCCAACATTAAGTTGTAAAAAATTGGCATCACATCAACTAACAAATGAGTTGACTTGCTCCCTATAAGCCAGGTCATCACCCCGAGAGATCAGACTCAATAGAGCAGTGTCATCTGAGAACTTTTGTAAATGACAAGATGGGTAAAAATGCCTTTAGTCGGCTGTGTACAAATTGAATAATAAAGGAGATAAAACTGTCCCCTGTGGTGCACCAGTTTTTGTTAAAATCAAATCAGAACACTTGTCTCCCACTCTCACAAACTGGGGATGATTTAGAACATAGTCTAGAATCCAGGCAGTGGTAGAATTGTGCAATTTAAAATCTGCTAATTTGTTTGCTAAAATATGAGGTTGAATGGTATTCAAAGCACTAGAAAAATAAAAAAAAACATAATCCGAACAGAACTGCTTGCTTTTTCAAGATGTTGATCGATAGTGTGGAGCATATACAAAAGGGCATCATCTACACTCACACCCTTCCTATAGACAGACTGAAGAGGATCTTGAAAAGAAGCAACCTGTTTTCTTAAGTGATTAAAGACAACTCTCTCAAAACATTTCATTATATGTGATGTTAGCACAATAGGCCTAAAATTAGACAACATACAACTGACACCTGATTTTTTTAGGAAGAGGCACAAGACGAGAGGTTTTCTACATGACTGGTATTTTAGCTGCAGACAAGGACGGCATGAAAATAAAATAGACTGCTGCGAGCTGCTCCGCACAAACTTTAAGGGTGCGTAGATGAACACCATCAGGGCCTGCTGCCTTATTAGGCTTCAGCTGCTTGAACTGCTGCTGGACATCTTTGACACTAAAGCTAATCTCTGGGCATGCATTCTCCACTTGATCTGAAGCAAGTGCCAATTTAAGTTTGTTGTGTTCATGTGTAAAATCAGACACATCAAATCTGGCAAAGAACTGGTTAATCTCATTCACATCTATCCCTGTGCTATGTAAACTTAACTTACTGGGCCCATATGCAGTCATGGTTTTCATACTGACCCAAAGACACTTAGGATTAGAATCATTAGTAGAACTTTCAACCTTATCTTTATATTGCCGTTTACTTTGTCGGATCAGTGTTTTAAGCTCTTTTTGTGCGGCCTTAATTTGCACTGGATCCCCACTGTAAAAAGCAAGCTTTTTCCTGTTAAAGGCAGGGTGTACGATTTCAATTTGAAACACTTTTTTCAATACTAGGAGAAATGCTCTTCATATATTGATGGCAACCAATAAGTTTGGAGTTATTCAACATGACAGAGTAATCATTAATCCCTGTACAGGGAGAAACCTTGGGAAAACCTCATCCAATCAAATGTCACAGTCCGTTCCGGATAATATGGTCGTACGCCAAACTTCCATGTCCAGCACCTCCCCCTCTGCGCGTCCCCATGTTTGTGCACACATTGTGCGTTCTCGGCTGTAAACAGGAAGTGAGGTCGCTAGCTTATCGCGATAGCAGATACATTGATTTCGCCAGCTGCATCAATCGAAGTGTTATTTGTTTGCCGGTGTTCCTTGTTACGGCAAAAACACTTCCAAATATGTTCCGAAAACACAAAGGTGTTTTGAAAAAGCAACGACAAAGAAGAACCGACGAGACTATGCTGACTGCGCGTGCTTGTGTTATTAGGCGTGGCTTAGGGAGAGAGCCTGAAGAAAGGGGTGGGATTTTTCTTTTGAAATAACGCCCTCTTGAACAGCTCTCCCAGAAACGTATACCCTGCCTTTAATTGCAGCCTTTACTCCCTTGTTACCCAATGTTTATTATTGTCAAAAATCTTAACTTGCTTACAAGGCAGTACCAAATCAGCACAATAATTCACATAACAAGTCACTTTGTCAGCAATATCATCAACATCCTTGCCGTCACAGCCATCTGTAAAAATACTCGCACAGTCTTACAGACTGCTTCTGCTCAACAGGTGTATACTTGGACTTCAATGGTACAAGATTAGGGTCAGACTGTCAGAGAGGGACATTTTTCCATTTGTTTGAAAGACGGTAGAGAAGAGAGAGAGCAATGGTTAAAATCCCCTGTAATAATGAACAATGCATCTAGGGAAGAGCTTTGTAACTTGTGCATCACTTTTGATACTGTCTCTGTAGCTCGCTTTCTATTAGCGGATGGTGGGATATAGACTACAGTTACAATAAAGTGAGAGATCTCCCTGGGGAAGTAGTAAGGACAACAGCTTACCACCAGCAGTTTGATATTCTCGTCACATACTCACTCCTTTACAGTGACATGATTTGGATGGCACCAGCGTTCATTCACATATGTGCACACTCCTCCGCCCTGCTTCTTAGCTGTCACGCTGATCAGGTCTCTATCCATCCTGTGAAGCTAAAATCCATCTATCTTCACGTGGGACTATCTTCTCCATCATCCAGGTTTCCAGAAAGCAAATCAGGCTGCTCTGCCAGTACATACAGTCGTAGCAAACACATGCAGACAGCTCATCAATTTTATCATAAAGTGAGCGCACGATTCCCATGATCACAGAGGGGAGAACCGGCTTGTATCCTCACCGCCAGTTTTTCACTTTAATCCCTGTTCTGCAACCTTGTTTCCTCGTTTTGTCACCAGTGACACCCAGCTCCGCGTCCAGATCAGGCTTACTTGTTGGATACGGCCGCAGATTTAAAAGTTCATCCCATGTATAGGAGTATACAGGTAGGCCGTCTCCACTCCTGACTCACAGTGTTTGAGCAGGATGCCAGCAGATTATTGCGCACAACCACAAAAGAAACATCAGCACGTATGTATCACACAAGCCATGATTTAGTTAAAAGCACCCTGATTCCAAATAGAGTTCATAACATGATTGCTAAAAACAATAAAAAGACAAAACAAGTCACTCTCGACTCACACACACATCGATGGCAGTATCGCCAGCTCAAGGGGGCGGCGCCAAGTCGTCAAATATCATTGGTAACTTCCACCAGTGCTGTTTAAGTGTTATGATGAGCTCTAAAACCTGACTGAAATTCTTCAAACAGCTCGTGCTCACTTACTTGATTACCAACTATTTTCTCAAGGATTTTAGATAAGAAAGGAAAGTTAGATATGGGTCTGTAATTAACCAAGTCATCTTGATCGAGTTAGGGTTTCTTAAGTAAAGGTTTAATTACAGCAACCTTAAATTCCTGTGGTGTGTATACGTTTACTAAGAACAGATTCATCATATCTAAAATGGGGTCAGTAACCAAAGGGAACACTTCCTTAAATAATTTGGTTGGGATTGGGTCCAACATGCAAGTTGAAGGTTTAGATGAGGCTATTTTAAATAATTCCGAAAGCTCCACTTTTTCAAAACAGTCCAAACACAAATGAGATTCTACAGTTCTCTCTGATGCTGCCTCACTTACTGAGAGAGAAGTAATCATGTTTAGAAGGATGCCAATTATTTTATGTTTAATACAATTAATTTCAATTATGAAGAATCCCATAATCCTATGTAAATTTTGCAATTGTACTAAAAAGAAACCTTGGATTGTTCTTATTCAACTTATTAATGATGAAAACTTTGCTGTTCTAGCTTGTCAAAGGGTCTTTTTATACAGCTGCAGACCCTTTTTTCAGGTTAAATAGGAATCCTCTAGGTGGGCAGTGGATCACTTTCTCTCCAATTTCCTAGTATTCTGCTTTAAACTATGCAGCTCTGCATTCAACCAGGGAGTCAACCTCCTATGGCTGACTACCTTCTTTTTTCGCAACGGAGGCATGGGCAAGACTCAGCTCCTTTTATACCACACAGCAGCAGTGCAGCTGACATCACATGTGACCGGGTAACGTCACATATCACAGTAGAGCAAATAGCATGACTAATTCAAATTCAAATGTACTGCACACTTTTAACCTGAAGAGGGCGCCAAACTGCCAATTTTAACCAGAAAATTTATGTTTTAAATAAGATGCACTAAAATGCCAAAATATGACTACACATGTAGACATATGGGATCAGAACAGTATCACCTTGAAATGAAACTGAAAATAAATATTGGCATTGAAAAATATTATTGTAACTGAAAATATTAATTTTTAATCTGAAATAAATCTAGTGAGCCTTCTGAGCCTCCCTGGTAAGGTCTATTCAGGGGTTCTGGAGAGGAGGGTCCGACGGATAGTCGAACCTCGGATCCAGGAGGAACAATGCGGTTTTCGTCCTGGCCGTGGAACACTGGACCAGCTCTACACCCTCAGCAGGGTCCTGGAGGGTGCGTGGGAGTTCGCCCAACCGGTCTACATGTGTTTTGTGGACTTGGAGAAGGCGTTCGACCGTGTCCCTCGGGGAGCCCTGTGGGGGGTGCTCCGGGAGTATGGGGTACCGGGCCCCTTGATACGGGCTGTTAGGTCCCTGTACGACCGGTGCCAGAGTTTGGTTCGCATTGCCGGCAGTAAGTCGGGCTTCTTTCCAGTGAGAGTTGGACTCCGCCAAGGTTGCCCTTTGTCACCGATCCTGTTCCTAACTTTTATGGACAGGATCTCTAGGCGTAGCCAAGGCGTTGAGGGGATCCGTTTTGGTGGCCTCAGGATCGGGTCTCTGCTTTTTGCAGATGATGTGGTCCTGTTGGCTTCATAAATGAGTTTGCCGCTGCTTCTCCACATCGAGAGGAGTCAGTTGAGGTGGCTCGGGCATCTGGTCAGGATGCCTCCTGGACGCCTCCCTGGTGAGGTGTTTCAGGCACGTCTCACCGGGAGGAGGCCCAGGGGAAGGCCCAGGACACGCTGGAGGGACTATGTTTCTCGGCTGGCCTGGGAGCACCTTGGGGTTCCTCCCGAGGAGCTGGAACAAGTGGCTGGGGAGAGGGAAGTCTGGGTCTCTTTGCTTAGGCTGCTGCCCCCGCGACCCGAGCCCGGATAAGCGGAAGAAAATGGATGGATGGATGGATGGATAAATCTAGTGAAAATTTTTGTATTGAAAGTGATTTTTTTTCCTATGAAACTCATGTATATGCATTGAAAGAAATAACTCAAGTTTTCAAACTTTCATTTTTTTTACAATGCTAATCTTTTTTACAATGCCAAACTTTTTTTCAATACCAATCTTTTTTTCAATGCCATCATTTTTTTCAGCTTCATTCAGGTGATACCGTTTTGACGCTTGTGTGTGCTCGAGCATGAGGGGCGGGGCTTCAGCCCCCCATATGTTTGAATAAACGAGGCAGGGGGAAATTCCAACTGTCCGAGGCGAGACCCGAGAAACAACAGGACATTTACATTGCTAATAATACGGTTTGTGGAAGAAAAAAAGATAAACGGTTTCTTCTCAGTTTCTTCTACTGACCAGTAGACTAGGAGTCTTTGTGATAAAGTTTTCTATGCTTGTGTAGCCTGTCTTTGTTGTTCATTACAGACAGTGTGGTATGAAGGGATGTAAATACACACTATATAGGCTATACCATATTAAATAACTGTATTTATTTCAGATCCACAATACATATTTACAATACATGTCAATAACGTTAACAAATCAATTAAGACTGGTGTAAGCAAAGCTAACAACACTGACAATTCGTTTTTTTTATTAGATTGCAAAACGTAATTGTGACACACACTCTAAACCAGAAGGTAGCGCTAATGTGCGCCAACTGCCTTGGCAAACTGAGAAGAAACCGTTTATATCTTATTTTTTTATTATTATTATTCCACAAACCACATTATGCTTTCTGTACACCTAGAGACTTTGAAACGATTTAGAAAAGATTATCAAAGATTATCAGCTCACATCTAAAGACTTGGGTTAACAGTTTTTTAGTCTCAGACTAAAGATTTTATAAACACTGAATCTGGTTGGGACACTATTCAAAAGACTACACCTAGGCTATTTTAGCTTCCCGCAAAATCCTCCCATTGTGCTCAGCATTATACAGTTTCTTTATGTGCGAATGTTGTAGCATTCTTTGCCAAGATTAATGTTATGTCAAATAAAGACTTGCATTCAAAGTGGGTACTGTATCATCAAGTAACTGGTTAACTCGTATCTTTTTAATGCAAGGTGTTTATGCTGTACCACTTGCTCCATTCAGATGCACAGATAGCGCTGGTTTGTGCCTGTATTTCAGTGGGCAAGGTTGGCATACACTTTGTAATTTATGGCCCATTACTCAGCCAAGGAACACAAATATTGTATTTGTTGTGTATAGACCCTGCCAGGCTCCATGGCTCCATAGGTGGCTACAAAATAGTTATTTATAAATATGACACCTATGTTTATAGCCTACTTTCCTGCAGGAACAAAAACATTTTTTATATGTGGCAAGGTGCAAGACGATATCATAAATGGGATTCAAACCCACCATCATCGGCGATGTAATCCTGCTTTTTAACCACTGTGCCATAGCAGTAAAGTACAACCCCATAAAGCCAGGGTATAGTCTAACCGGACAGGACCCCCACACGGTCACATAGAATGAACGGAGAGAACAGATTACGAATCCATGCGCATGGTTTAATAAACCGAGGGTACAGATTCTTACCCCTCAAAAATTCTTTCTGCACCTGACCCCTGCCGGGATCTGTAGCTTTGTGCTTCTGCTTGTGTGAGAACAGCTTTATTGGTTGTTGATTGATTTACATCACAACGACTACACTAGGACTTGCGATATCAAACATGTTTGATTCAAAAGACTACAGAAAGACTGTCATAGATCGCGTCCCCAACTGCAGATTATCGCCTTCCACAAACCACATTAGAAGTAAAGAAAATGTTGATCCCACTCGGACAGTCGGAGTTTCCCTCCTGCCTCGTTCATGCAAACATATGGGGGGCTGAAGCCCCGCCCCTCATGCGCGTGCACACACAGGCGTCAAAACAGTATCACCTGAATGAAGCTGAAAAAAATGATGGGATTGAAAAAAGGATTGGCATTGTAAAAAAAGATTGGCATTGTAAAAAGAAATTTCACTTTCAATACAAACATTTTCACTAGATTTATTTCCGCTTCAAAATTTATATTTTCAGTTACAATAATATTTTTTAATGCCAATTTTTATTTTCAATGCCAATATTTATTTTCAGTTTCATTTCAAGGTGATACTGTTCTGATCCCATATAGACAGCCCTATTAGACACTCCTGTATACAGTTTATCAGCAAAAAAAAATTTGGGGATGAGTTGCTCTTTAAGCAGAGCTCCGTCTGAATGTTGGATCTCGTTAGCTCATACAGATACACAAAGTATTGCTTATCAGAAGTATACTGGTAAATGGAAGATGTGTTTGTAAAACCTAATTAGCAAAACACAGTTGTAAACCAGAGGTTTGCTGCATGAGACGGATGGGCGCATTAGCTCCTGGGAACCTTAGCTCATGTTGAAGCCAAAAAAAACAAAAACAAAAACTTAATTCACTTATTTGTGACTGTAAGGGCACATTGATACATTTTATTTTCTACATTGTTCCTTTATCTTTTTTTCCTTTTTTAATTTTTATTTTTTACAAAAACTGCATGATTCAAGCCCTACCAGTCCTACCCTTCTGCTTTCCTTATATGTATGTACCTATCTGGAACTTTTTACCACCCATCTCATCTGCTCTAAACCATTACCCTGTCAGATCATGTAGAGATTGTTGGGGAATATTCCAATAAAATGCTTGTCCTTTACCAGTTAAATAAAATACTAAAAAATAAGCCAGTTTCAATATTATCTAATGTCTGGAGCAATAATTATTAGTCCTCTGACGGTGGCTATATATAGCATACAAAGCTGTAGCTTCTTGAGGATATAGCACACATACCCTTGCTTTCCACCGGACACATAAGTGGCGCGTATCGTAATAGATGTGTTTTACTGGCAAGTTCAGCAGCCCATCCCTTCCCACCGGGAGCAGTTTAGACACGTATCACTCGCGGCAGTGTTCCACCCAAATAGTCCCAGGAGATCACGACATCGCGGTAAAATTGCAATTGCATAAGTTAAAGGGTAGTATACAGGGGGAAAATATATGTTAAGTATCATAAAGTCCCCATCCACTCTCAAAACTACAGATATTTCTGTCAATGTATTCTCTTTTTTATGTTGTCCTTGTAATAATGATCACTGGTATCATATAAATTGGGGGATTCTCCACTAAGTGCATTACATTCTCGTCGCCCATGATAAAAACCAAACAAATTAGTCCCACAGACCGACTCACTTTAACCCTGTTATCACAGTTAATGACATTTTTGTTTTGTTTTTCATTGTTAAGCAATCAGAAATCTGCATGTGTCTTTTATTGTGAAATTATCCAGATGCTTAACATTGCTCCCATGTCTGATTTCTTGTATGGCCCAATCTAAACTGCTGAGCTTTAAGCGTTTTAGAGGCGTAGTGGTTAGTAAATAGACCCTTAATCCTAAACTATCTTAAAAAAATCCTACATTTAGGAGAGGGCCATGACACAAGCTTCTCAGACGCGTCTGATTCGTGCTGCTTCACGCCCGGTGGAAACAGAACCATCGACTATAACAGCAGCTATCAGCTGCGTATTACGTTATGCGCCGCTTATGGGTCCGGTGGAAAGTAGGGGTTACGGCAATACTCAAAGTTCTGTCTGTCATAAATTCATTACAATGAAAGAATAACTTTGCAGCCTCTGTTGACACACAATTGCACCTTCTGTACATAGGTGGGTAAAAACACTAATCTCCCAAGGCTTGTATACTTTCAGAGTCTCTTGTGTAAAATGTTTTTGGTCGTTGACAAAGTAATGAAATCTCCTGGTATAAAGCTTTTGTCACTTGAAAACTGCATGCTCTGAGCATTTACTTATGTTAAATGTGGATCTGCAACATCAGGTAATTTATCTCAATATCTTCATTACGTTTTATCTCTGAAAAGTAATCTCTCTAGATGCAAAATGTTGTATTTATCTTCTAAGAGCATCTCACAGTCCTCAAACTGCAGGTTGTTGTTTAAAATACATCAACACATAAATTTTTAATCCATGTGTTTCATGCACATATGGTTTTTTTAAATCAACCAAATTCCAAACATTATCTCTACCTTTAGACTTTACTCATTCTCATTGTCTCTCTTCGAAACTCTGAATCATGTTTACTTTTCTAAATTGCAGTGTTTTTTGTTATTTTTTTCTCACAATGCAGACTTTTCTTTATCAGTGCAATGCTTTTAATTCACTCAATTGTTGTTTTCAAAGGATATCAACATAATATCCTTACTCTCTTCCTACGATCTGAAACATAAGGACAAGACATCTAAAAGATCATTGCTGACCCAAAATACTTCTTCTGCTTCACTTCTCCTGGCTGTGGCATTTCTTCCAGCTTTCATGTCTAACTCACTCTATCATAATGCTAGACATGTCAATCAGAGCTATGTGACAGAACACTCATATCCCAAGGAGATTATCTGTCATCAGAGGATGGAGAAACTTGAAAATCCCCCTTTCCTTCCACTGCTCCGATTGAGGGCTCAAGGAGTAGCCTATCTCCTCCTCAGTGATTAAAGTGGGAGATTGAGTGTGTTTGCGGAGCACACAGAGAGGCTCATTACAATGCGCTAGCATGTTGTTGGAAATAGCTCTAGCCAGGAGCTGTAATCCAGAATGTGCTTAATGAGGGGCCACCCAGCCTCTTCATGGGTCTAAAGAGTCAGACAAACCTGAAGAGCAGAACGAGAGGCAGAGGCAGAAAGAGAAAACTTTTTTCACCAAGATGTCACTCTTCACAGTGATTGAAAAATTATAATAATATGGCTCACCGCTGACATTTAAGCCTCTCTGTCCTCTGCCTCTATTTAAATGAGATTCATGTTAGATAGCTTTTCAGAGGAAAAAAAAAAGGTTGGGGTTACAGGAGCAAGGAAGCTTATAACCAAAGTTAATATATGACAAGAAACCTAAAGATAGGTTATGATGATAAAATGATACAATAACAAAATGTATTCAGGCTCAGACATCAAGCTCCCTGTAACTTTTGGAACAGAGTTTTGATCAAACTCAAAAATATTGAGTTTGATCTTTGGATTACTTTTGAAAAGAAAGCATTCATTTGTTTCAGAGTTCACCGTAATATATAAAAATTGTGTATTTGCCATCAACTCTTGAATAAAGTTCCACTCACAGTAATGCAAAGGCTCAACACAAATAGCATCTCAAGGACTGGGCTTTTGCACATAAATTATTTAGCTTAGAATACAGACAACTCACAGTGATTAAGGTTTTTTCAGTCTTAATGAAGAAGTATGACTGCATTTTTGCCTGAGAGCATCATTTTTTAAGAATGGTATGCTTTTTATTGACCTTGAGACTGGAAATGTGTCCATGCAACTGTATTTATGTAGATCTAGTTAGTCTAATTTGACAGCTTCCTTGAAACAGAGACTGGTGTCAAGAATTTGCTTTATTTCAGTTACAAAACCATATTTATTGATAAGTTATTCATGTCAACACAGTGGCAAACGTCACATCTACCACAGGTACAGCTAAAAACATATTATGAAAAAGTTACATTTTTTTGTCAGTATTTTCAAAAAGTGAAACTCATACAGATTCATTACACATAGTGATGAGTGATGTGCAACAGGAAGTGCAATAATGTTATGCTCACATAATTATTTATATATATATCCGCCTAAAGGAATCTTGAACCAAACAGTTTCTTATGAAGGAATTAATTTGATGCCATCAGGGGCGGGCTGGCCATGGGGAGGTTCGGAAGTTTTCACGAACAGCCGGTCCGTTCTAGGGCTGGTGGCCAGAATGTTGTTTTGTTTGTTTGTTTGCTTTTGTACTCCAAAAGCAGCTGCGGTTTGGCCACTGTTGTGATCCTGTTGTGTGTCTGTTTTTGAGCCTGAGTGAGGCATCTTCCGTTATAGAAGATCTATGTAAGTGGTACTTCCGCTGCGCACCTTTGCTGATCTCTACCATCCATCAGCCTGCAGCAGATTACGTACTCATGTAAATCTTTCACTACTATTTGGACACACCATATGATTCTGCATGTGGGTTAAAAGATTTCCAGGCAAGGCAATACTTTTTTTTAAAGTGATTAATTTTCTGCTGAACTTTCTCTAACATGCTGAATATAACATTACAATGATTATTTCCATTTAACTTCCAACTGCAGCAATTTATTTGATCCGGAGAATGTTGTACAAAAACAAAATATGGTCCACTGTCCCTGAGCTAAGATCTTTTCTATATTCTTGAATCACCAAATCAGTCGTGGAAATGTATTTCTGGCTGCGCTCGATTCCACAGAGTTTGGAAATATTCCGCCATGTTTTTATGTTGCGTGCAGAAGTGGGTAGGGTACCCAGAATTGTATTCAAGTAAGAGTAGCACTAACATAAAAGCATAAAGTGGCCTTCCAAGAATTTACTTGAGCGTAAAAATACATAAAAAGGTTATTCAAGTACTGAGTAACTGATCAGAACATCAGATCAGTTCACTTGGCACTGATTATTTAAAAGGATTTCATCAGACAGACAAAAATATAGTTATCTGCCAATTCTGTTATTTTAAAGAGTACAATGAAAGAATTAAAACACAAATGTATTTAAAAAATACATTTAAAGCAGAAGAAACACGTTTTCAAATCAAAATTTTTAACATAAAATGTATTAAATTAATACTTACAATAGGTAAGGTATCAGTGCTAGAACAGGGTTCCAGTGACAATATAAAGTGTTTACCATATATTTAATTAATCTTTAAATGGCTCATCAGCTACAAAATAACATTAGAACAAGGCTTGTGTACAAACAAGAGGTCTCACTTTAGCATGAACTGTAGGTTTGTGTCCTTGTCTGGTGCCTTTTTGGGTAAAACATGTTTGTTTTGATCCAGTGAAATTACTCAGAGTAGATAGTGAAGAGATAGAAATTCTGTAAATGTTGTATGAGGGTTTCATTCTGTAGTGCATGTGGAAACATTTAGAAACAGTGAACAATCAAGAGGAATGTGGTACATCATGTGTGCCTTGTGTGAAGAAGCTGTGACTATTCTATGAACGAAGATCTATGTGGGAGGAGTTTCATGGAAACTCAACTTTCAATAAAAACCTTATGCTGAGATAAAGCTGTGCTCAGTTACTAGAACTGAGTCCAGCGACCGACGTCTCGCTGTTAAAATATATAATTGTTGTTTGTTGTTCTTATTGCTCCTTTTTACAGAAATGAACGAGCACGCGGGAAGGTGAAATGAGAGCTCAGAGAGAGCCCAGGGTCATAAACTAAATGTGTGTCTGTTCCTTTAAGAGAGGCTTTAAATTAGAGTGAAAACACCTTTCCAACAATAGAGGATCCAGAAATTTTATTTAAGAAAGAGTAGTGATACTTCATAATAATTTTACTCTTTCAAAAGTAAAACATGTGGTGCAGTAAAACTACTCCTAAAAGTTTTTTGTTTATATATAAAAAAAACTTCTCAAGTAAAGGTCCCTAGATTTCTTAGTTACTTTATAGACCCAGCCTCTGGAGTCACTGTATTACACCGGATCTCTCTTTTTTTATTACTTTCTGAAGGACTGTGGATTACCAAAATGGTGTTTTGATTAGCTGAGGACTTTGAGAAAGTGCTCCAGAGAATTGAAACAATCGAGACGAAGTTATACCATCTTCAGATAAATTTTGATCTAAACACTGGATATGGAAATGAGACAACTTTACCGATGACTTCACGCAGGAAGGCAGATCCTGGCAGCCCGGTGTTATCTTGGTCCAACAGTCTTGCACAGAAGCTACAGAACAACGCTACTCCTCCAGCCAAAAGGCGTTTAACACATAGAACACCTCATTCCAAATTTAACGAAGACTGGCCGGCTTTAAAGCGCACTGAATCTACACCTGCTTTCTCTGCTCTGAGGAAGAAGAAACAAAAGAAACCCGCAATCCAAAGCAAGATATATCACTTTCCAGGAATACAGCTGAGAAACAGATTTGCAGCCCTCAGTACCCCCAAAGACCACGCAGCCCCTGGGACCAGTCAAGGTCTCAGGAGAAATCCATCCACAGGAAGCGGACAGATAAGAAAGCAAGTACCACCAACCCAACACCTACACCGAACACCTAATGACTCGCCATTTAGAGATTTCACAGATAAACTGAAAGCACAAATTAGAACTGGGTCACAACTAACACCGGAACTTGGACTATATAACGCCTCTGGGACTAACACTGCATGTATTCCGCACATGCCCCAACTGGTAATAATGGACATCTGATACACAAGGGAACCAGACAGTAATTCTACTCCCACCGTCTTCCAGAAGTCATCCTCCATCCATCCATCCATCCATTTTCTTCCGCTTATCCGGGGTCGGGTCGCGGGGGCAGCAGCCTAAGCAAAGAGACCCAGACTTCCCTCTCCCCAGCCACTTGTTCCAGCTCCTCGGGAGGAACCCCAAGGCGCTCCCAGGCCAGCCGAGAAACATAGTCCCTCCAGCGTGTCCTGGGCCTTCCCCTGGGCCTCCTCCCGGTGGGACGTGCCTGAAACACCTCACCAGGGAGGCGTCCAGGAGGCATCCTGACCAGATGCCCGAGCCACCTCAACTGACTCCTCTCGATGTGGAGAAGCAGCGGCTCTACTCTGAGCCCCCTCCGGATGACTGAGCTTCTCACCCTATCTCTAAGGGAGAGCCCAGACACTCTGCGGAGGAAACTCATTTCAGCCGCTTGTATCCGTGATCTCGTTCTTTCGGTCACCACCCAGAGTTCGTGACCATAGATGAGGGTAGGAACGTAGATCGACCGGTAAATCGAGAGCTTCGCCTTTTGGCTCAGCTCTCTCTTCACCACGACAGACCGGTAGAGCGCCCGCATAACTGCAGATGCCCCACCAATCCGTCTATCGATCTCCCGCTCCATTTTTCCCTCATTCGTGAACAAGACCCCCAGATACTTAAACTCCTCCACTTGGGGAAGGACCCCATCCCTGACCCGGAGGAGGCACCCCACCCTTTTCCGGCTCAAGACCATGGCCTCGGATTTGGAGGTGCTGATTCTCATCCCAGCCGCTTCACACTCGGCTGCGAACAGCTCCAGCGAAAGCTGTAGATCACGCTCCGATGAAGCCAACAGGACCACATCATCTGCAAAAAGCAGAGACCCGATCCTGAGGCCACCAAAACGGATCCCCGCAACGCCTTGGCTGCGCCTAGAAATCCTGTCCATAAAAGTTAGGAACAGGATCGGTGACAAAGGGCAACCTTGGCGGAGTCCAACTCTCACCGGAAACAAGCCCGACTTACTGCCGGCAATGCGAACCAAACTCTGGCACCGGTCGTACAGGGACCTAACAGCCCGTATCAAGGGGCCCGGTACCCCATACTCCCGGAGCACCCCCCACAGGGCCCCCCGAGGGACACGGTCGAACGCCTTCTCCAAGTCCACAAAACACATGTAGACCGGTTGGGCGAACTCCCACGCACCCTCCAGGACCCTGCTGAGGGTGTAGAGCTGGTCCAGTGTTCCACGGCCAGGACGAAAACCGCATTGTTCCTCCTGGATCCGAGGTTCGACTATCCGTCGGACCCTCCTCTCCAGAACCCCTGAATAGACCTTACCAGGGAGGCTCAGAAGTGTGATCCCCCTGTAGTTGGAACACACCCTGTGGTCCCCCTTTTTAAACAGGGGGACCACCACCCCGGTCTGCCAATCCAAGGGAACTGCCCCCGATGTCCACGCAATATTGCAGAGCCGCGTTAACCAACACAGCCCCACAACATCCAGAGCCTTGAGGAACTCCGGTCGAATCTCATCCACCCCCGGAGCCCTGCCACCGAGGAGCTTTTTAACGACCTCGGTGACCTCGGCACCAGAGATTGGAGAGCCCGACCCCAAGTCCCCAAACCCTGCTTCCAGATTGGAAGGCGTGCCGGTGGGATTGAGGAGGTCTTCGAAGTATTCCATCCACCGACCCAAAACGTCCCGCGTCGAGGTCAGCAGCACACCATCCCCACTGTAAACAGTGTTGGTGGCAGACCGCTTTCCCCCCCTGAGACGCCGTATGGTGGACCAGAATCGCTTCGAAGCCGTACGGAAGTCGTTTTCCATGGTCTCTCCAAACTCCTCCCACGCCCGAGTTTTTGCCTCAGCAACCATCCAAGCCGCATCCCGCTTGGCCTGTCGGTACCTATCAGCTGCTTCAGGGGTCCCACAAGCCAAAAAGACCCGGTAGGACTCCTTCTTCAGCCTGACAGCATCCCTTACCGCCGGTGTCCACCACCGGGTTCGGGGGTTGCCGCCGCGACAGGCACCGACCACCTTGCGGCCACAGCTTCGGTCAGCCGCCTCGGCAATGGAGGCGCGGAAAATGGTCCACTCGGACTCGATGTCCCCCGCCTCCCCCGGGACGTGTTCAAAGTTCTGCCGGAGGTGTGAGTTAAAGCTCCTTCTGACAGGAGACTCTGCCAGACGTTCCCAGCAGACCCTCACAACACGTTTAGGCCTTCCAGGTCTGTCCGGCGTCCTCCCCCACCATCGGAGCCGACTCACCACCAGGTAGTGGTCAGTGGAGAGCTCTGCCCCTCTCTTCACCCGAGTGTCCAAAACATGCGGCCGCAGATCAGATGAGACGACAACCAAGTCGATCATTGAGCTGCGGCCTAAGGTGTCCTGGTGCCAAGTGTACATATGGACACCTTTATGCTTGAACATGGTGTTTGTTATGGACAATCCATGACGAGCACAGAAGTCCAATAACAAGACACCACTCGGGTTTAGATCGGGGGGGCCATTCCGCCCAACCACACCCCTCCAGGTCTCACTGTCATTGCCCACGTGAGCGTTGAAGTCCCCCAGCAGAACAAGGGAGTCACCAGGAGGAGCACTCTCCAGCACCCCTTCCAAAGACAGAAGTCATCCTGCCACCCCGAAAAGTTATTACAAGCAAGAGAAAACAAAAAACTAAAGCAAAGTGCTCTTATAATAAAATAAATCTCAAATTGATCACCTGTCAGAAGGTTCAGCTACCGATTATCAAACCACTTAAGTTAGATTTATTAAATATTAGGTCTTTATCAGGAAAGTCACTACTAATCAATGAATTCATCACTGAACATAAAATACATGCACTAGTTTTAACAAAAACCAGGCTACACGTAAATAATGAGACATCTGTATTGCTAGAATTTACTCCTCCAAACTACGATTTCTTAAGGGAGAGCAAGAAACACAAACGAGGTGAAGGCGTAGCCACAATTATTTATTATTATCTATTATTATCTGATATGGCGCAGTTGGTAGCACTGTTGCCTTGCAGCAAGAAGGTCCTGGGTTCAAATCCCAGCCTGGGGTCTTTCTGAATGGAGTTTGCATGTTCTCCCTGTGCATGCGTGGGTTCTCTCTGGGTACTCCAGCTTCCTCCCACAGTCCAAAACATGACTGTTAGGTGAATTGGTCTCTCTAAATTGCCCTTAGGTATGAGTGTGTGCGTGTATGGTTGTTTGTCTATAACCTTACAGTTAAGTTCTCCACCAGTTAAGGCTGTGTTGCCCTGTAATGAACTGGCGACCTGTCCAGGGTGCCTCTCGCCCCTTGACCGCTGGAGATAGGCACCAGCCCCCCCGCAACCCTGCATTAGGATGGACGGGTACAGAAAATGGATGGATGGATGGATGGATAGAATAAAGGTTCGGTCCCTCTTCGCAATAATCGCTGCACTGAAGAGGGCACTGAAGAGCCCTTCGCAGGCGAGGCGAGAGCAAGATTCTTGGAGAAGCTCCTTTGGATCCAAGTCTGCTGATCATGGATCAGGTACTGTGTTCTGACCAAAGCAACAAGGCTTGTACTTGACTTGTTCTAAACTCTGCAGAAGGAATATTTTTAATAAAATAATTTCACCAAAGAGAGAGATAGCCTCTCTGCCATTGACGCCCTGCTGTGGGAGAAGAAAGATCCTTTGCCAAAAGATGGCAGTTTGCCCAGGAGTGGAGCTGAGAGGACAACCAAACATTCCAAGCTAACGCAGGCTTGCCACAACCGCTGCTAGCCACATTTCTATGCAGCTGCTGCTGGTCGATCAGCTAACCACAGCTGGTTCTCCACCAGTTAAGGCTGAGAACCCAGACCAGAAAACGGATAATCTTATATACAGTGATCTAAGAATCGTTTGAGTAATGTTGTGTCTGGACAGAGATAAATTAGCTTAGGATAAAAAAATTTGAGGTTGTTTGTATTGTGTTGTTTCTATTTCACTGTGTGTGCTGCATTTGTAAGATGCCATTATTCAACTGATTGAGTACAAATAGTCCCTTTGGCCTGTGGTATAAACTGTGTTTTTATAAGGTTATTGACTGATGAGCCATTTTCAGACAGAAGTTCTGGAATATTTGCGGACAATTCCATCCTGTCTTTAACCGCAGTTGTGTTTTCAAAACACCACTTTTTTCCGGAACATTGCCTTTCGGCTGCTTTCACACAGCAAGAAATGTACCGGAGGATCCTGATGAATGTCTGAGGGGTGCGGGGGAGTGGGGGGTTGTATGTGGATATGACGTTAACTTAGTGCAGCGGGCGTATGTCATTTCCCCAAACAAATGGATTATTTCAAAGATGGTAGACGAAACAGCAGATCTACTTGCAGTGCTCCTCTTTGTGATGTGTGCAATTTTGCGCACATGAACACTCTTATAGAAATCAATGAAGAAGCTGAAAGGAAAATAGTGACATTTATACATCATCAATGTGTGCGCTCACAGCGTTCCTTGCCCCCCCTCCCCTTTTCCCCCCTCCACCTTTCCCCCCGCCCACACCCCTCCTGCTTTTGCGGAGCATTACCTGACAGTCTGAATGCAAACACCATACCGCGAAAAGTCCGCTCTTGTTACTAGGGCTTCATCATTAAAATTATCAGTAAAGGGTATCCGGACAAAGTCCGGAAGATTGCCTTTAAACTCAAAAGCAAAACAGACAAAGTCCGGAATATAACCGTTTTTCATGGCCTGTTTGAAAGGGGCTATAGAGTCATTTCAATCATGCAAAAAGACATACCGGAGTGTTTCCTTTGTTTTCTGGTTCCCTAAGCTACAGTGAATGATTCATTAGCCTGCGCTAGATGCTAAAAATAGCTCCGTACGTTAGTGCTGATAACATTATTATTTATCTCTGTGTGCCTCAGCAAACCGCTGGGGCTAAAATAATTAGGATTGTCATTCACGGTAGTCTTATAAGTTGTTTTGAAACCACCTTCTTGGGCACGTTCACACCGGTCAGCGCGTCAAATCGCTCAAATGGACGAAAGTTGATGCTATAAATTTAAAACCCAGCTGCTTGCACACTTTATAGTTCGTGTCGCTGCATCAGCACGTCACGTCCGGTAGTTGCCCTAACTGGGTTTGGCTAGAGTTAGCTAACATAACAGGAAAATTAAAAGAAAATATTTAACTGCTTACCTGGCACTCCAATATCCTCCGATATCTTATTCCAAATAAATCTGATCTCTTCCTGTCTTTGTAAAAAGACGAAGACGGGTCATATAATTCACGAAAATTACTATTTGATCCTCCATTTTGAATGAATGACTTGCCATCCACGTCAGTACAAAGAGTCCCTATGATTGGTTGACGCCGCGTTTGCTGTCCCGAAGTTCAGTTTTCCCAACTTCACGCAGCAGCTGCTCCAACGGTCCGTCAACGCATCCAAGCAGTAGCTGTGTGGATACGCTGATGCCACCTGCGCCGATGCGCGCAACTTGCTGCGGGGCAGCTTGACTCCCACTTGATGCGTAGGTACCATAGACTTGCACGTAATCTAGCTGCCCTGCTGCCTGGATGCGCTGACCAGTGTGAACGCACCATTTGGCCAAAATGCTAAAATTAGATACATCACTGCGGCGACTGATCCATAAAATCAAATACATTTTCCAAAATGTTATTGATTTCATTCATAAGATTTGATCCATAAAATCAAATACATTTTCCAAAATGTTATTGATTTCTAATTTAGCTAATTGTTTAATGAAAAAATAGTTCCTCCAAATAATGTTTTCTCTTCACATCTGCTTCGTATTGTGAATTTGTTGTTTGAACACAAACTAATTATGCTAATTATTCTTTTTACTGTTTTAACTATGGTAGTTCGTTTCATCATTCCTTCTTTTACTTAGTAGTTTAGTTGTGTCTTACTAGCTTATTGAGTTTGTTGATTAAAATATCTTGATTGGAAAGTTTAATTCCTTTCGTATTTCGTACTCTTGTATTTTAGAAGTTGTTTCTCATTGTTCCGTATACATGTGTAGTAATTTGCTGTTCGAAGATTGCTAGTGCTGAACTTACTCCTTCATCTATTAATATTTTAATACCTCAGCCTTATCAGGCAGGTATTCATAAACAACAACTGAGACTGTCATATTTGGCTATTATTATTTCCTGGACAATCATGATGAAGCCTCGACTTGGTAATTTTGTTCTAAATTACTGATTTTATTAATATTTGCCTTAAGCAATTATTCGTAGCTATCCATAGCCAAACCAGACCTATTGTTGGACAACAAAAATATAAAGCCTTTATTTCTTGCACATTTGATGGCTTACAGCTAAAGAAAACTAAAAATTCAGTATTTCATATACAGTACAATATAACATAATATCAAATAAAAGGGGTATTTCAAACAGAAAGCTGTGGCTTTTTATGCACTCAATACTTGGTTGGGCCTCCTTTTGCATGAATTACCGCATCAATATAACGTGGCATGGAACCAATCAGCCTGTGGTGCTGCTGAGTTGTAATGAAGCCCAGGTTGCTATGATAGTTGCCTTCAGCTCATCTGCATTGTGGGTTATGGTGTTTTTCATCTTCCTCTTCATAATAACCAATATGTTCTCAGTGGGGTTCAGGTCAGGCGAGTGTGTTGGCCAGTCAAGCACAGTAACTACTTGGCCATTGAACCAGCTTTTGGTACCTTTGCTGGGTGGACAGGTGCCAAGTCCTGCTGGAAAATTAAATCAGCTTCTCCATGAAGCTTGTCAGCAGTTGAAAGCATGGCTCTAAAAGTTCCTGGTAAAAGAGTACATTGGCTGTGTATTTCAGAAAATACAGTGGATCAACACCAATAGATGACATGGCACCCCAAATCATCAGGACTCTGGAAACTTTACACTGGACATAAGGCAATGTGAAGAACGGCTTGAAATATTTTATTCTGTGTTAATAGAATTTATATTATAAATTAGTTTTACTTTCTGAAATGAGTGACAAATAACATAGAAAGTCTTCATGGTTTTAATTTTTTAAAAATCTGTATTTGTTAAAATGTTACTGACATAATTTTGCTGGCAGTAATTGTATGATATTAGAAAGTTTCTATTTAATAGATTTTATTTGTAAGTGGAAGGAGTTAAAAAAACTCTCACTTAGGATTGTAGGGATTCTGTGACTGTTCTACAGAGTGTGTGTGTGTCTCCTCTTACCTTCTCTTCAGGGTGTGTCAGGCAGCCGCTCCAGGTGCTTCCATTCAACTACAGTCTCCAGCTTAAAAGGGAAGCGGATCCTGGAGGCTGGCGCCAGTTGGTTCTCACTTCTAGCGTGGTATTTGGCCAAACTTACTCCAGAGAAATCTTTGTTGAACTATTCTCAAGATCAAACCAATTCCAGTCCTCACCCTTTGCTCTCTTTGTAGATCCTTCCAGGAAATCGTGTGACCTCACTCCGGTACCTTAAAACAGATAAGCCCCTGCAGTCTGGGTTCCCGTCAGGTCAGCCTCTGCACTGCTTCCCCACCGGTAATTCTCCACCATACTCACCCTCTTTGCAGTCACCTCTCCTAGCTGCTTGCCTGTCCGCCCTGAAGACATCATTGCCTGAAATCAGTGAACTTACCTCCTCCATCGTCGCTCCTGGTCATCCTCCGGACTCCATCGATCAGCCCTCCTGTGGAGACACACAAAGATCAGTTTATACCGCTCATCCACCTCCAAGCTAACCACTGCACACAGATTCCAACATACCCTTCCCTTCACCATAACCCTCCAGAAACCAAGTAAGATCCTCCTCAGTATCTTTTCAGATTCCACGTTACCCCAAGACGTCTTTAACCTCTCACCTGTTCCCCTTTCTAGTCTGGCGTTCATTCCCTGGTTCCTCCCGAGACGACCCTCCGGTTCCCTTCTAACTTTCCTCCATTCAATAAACCTTTTAACTTACAACAAACCTGTTTGTTTGCTGACTGGAGCTGTTGCCTGTTAGAGTCATTAAAACCGATCCTGTCAAGGGTATTCTAAGCTTCCACTGTTATAGCAAACATCCTATGGAAGACACACAACAAGCACCAATTTGATACCATTTGCACAAAATTCCAGACTTTTCCATAAATGGGTGTCTTTATCATTTTTTTGATCATGAGATATTCAAAACATAAAATGTTGGAGTTAGAAGTACATAAAAATTGTTGGGGGGAGTCACAAAAACTATGTAAAATGCTACATATCCTGCTTTTGCATTCTTGCTTAGATTTTGCTGCATAACAGCTCTGTTAAAGCATGTACAATCGACAAGGATTAGGACTAAGTGATCAAAATCAATCTTTTCTATTTGGGTTTACAGACAGAATAGCAGATAACTATGATAAATGAAAAGATAATATGTATTTTACAGGTTTGACATTAATAAGTAACCTCTGCACTTGATTATAGGAGTATTGGTATTTTTGGAATTAGTTTTACTCTATAACTTGTTTTCTTCTTTCTAGGGGAATACATGTGCATCAGTTCATGTTAATTGTCCTAAAATATATATTTTTTTAAATAATTGTTTTTTTTTGGGGGGGGGGGGGGGGGGGGGGGGGCTTCCTCTTTTTTGCTTGGTTACGTAGTAGCTTTTTATATTGTATTTTGTGAAACAGATATTGTACATCAATTAGATTTCAGTTAAAAATTTAAATTAAAAAGCGAAAACCGCAAAGGCGCAAAAGTAGCACCTCTCAGACATTCATCAAAAGACCAACACTAATTTAATATAACACATGATGTAACAGGGAAAAACAGAAGGAATGGTTCAACCCTGAGAAACAATAACCACAGTTACTTCTTTTTAAAATATTTGTTCCTCAGATAAATTAAAAAAAGTAATTAGGGGATTTCCATCTTCAAAGTGCATAAGCGGATTAAAAAAGGTGAAAGAAAATCGAAGGAATCCAATTCAGGCCCAGAGCATTCTCAGTGAATCATAAAAGTGTTGTGACATAGGTAAACATCTCATCACCTCTAAACTTCCTCTCTTACAACCTCTTTGGAGACCCATTTTCCTGTGTGACATATAGCTTTTCAGAAGTTGAGTGAAATTAGCTCCATTCTACAAAACCATAAAATCACAGTGGTACAAATGAAGGGAGGGAGAGAAGGAGTGGCTGGTGGCCAGATGCCAGATTAGCTCTCCTGAGAGGATCATGGGCACTGTGGCAAAAATATCTCAGCCAGAGCTTTGTTGTGATACATCAAATTCACAACCCTATTTTTACTCATCTATAAATCTTATTGAGGAAAAAAATCTAAATGACCAAGGACTGTGTAGGCTCTGCATTGCATGGAATAGGGAAATTACCTCTTTGTACTCTGTTCATTAATGATAATCTAATGACCATTGTTTATTTTTGCTGTCGCACTGGTCCCTGAATCTAATCTACAGCAGACTGGTTGTGCTAAATTAAAGCATAATTTAGAAAAATACTGACAAAATGAAAGAATAGCAACAAGAAAGAGGGGAAAGGTGAGGTGCAGTTACCATGCTTTGCTAATTTCTCTTATTTGCACTTATCATGGCAATTACTGTGAATATAAATACAGCAGCAGGGTTAGAGAATGTTGCAGCTAAGTGTTTCAAGTGCCATTGTGGTAAAAGATGGAGTTGGCACCATTTCACATGCAGGGGGTTGCAATGCAATAATTCAACGAATTTAATCTTGGTTATATCTTGGATGTCATACTGCAATGAATTCCTGCTCTGCAGCAGATGATCCATCAGTATGCCATAAAAAATCCATTTGCATTATAAAGAAACAGCTTCTCCAACTCCTTGAGAACAGCAGTAAACTAATGATACATCGCCACACGGTGAGTGGTCAGTCGCCTTCAGAGAACATAATTACAAGTATTATTTGCAGGGCTCAAAGTGGTTTAGGTTGAAAATCATAGATTTAATTAGCAGTTACTAACAGAAGAAACGACAAAAGACATATATCAATAATCATGCAGGCATGTACTATTAGAGTATTGTTTCCATTATATAGTACTCAAGATAATTTGGAGTATACTGAGTAAAAATAACATCCAGTTTAGACCAATGATGAATAAATATAATTTATTTACTTAGCCTTTCTTTTTTGACAATCTTATTACTGATTATCTGTGGCACATGTTTGTTTCGAAACTTTAAAACTTTAGCTGTCGACGTTACTTAAATTATATTGTTTAAATATAAATGCTGCTTGGGTTTGATAAATTTATTTCTAAGTTTTTACAAGAAAACCTTTCTCTCTATGGACATGAACATAGTTAATGGTCTGTTTATCTCTGTTACTGAAGCATGAAGAAAAGCACTACATTCACACTCCCCAGTGGTGTTAATATAAATTAATGATGAACAAACCCTGGTAATTAATTGTGCAGCCCACGTGCGCTTTCTCAGACTACCATCTTACTAGGCAAAGGGTAAAAACTGCAAATGCCTGTTGTGTGTGCACTGCATATTTAGATTTACAATTTGAAGACAACAAGAAGCAACAAGATCGTAAAATATTAACCACCACTACTTCAATGACCAAAACTCAAAGACAACCAGTAAAACAAAAGCAGCTGTAATCACAAACAATTATAAATTCAGCTTCATTGCTTTCAAAAGGTGAATAATGGGTATTGTAAATTTTAGGGTGGGGTGAACAACCAGCAGGGTATGTATAAGGATTTTCAGTGTACTTTAAATTATGTTGCCATAATGAGTATGAAACAGAACAGAAATGGGAGACAGAGCCATGGCTACTCAGAGTCTGGCTGACACAGACTGGGCCCAAAGACAAGGGGACAGAGATATTTCTAGCAGTCTGTTATATCAAAGTGTGAAAAGCAGAACATGTATTGCCAAAAGACCTATTGGTTTTCAGATGCTTTTACATCATTTTAAGTAATGCACATTAATTGAATATGATTTCATCCACGACAGTGGTTAGATTGTTAGTCTTGTCCAATGATATATCAGTTTAGTTTAGATTAGGTTTTTATTGAATCCTTAATGAAAAACCTTGATTCTCTGTAGCAGCTCTAGATTTTTGCAGTTCTGGCCTGTCAGAATGACCTAAAAGCAACTGAGAAAATGTAATAGTTAACTGAATGTTACATGACAGCATTCAGACATTAAGTAAAGGCAAAACTTTGGCTAAGCAACATTTTTTGTGATATCACCAGAGCTGTATGTCATTGCCACTACAAACAGAATCATACTTGATTCAAAACTACTTCAAACTCTAAATCAAATATATGTTGCATATTAACTGAAAACTACCGCTCCCGATTAATTGTGGAAACATTGAGCAATTTGAAACAAAGATTTAACTTAAATTTTACGCTTGGGTGTTCATGTTTGTCAGACACAGACAGCTGTGTGATGGAAAGTAGAACCAGTGGTTGCTTCAGCTTGCAGACATTAGAGTAACACAAAATTATGATTTGCATTTCCCTTTACTGGCACCTAACAACATGATAATTCATAGTGCAGTTACCATGGCACAGTTTGTTTATCTATTAATTTTTTTCTACAAAATGAATAAACTTAAAATTATATAATTATGAAGGTATTTAAAAAGATAAAAGGGTTGGCTAAAAATTTATATTTTCAGCCATATGACAAATCACATTAAATACTGTGATTTGTGTAAAAATGTTAAATAATCCTCTTATGTACATATCACCTGATTTTTTTAACATTCTTCCTTGTGAGAAGCAAACTCAGTAGCCCCCTTCCAAAATATTACATCAAAACACTTTCTGTCATCCTGTAAGTCAAAGGGGATAAAACTTCAATAATTGTTGTTTTTTTCACAGTGCATATGTGATCCACAAAAGAGCTCACTTTTGTTCGGAAGCACAGCATTTGACTTTCTTAAAAGCCCTGGGCAAAGAGGCTTGTTAAGCAAAAGCCAAGAATCAGGAGCTGGCAGCATTTGTTCTTGGCTGAAGCTAAGGCAACTAATACTATAAACACAGCTCATGTACAATAAGTCTCAGCAACAAACCACTTGACATTTTATGTAAAGTCACTTTTGCAAATGATCATTGTTTGAAGAATGTTACTGGCTGTTTAGCTTCCAGGTTCCTTATGAATACTTTTGGCCAAATCAACAGTCTCACTTATCAACACTGTTGCATCATCAATTTCCTCTTTTACCATCATGTACAGTGATTTTAAACATTAAATTTTTTTATTTATATATTTACAGTGAGGAACATAAGTATTTGAACACCCTTCGATTTTGCAAGTTCTCCCATTTAGAAATTTTGGAGGGGTCTGAAATTCACATTGTAAGTGCATTTCCACTTTGAGAGGCAGCCTTTAAATTCAGGAAATCACATTGTCTGATTTCTAAATAATTTATTTGTATTGTATTGCTGCACGTTACTCTGCCTTTGAAAAGTCTAGCTCTACTCCATTTATTAATCTAAATTAGTAGCACCTGTCTGAGCTCGTTAGAAACACCTTTTCACCCCACAGTCAGGCAGAATCCAACTACTACCAAAGACAAGACCAAATAGATGTCAAAAGACCAGAGGACTCCACAAGGCTTTTTTAATGCCTTCTCTCACAGTGGAAATGCACCTACAATGTTAATTTCAGACCCCTCCATAATTTCTAAGTGGAAGAACTTGCAAAATCTCAGGGTGTTCAAATACTTATATTCCTCACTGTATTGTTCTTTTTAAACTTAAATAAACAAAATGTTTCATGTACATTCCTACTTAGTCAGTCAACCACCAACCCTTTTCTCTCCATTCTTAATTATTTCTAGTAATGTCTGCCACATGTTGTAGAATTACGAGGTTATTTTTTCTGATTGTAAATATGAGTTTCTCAAGCGCCAGGCTTGAGGTTAGATTATTTAACCATAGATCAAGAAAAGGACCACAAATATTCTTCCAGCACATTGCGATTGAGATTAGAGGGATCCATTACACTGTGTGTGGCGGCTGTGAGAACCGTGTCCCTTCTTTCCATGCATATGCAGGAATGGGCAGCGACTTTGGCTTTAGACCGAGTGCTAAAAACGATTTTGAGAGGTTACAGGCTACAGTTTGCCTCAGTTCCTCCTCGTTTTTCTGGTGTGGTGCTTTCTCACGCTCAGGGGGCTTCAGCTCGCGTCCTCCAGGCAGATATTTTCTCTACTCCAGGTATTTTCTGGTCCCCAAACGGGGAGGGAGCGGAATTTGCCCAATCCTGGATCTAAGGGCTCTGAACCGATCCCTCAGAAAGTACAAGTTCAAAATGCTTACACACGCATCCCTTCTGCGTCTGATACGTCCGGGCGATCTGTTCAATTCAATCGATCTGAAAGACGCGTACTTCCATATTCCCGTGTACCCCCAACACCGTACTTCCTTCTGTCTCTCCCTGAGTCCGAGGGTGTTTGTGTGATGTACAGAGGCAGCGATCGCCCCGTTAAGAGGGAGGGGCATCCGGCTGGCTAAGTATTTGGCCAGCTGGCTCCTGCTGGCACGGTCCAGTCAGGAGGCTGCGTCTCAAACACAAATAGTGATTCAACATTTGTGCACCCTGGGTTTCAGAATAAACCGGGAAAAAAGCACATTATTCCCCTCACAGAAAATAAAATTTCTGGGATTGGATCTAGACTCAGAAGTGTATAGGGCCCACCTCTCGGGGCCGCTCGTAAACGCGCTCCAATCCTGCGTTGAGCGTTTTCGTCTCCACGTGTGGTTCGGGCTGTGCCTTGGACTGCTCGGCCTGATGGCGTCATCCATTTTGGTGGTACCATTACCGCCTATATATGAGGGATTTCCAGCGCCGGGTGGAAGCCCTGAAACTGTCTGCAGTTCCTCGCTGGCCAACATGTCCTGGTGAGAACAGACAGCACTGCCACGTGGCCTACATAAATCACCAGGGGGAGCTACACTCCTGCCGGTTATACATGTTGGCACACTGACTGATCCTATGGTGCAGCAGGCATTTCCTCTCGATCAGAGCCACCCACGTCCCGGCTGTCCTGAATTGGGCAGCAGACCTGTTGTCCACGGGGACACCCCTGTATGGGGACTGGACTATACATCAAGCTATAGTGGAGCAGATCTGGATTCGGTTCAGCCGGGCAGCGGTGGATCTGTTTGCATCTCAATACGCAATCAGTATGCTCCGCTCAGCATGGATGCGCTGGTGCACGAGTGGCCACGGGACCTTCTTCATGCTTTCCCCCCAGTGGCCCTGATACCCTCTACCCTGCTCAGGGCACGGTCTCAGTGCCATATGCTCATTGTGGTGGCCCCTCATTTGCCCGTCATGCATTGGTTAACGGAATATTTTCAGCTTCTGAGGGACCAACCTTTGAAATTACCACCAAGCAGGGATCTGTTTTCTCAGGTGGGGTGGACAATGCTAGGGCTCCCTCCACTAGGTCACTATACAACTCTGAATGGGGGGTGTTTGAGGCCAGGTGCCAGAATAGGAATGTTGGGTCTTTCCAGTGCCAGGTGGATGCTAGTTTGTCTTTTTTGCAGGAGTTGCTGGACAAAAATAAGGCATTCTCCACAGTTAAGGTTTACCTGGCTGCCATTTCTGCCTGCCACATGGGTTTTGGGGGAAGGCTGGCAAGTCAATATCCCCTGGTGTGCAGGTTTATGAAGGGAGCACGCAGGCCTTTGGTGCCCTCTTGGGATCTGTCCGTGGTGCTGAAAGGCCTTTTAGGGCCTCCATTTGAACCGGTGGATGACATTGATCTGTCATGTGGTTTTGCTCCTGGCTCTGGTAACAGCGGGCAGTGATATGCAGGCGCTCTCGGTGCACCCATCCTGGGGATGGGATGCGACGGTGTCGCTGAAGCCTATCCCGGCCTTTGTACCTAAAGTGGTGGGCTCTTTTTTTCCTTTTTTCTCTTTTTCTCTGTTCTCAAAGCTTTCTGACCACTGCCTTTTTCCTCACCTGAGAAGGAGTGGCTGATAAACTGTGTCCAGCTCGGTACCCTGAGGGCAGATGTGGACAGGACAAAGGACCTTGCAAGGGCGACCAGCTCTTTGTGTCATGGGGCGGACCCTGTATGGGCAAGCCCATCACAAAGCAGTGGCTTTCCCAATGGATTGTGGAGGCTATAGGATTGGCTTATTCCTGCTAGGGCCTGCAGGCTCCGATTGGGCTTAGGGCCCATTCCACTCGGGGCCTGCCTGTATCCTGGGCCCTCTTTAGGTGGTTATCTATGCAGGAGATTTGTGCTGCAGCGAGCTAGACATCTCCACTCACTTTTGCACGATTTTATAAGCTGGACGTATTGGCAATGACCCACACTGTTCTGGGTGTGGGGTGCTCAGCAAGTCAGGACTTCTCGCTGTGAGTGTTGGTGGTCACTGGATAAGCAGTCTGGCAAAATGGGAGTCTCAATATCCCATAGTGAGACATCGAAAGGAATGTTATGTAAGAAAACTTTAGGTTACTCTCGTAACCCGTGTTCTCTGAGGTACATGAGTGAGATGTCTCACCAGACAACCCTTCTAGCTGGGCGAAGTGAGAAGAGGTGTTAATCTTGAATGTTACTGCATAGGGAAATATGCTACTTATAGTGTAGCAAACTCATATTACACAGATTACAAGCTGCCACTAGTGAGGTATGCAGTCGAAAACAGTAATCGAGAAGCAGAAAGAAAGTTCTTAGAAAACAATAATATGTGAAAATTATTATTATTATTTTAAATTTTTTTTAAACGTGTCCTGTTTGGCAGTGTGGAGCTCAGAATTGGTGTCTGAGTACCAAGTAGAAGCCCAACAGATTTACTTTCACAAGCGGAGCAGTACAGCTTTTGCTATAGTACTCCACTTGATATATGTGTGAAAAATCTTTATTATGAATTATTGGGGTTTTTATTTCCTGATGTTATGGACACGGAGACGGAAAATTAAGGAGAAGAAAGAAGGAAGATGAAGAAGAGAGGTAGGAAACAAAATGTCATGAGAGAGGGTGAGTTGAAAATACAAGAGAGGAAGGGGAACAACGAAAACACAGGAAGACATTGAAGTCTGCCTTCATACCCACAGGACGGCAGAGAGAGGGGGAAAAACAAAACAAAACACGAAAAAGGAACATCGACAAAACCAACCAAACATTGTGAACTAAGAATTACACAACCACATCACTCAAAAATAGATATAAAAATACAACAACAATGTCACAGAAAAACTCATGGTACCGATTAATCAAGCTCTAGTAATGATAACCTCAGCCCAAGAATATTTCCTTAAACACCAGAGACCCCACATCTATGTGTGTGTGTTAGCATGCTGGTGCATTTAAGGTTTCTCCATAAGAGTGTTCGATAGTTGGTGTGAGCAGACATCAATCCGTCTCCCAGGAATCGATGCAGACATGAAAGAGATCGGAGCAAAGACGTCCAAAGGACCGCCAGAGCCCCAGGCGGACCCGGGCGGGGCCGACCGCATCCCCCAAGAGAGGAGCAAAGGAGAACCCCAGGGGAACATCCAGCGGCCACTATGCAGGGGCCCGGGGGGCAGCAGTGACGAGCCCACGGGCCCTGCCGGCAACCGGCCGCGCCAGGGCGGGCCGGTCAACGGACCGGGGGAGGCGGGGCCCAGGGGCACCCCACCCCTCAGCATGGACCCGACAAGGGACCGGCCGACGAGGGGCCCCCGGCACTGCAGGGGCCGCGGCCGGCCGCCGGCCACCGTGCGACACCTCCACCCTAGGCCAATCCCCAATGCCAACATCCCAGCGCCCCACCGATTGCCACAGAGGACGGACAGCATCCCCAGGCCGGGCTCAGCCAGCATCTGGACGCCAAGTTGTATCAGCTCCCGGGTCCTGATCCCGCGCAACGCAGGGCGCCGAGACCAGGCATCCACCGGCGCACCGGCACGCAGGGGCCCCCGTCACCGGCGGGGAGTGACGGAGGGGAAATAGGCCCCCCATTAAGTGTAAGGCCTGAGGTGCGACAGGCGAGGGGGCAGACCAAGATCCAACCTGACAGGTAGACAAAGACATACAGACACAGTCATACGTTCCCTCCCTCTTAAACCCATACATTCTCACTGACTCACCAAGACACCCAAAAAAATGACGCTGTACCCTCACTCACACACCCCATGCACACTTTATGCTCCCAGGTCCAGGTACCGATGCCCCAGTAGAGCCACCAGCCCCCGGACCCGGGAGGTGGACCCCCTACCTTCTAGGACGGAGACAAGCAGACCGCCAAGGGCCCCACAGTGGCAAAGCAGCCCGACAGCCCAGGACCCCGACCAGACCGCCTGTCCTCCTCCGGACCCCAACCCCTGATGGCCCGTAGCGAACAGGGGTGTGAAAAGACCCCTAGCCTCCATCCTCCCGCTCAAGTATGGTGTTGATGCGTGTTGTTATAATGTGCATTTAAAACAGAGGGGTGGGATGTGGGGAAGGCAGCCACACATCCCCCAACCCCCACCCCGAGCCCTCAGTGTCTATATGTGGTTTAACAGTGGGCACCGGCACCAGAGGTAAAGCTGATTGTACCGCTCTCCCTCTGGATGCCGAAAAGTGTGCCCACCCCAAAGTCCCTACATATGTGTCGTGTGAGAATGTTATAAGTGGGAGTGTCTAAGTTGTATATTAAAATTGGGACCCAGGACACCACGGGATAGCGAGGAGGGAAGCCCATCCTCGCACCCCAATGATGTGCCCATGCCCCAAGACCCTATATGAGTGGTAAAGTGATGGAGCGGGTGGACAGAGGTGTCCAGGGATGGGGAGGGAAGGACTGGGAGACAACATGTCTTCCCAAGGAGCCAGCTCCCCCACTGACCCCAATAGGCACCGCTGTTCACCGGGATCCACCAGGGGAGGGAGGCCATGGCACGTTTGACCCGGGTCCCACGGCCACAGCACCACAAGGCAGTCCCCCCCAGCCCCATCCCAGAAGGGGAACTAAACCCACCCTGACATTCGCTCTACTCTCAAAACACCCCCCCCCCCAGATGTGAAAATTTAACACAATTAACATGAAATGGATCAGGGAGAAACAGACAGCTCCGGCTTTGTTCAGGAGGTGGCCCTCACTCGAGGGGAGCTCAAGTCACAGATCTGTGCCAAGATGGAGAACTGCACATGGGGTGTTTGGAGAAAAAGGGCCATAAAACTAGTTTTGGCTAAATGGAGGCCACAGCTTTAACAAACAAACAAAGGAACAATGAGGTTAACCTTTCAGCTAACAGACCACCTGTAGAAGGTCAAACCGAGCCCGACTCTGCCGACCAGGTGATCGGAGAGCAAGCGAAAGAAAGAAAGAAAGAAAGAAAGAAAGAAAGAAAGAAAGAAAGAAAGAAAGAAAGAAAGAAAGAAAGAAAGAAAGAAAGAAAGAAAGAAAGAAAGAAAGAAAGAAAGAAAGAAAGAAAGAAAGAAAGAAAGAAAGAAAGAAAGAAAGAAAGAAAGAAAGAAAGAAAGAAAGAAAGAAAGAAAGAAAGAAAGAAAGAAAACCGCTCAGGATAAAAACAGTTTCAAACACAGCAAATACAGCTCAAACTTATGCGTGCGGCGACGCCAAATTAGGTTACAGGTCTAGCGCTTAAAAACACATTAAATCAACAATAAATGAGATCTAACTCGTTAAGATCTCTATTTTTCCTATTTATATCTGCCCAGACAAAAGATTACCATACATAAACCAGCTCAATCCTACTTTGTTTGAGGGAATTCCAATCCACGAGGAGGGGAGCAAAATGGGTCCGTAGTTGTGCAAGAAAGAGAAGAGTCAGGATCTTGCGCAGGATTTTTAGGACGGTGTCCCAACTTCAAGCCGACGTCGTAACGAACTGTCTTGGAACAGTCCGGATATAACCCAAGCTAGATATGCAGACAGCAAGGGCACTTCAAAGCTTTGAAATGAGAGTTCTTCCCAGTCCAGAGGGTCAGAACAAAAGAAAATCTTCATCGGTGAGATGTCCTATGTAGTGATGTGCGGATTGATACTAAAATATCGATACCTCCAATACGAGCTTTGTATGTTCTAGAATCGATGTTCTTATAAAAATATTGATATTTCAGTCATTTGGAGCAAATATGTAGTTTATTGGAAATAGAAATACAGAGTAAAGTAACCACAATTACCCTAGTTTATCTGAATAATGCCCACTAAATGTTTATTGTTTTATGTTGAGATGTTCAGGTAGGCGTTTTAAGACACACATGCTCAGATGCTGTCAATAAATATGTAAGTTGGCTCTTTTGCATTCAGTATGAAGTGACACTTTTAAGTACACTACTTGTTACTTTAATTTCCCAAACAGTAATATTTGAGCACGATCAAGGAACGATCAAGAGTCAGCACACAGCTTCAATTAATACAGCTAGAAACTACTGATCAGGTTCGTAACCTAGGTGTAGTAATGGACTCAGACCTGAACCTCCAGGGTCACATAAAGGCAATAACAAGGTCAGCGTTCTATCACCTGAAGAACATTTCTAGGATTAAAGGACTGATTTTGCAACACGACCTAGAAAAACTCATCCATGCGTTTATCTTTAGTCGGATTGATTACTGCAACAGCATCTTGACAGGTCTGCCTAAAAAGTCAATCAGACAGCTGCAGCTGATCCAGAACGCTGCCGCTCGCGTCCTCACTAGAACCAGGAAAGTGGAGCACATCACCCCCGTTCTAAAGTCCTTACACTGGCTCCCTGTAGCTCAGAGAATAGACTTTAAAATACTTTTACTAGTTTATAAATCATTACATGGCTTAGCACCAAAATATGTTAAAGACCTGTTGTCATGGTACCAACCACCAAGACCACTCAGGTCCTCCAACTCTAGCCTACTAAACATCCCTAGACTCAGAACTAAACATGGAGAAGCAGCTTTCAGTTTCTATGCTCCCCTTATCTGGAACAGACTTCCTGACGAGTGTAGAGCTGCTGAAACTCTGAACTGCTTTAAATCGAGACTAAAAACCCATCTGTTTAGAATTGCCTTTGAGTAAATGCTTGATGTTATATGTATGAAATGTGTTCATGCTCTCTTGCTTTTTTTTATTTTTCTCTTGCTTTATTGTGTATCATGTGTAATGTGTGTTTCTTTTATGAGTTTCTTTTAAATCACCAAATCATGTAAAGCACCTTGAATTGCCCTGCTGTTGAAAGTGTGCTATACAAATAAAATTGCCTTGCCTTGCCTTGCCTTGAGCAAAGTATCGGTATCGGATCGGAATCGCCGATACTCGCCTTCATTTTACTTGGTATCGGATCGGATAGGAAATCCGTGGGATCGGATAGGAAATCCGTGGTATCGCACATCACTAGTCCTCTGTGTAGCAGGAGTTTGAAAATGGCCGCCACTACCATTCTTATAGGCTTCTGGCTGTGATATCATCGTTGATGTCACCATTGGTGGCCACGGACCAATAGGAATGTGTTGGCGGTCACTGCTAGGATTGCTGGGAAATGTGGTCCGCTCAGTCCATCCAGGAGAAATGGCTTTTAGCCTTCCAACAGTCTGTTCAGTTCATTTGAGGAAAATCGAGTCCCAACATTGTATCACATTATTGTATTACTAAATGTGCAACTTTTTTTCAATTGGTTTGTTGCACACTTTGATTTGATTTAATAATTTTGTAGAAGGAAGCAAAGATGAGCTACATACAGAGAAGGAGCCAGCAGCAACAGAGGTGTTCCAATCAAGCATTGAAATTGGTCACAGTTATTTAAGTAGAATTTTTTTGTGCTAGAGATTTTTTACCAAGTGAACAATCTTTTTGCAACACTCTTGATGCATCATAACTTGAAGTAGCCCAGTTGTTTGCATAAGGATATTTAGTTTGTGTTTTGTATTATTGGTTTACAATAATCATACTTTGTACACTTAATTCTGATGTCATGCTTTTGTAGAGGGTAGGAGAGATGACCCAAAGAGAGGAGCTGTAGCTGCAGCTCCAGCAGAAGCACCAGCATCATCTTTAGGCATATGAACAGGTAAAAATTAAATAATCTAACATTGTGTTATAGATAATTAATAAGAAAATGTCCTTTATTTCCAACTATCACAATACCTATTAAAATATAGATGGAAGGTAATTTAAAACGGGTCAATAACAGTGCATCATTGAAAACATAATAAATGAAATAAGTAAAGCTTTGCTTGACCTTATTTGCTCATTTACCATTATGGCATTATTGACTGTCATGCTGCCCTATTCACCCTCTCATCATTGTCCTCAGCTGTGTCTCAATCATCAACACCTGATCCTCCTCATCTTCTGCCTTCATAACCCGTCACTTCCCCTCACTCAGCGCCGGATCATTATCGTATGTCTCCTTGGTGTGTTATCATGCTGTTAACCGTCCTGATCATCCGATGTTCTGTCTCTTTGTTCCTGCCGTCACCACCACCATCATCATCATCATCACCTCCTCCACCAACAGCACCCAATAAATATCCTCGCACTAACCGGCGTCTGCGTTTGGGTCCATGCTTCACACACCGCACTCCTGACATTGACAGAGCCAAGCAGAGTATCCAAGACAGTACCTATGATGAGAGAAGACCAAGTGATGAGAGTGAAAAGAGGCGTGCAACAGTTAGAGACAACAGTTAGAGATAAGCCGTTTTGAGACAAAAGTTCTGGAATATTTGCGGACTATTCCATCCGGTCTTTAACCGGAGTTGTGTTTTCAGACACACCACTTTTTTCCAGAACATTGCTTTTCGGCTGCTTTCACACAGCAAGAAATGTAAGATAAGATAAGATAAAATAAAAGATACTTTAATAATCCCCGTGGGGAAATTAAGTTTCGGTACAACCAATCCAAGATCATACAAACACTCACAAACATTAACACAATACAGGATTTGGAAGACCGCGGTAGCAGCCGGCTTTACCAGCGCCCCTTTTAGCAGATAGAAATGATTCACAATAGGTAGGGGGGGTGAACAGGGGAAAAAAAGGTAACTCAGCCCAGCCCCCTACAGGGAGTCGAGCCGAGGTGCTGAAAAAAAACCCACTGCAAAAACATATAAGCACATGTATCGGTCATAACATATGAGAACACAAATGGGACGGGGGGGAGGTTCGGGAACCCTCCGCACAGAGAAACCAGTCGCGTCCATCCAAAGCACGCGTCCATCATTTCGCTGTCCAAAGAGTGGGCAGGAGTCTTAGGGTACTGCGAGCATGTTGAAATCCAGGACTGCGTGCATGTCTGTAGCTGTGGCGTGAGCGTGAGCGTGCGTGCATGTATGTGTGCATTAATGTGAGACAATGAAACTCCTCTCAGTTCAATCCCAGAGTCTGTCGCCTGTGATGTAATATGCGACCTTGGGGCTGAGTCAGGGAGCTCACAGGCTCATGTGGGGGATGGGGGAGTGGGGTGGGATGGAGCACCCTTTTGCACACTCATCCAAGGGAGTTTTTATTTGGTCTACCAAGACCAGGGAGTCAAATTCCAGTAGATAAGAAGTTGTTTTAGAGACAGGCGAAGATCACTTTTTATCTTGCCTTTTTCTTGTCTGTCAGTGGTCCAAGTTCAGTCCAAATGGCCAAATCGTGGGTCAGATTACCTTCCAGCCGGCTGAGAACTTCTCCAAGTTATTACCCATGCAGCGAAACGAGTCCAATTTTGCTCGCACAACACAAATAGTCTGAGTGTTAACAGCACAGCAACCTTCCTGTAGCCCAGACAGCCTGCCAATTGCTGCCTTTAAGCTTGAAGTTTACGATACCTCAGAAAATCCACCTGCGATAATCAGCAGATATCCGGTTATCATGAATCCAATTATATAAATGTTTCTAACGTCCTCGATGGTCAAAAGTGAGAGACACAAGATCCTCCACGATGTTCCATCGGAGCAACTCGGTTCTCCCTTTTAGCCGTTCTCCGAAAAATTTTTTTTATTAATTGTATTAAGAGAGCAGCTGACCAGAACCAGATCCAGAACCATAGTTGTTCTTTCCGGAGGAGAATACAAAGAGAGGCTCCAAAAATAGTTGACAAGACAAAAGAATGCAGAAGTAGACAACAGTAGGGAGGGAAAGAGAAAAGCGTCCATCGTCACGGAGAGCAGGAAGTGAAAAAATAAAAAAAGGAGGATCCTGATGAATATCTGGGGGATGGGGGGTGCTGGGGAGTGGGGGGTTCTATGTGGATATTACGTAAGCTTAGTGCGGCGGGCGTACATGTCATTTCCCCAAACAAATGCATTATTCCAAAGATGGTAGATGAAACAGCAGATCTACCCGCAGGGCTCGTTTTTGTGATGTGTGCAATTTTGCGCACATGGAAACGCTTAAGAGACATCGATGAAGAAGCTGAAAGGAAAATAGTGACATTTATACGTCATCAATGTTTGCACTCACAACGTTCCCTGCCCCTCTCCCCTTTTCCCCACCGCCCCACACCCCTCCAGCTTTCGCGGAACAATACCTGACTGAATCCAAACACCATACCGCGAAAAGTCCACTCTTGTTACTATACTCAGCAAAAAAAGAAACGTCCCTTTTTCAGGACTGTGTACTTCAACAATAATTTTCAAATAACTTTACAGATCTTCATTGTAAAGGGTTTAAACAATGTTTTCCATGCATGTTCAATTAACCATAATAAATTAATTAACTTGCACCTGTGGATTGGTCGTTAAGACCGTAACAGCTTACAGAAAGTAGGCATTTAAGGTCACGGTTCTAAAAACACAGGACACTAAAGAGACTTGTCTACCGACTGTGAAAAACACCCAAAGAAAGATGCCCAGGGTCCCTGCTCATCTGCATGAACGTGCATTAGGCATGCTGCAGGGAGGCATGAGGACTGCCGATGTGGCTAGGGCAATAACTTGCCATGTCCGCACTGTGAGACGCCTAAGACAGCGCTACAGGGAGACAGGAAGGACAGCTGATCATCCTTGCAGTGGAAGACCACGTGCAACAACACCTGCACAGGATCAGTACATCCGAATATCACACCTGCGTGACAGGTACAGGATGGCCACAACAACTGCCCGAGTCACAGCAGGAACACACAATCCCTCCATCAGTGCTCAGACTGTCCGCAATAGGCTGAGAGAGGCTGGACTGAGGGCTTGTAGGCCTGTTGTAAGGCAGGTCCTTACCAGACATCACCAGCAACAACACCGCCTATGGGCACAAACCCACCTTCGCTGGACCAGACAGGAGTGGCAAATGTGCTCTTCACTGATGAGTCACGGTTTTGTCTCACCAGGGGTGATGGACGGATTCGTGTTTATCATCGAAGGAATGAGCGTTACACCAAGGCCTTTACCTTGGAGCGGGATCGATTTGGAGGTTGGGGGTCCGTCATGGTCTGGGGCGGTATATCACATCACCATCGGACTGAGCTTTTTGTCATTGCAGGCAATCTCAATGCCTTGCGGTACAGGGAAGACATCCTCCTCCCTCATGTGGGACCCTTTATGCATGCTCATCCGGATATGATCCTCCAGCAGGACAATGCCACCACCCATACTGCTCGTTCTGTGCGTGAGTTTCTGCATTACAGCAATGTCAGTGTTCTGCCATGGCCAGCGAAGAGCCTGGATCTCAATCCCATTAAGCACGTCTGGGACCTGTTGGATCGCAGGGTGAGGGCTAGGGCCATTCCCCCCAGAAATGTCCAGGAACTTGCAAGTGCCTTGGTGGAAGAGTGGGGTAACATCTCACAGCAAGAACTGACAAATCTGGTCCAGTCCACAAGGAGGAGATGCACTGCAGTACTTCATGCAGCTGGTGGCCACACCAGATACTGACTGGTACCTTTGATTTTGAGCCTCCCCTTCATTCAAGGACACATTATTTTATTTCTGTTAGTCACATGTCTGTGAAACATTTTTAGTTTATGTCTTATGGTGTTGAATCTTTTAGTGTTCATACAAATATTTACATACATTAAGTATACTGAAATTAAAAACAGTTGAAAGTCAGAGGACGTTTCTTTTTTTGCTGAGTTTAGGTCTTCATCCGTAAAATTAATGGTAAAGGGTATCCGGACAAAGTCCGGAAGATTGCTTTCAGACACAAAAGCGAAACAGACGAAGTCTGGAAAATTACAGTTTTTCATGCCCTGTTTGGAAGGGGCTATAGAGACAGCAATAGGTTAATAGTGTATGAATGATGGTATGTGCACAGTGTTTGTGAGTAATCTAATTCTAAATATAAAAAAATTGGGGGACTTCACTGGTGGAAGAAGAGAATTGGAAAACGCATAGATAAATGGAAAAAAAGAAAGGGACATTTAAGTAATAAAGAGAAAAGGGACGCCAACAGAAGCAGGTGAGGAAAGATTCATCGAGCTAAATTATTGTTTAGTTTCGCTGTTTTCAGATGTAATTTTCAAAAACACAGAACATTCATCCATGCATTATCTATACCCGTCCATCCTATGCAGAGTTGTGGGGGGGTACACCCTGGACAGGTAGCCAGTCCATCGCAGGGCAACATAGAGACACATAGGACAGACGACCATGAACGCACAAACTCATACCTAAGAGCAATTTAGAGACCAATTCAACACAGAACGTTTAACATTAAATTGAACATTAGATATAAAATTATAAGCCATTTTATATTAAATGACACATTACACTATTTTGACATGCATGCATTGAAAATAAATTATAATTTAGGCACTTTACTATGTATGCTATAGTCTGTTATGTAATTGTAACCCTTTTTTTTTTTTACAAAAATATCACATCCTGTTTGCGCTAAGCCCAGGTACTCAAAGCCTGTTCAACTCCATACCTGCCATCATCCCTGGAGACCTAACCAAAGTACTCCAGCCACTTGACATCTCAGTGAACCGGAGCTTTAAGGCAGTCTTGCATCACCTGGGGGAGCAGTGGATGATGGGTGGAGAGCACAGCTTCATGGCAACTGGGAGGATGCGCCATCCAACTTTCCCGCAAGTCATTGGATGGATCGACAAAGCACGGACTTCAGTGACTTCATCTGTCATTGTAAAGTTTTAGCCATTATTGTGAAGCTTCAACATCTTCACCCATTTTTACTCAAAACGCACACAAATATTTGATTCTCTACGGGATATTAAACAAATATTTTACATTAAAATATGTGAAATATTCTACTACATTGTAAATTATTGGAAAAACATAAGTTTTATGGCTGTGTGCAGGAAAATTGAGTTAATCTTCATTGCTCCTACAGAAATTAAAAGGATAAGTAGCTGCTTATAAAATGCTCTTGAGAAGACATGAGCACATCCATAAAACCAGAAGTGTTGGTAGTGTGCTGCTTGGGTGCATTTATGAAGGAGTTAACACGCTGGCAGGTTAGGAAAGGCATCAGGAATTATCTTGGAGCATAATTTTTCCACCTCATCAATTTAAAAAAAATTAACTCGTCCATTATATGTGAGATGGATTTTTTTAGAAGTGTAAAATATGCAAGGTATTGACCAATTTCGGAGGACTTGATAACAAACCAACGTCATCCCTCTGATCTGAAAAAAAATAGATAGCCATATTTTTGGCTCAACTTGTTATCAAAATAAAAAGTTTGAAAACATGAAGAAAATAGCTGCATGAAGAAAGTCAGGACATGCTGCAGGAAAGACAAAACCAAAGTGATGTTCTTTGGCCATCTTTAACAATGCCGCGTTGAAAACCAGTTTTGGCACAATCAGAAGGAAAGCCTTTTTCCACTTGTCAAGAATGGCCGTTTAGTACAGGCCTTGACTTGATCTGCTGCCAAAAACCCTGTGCACCTTGTGTTCACTTAATGCTGTTTAACATGTCTCCCATCAATTCACATATTTCTGTGCGATAAACACATGCTCAGGTGAGAACTTAACTTTTATGTGGGGAATAATGGGGGGTTGTTTTTTTTCTTTTTGTACCATGATGTGCAAGCTTAAAAGTGAATTTATTGCATTTTCCCATGACTACATCTACTTGCAAGCACACCTGAATGAATGGATTACAAGTGACTAACGTCAAATAGAACTGGGCACTTAGACTGTTTGTTTTACTGAGATTGAAAACACATCCTCCCACATTCATGGCAATGACGCTGGACTTGTTTGAAGTATTTGCATTGTGGTCCTCATTATTTTTCATACAAAAAGAGTACAGATCAAAAAGTGGAGAACAGAGGGGATTGTAAGGACTCATGAGAGTGAGCAATAACCTTGCCAATGGCATTCATTGTATAAGTGTGTGTGTCATGAGTGTGTATAGGTGTGTGTGTGTGTGTGTGTGTGGGTGTGTGTGTGTGTGTGTGTGTGTGTGTGTGTGGAGCAGTGGTTTGCTTGGAGTAGGCAAATACTAGGCCAGCTGAGACAGCTTGTACACACCCCAGCATCTGGTTGGTCCCATGTAGACACACTAAAACACACACCTACTTGCAAGCACACATTTATTCCTAAAAGCGGGCCCATATATACTGACTATGCGTCCATGGGGAGAGGAGCTGCAACCTTGTTGCAAGACAGTCTAGGCCTTCATATCATTTACCAAAGAGATTGTAAACTCTTTGGTTGTAGTAATTATGTTTGTGAAGGTTGAAAAAAATCAGCAAATTCAACAACAGCTTTTGGTAAACATGTCAAACTATGCGTTTGTATGATTTTCATTAAAGAAACATCAAAGCTAATTCAAGAAGGAGAAATATAAAATAGAACTAAACAGCTAAAATGAAACAAATTAAGCAAAAAATAACAATTTAAAATGCAATGAAAAAAAAAAAAAACATGTCTCATCTTTGAATGGCTTGTCACAGAGGAGCTCCTACATTATGTAAAATAGACCAGTATTAGAAAGTTAAAGTACTAATTTAATTTCTTCAGCAACATAATTTTAAAGACTTGAAATAAGTAGGACCCACTATATGGCTGTAAATATTACATGAGTCAGGTCACTGAGCGAGTAATTGGCTTTTAGAGTTGGCTGATAGTCCTCCACCATCCTTGCTGAGATTTATAATGTTGACTTACTGTACAAGACACAGAAGGTAATCACTGACACAGTTTGTCTCAAAGAACAATCTATCGCTCACCCTCCAACATTAGGAAACAAGTACAATTCTTTAAGGTCAAACAGATGCCAACCTCAATCAACTTGGAATTCTTGATAAAAGAATAAAGCCCAACTTGGAAAAAAGAAACTAAGGTTTAATCTGTTAAATTTAGATCAAGGCAAAATCCAAAGCTTTATTCTAAATGCATTTTTTTGTCTTTCCATTTGATCTTTTCTAATTCATCTTCAAGTCTCCCCCACTCGGTCTCTCCAGGTTTTGTCGGAATTAAATTGATTTGCATAATGAAAGACGATGAAATTTGCCGTGCAGAAGTAAAATAGAAATAAAAAAGGACTTTCCTCCGAGGGCGAATGGGGTGTGAGCCACATGAGAAAGAGAGTGTTGAAAGAAAGAAACAATAAAATGCAATTATACAGCTTCAATAAACCCATAATTCCAGCACGTACAAAAATACCCAGATAGGCGGTTCACATTATTTCATTTGACAAAGCTGTAAAGGCTCATTCAAAGCTGCCACACATGCCTCACAAAACCACAAATTGTCTAATCACTTTATTTTTTTCTTTTCAAGGGAATTAGAATGTTCTAACCCTTGTAACTGTCTCCACTTTCTAGGTGTGATTACTAATTACATGTTTGTTATTATTGTAATGCTCTTCAAAAAGAAGGAGGAAACTAAGTATAAATGAGTACTCTGTTAGTGTAGCTAAAGTAAGTAAATCAGTTTTGCTGGATCAGGATCTGTCAGACAATACTGCATAAAGTTTGAAGAACAAAAAAACAAAAGTAGCTTTTTTAGCATGCTTTTGATATGATAATATCAAACACTTTATAAAGCATGTAATTCGTGAGGTTTTGGTTATTTGCAGCTGTAGTTATCTGGTTCAAAGGAACTGAAGTGACTGTAGGTCAGGTTACGTGTTTTTTGTTTTGTGTTTTTTGTTAACAGTCAATCAGATGTCCAACCTATCCCATGAATGTGGCCGTTGCTGAACTGGAAAGCTCCTTCAGTGACTACTGGTACACTAGGTACACAAAGCAGTGTTATTGTAGGTCCTTCCTCCTAGCAGCTGTTAGACTCTATAATCATCACTGTTTCCAACAAACCCATCCCTGTTTATATCCCTGCTGTTATTTGCAGAGTTTTCCTCATTTCAAATATCATTCCTGTTGTTATTTGCATATCCCTGTTGTTTGCACAGTTGCAAAAGTTTTCCATCTACAGTTGAAACCAAATATTTACATACTGTACACTGTATAAAAAATACACATAACCTCTCCATTTAACGCTCTAAGATGAAATCATATCAAATGTGTCCTGTTTTAGGTCAGTTATGATTAACTATGGTATATTTTCTAAATACCAGAATAATGAGGCTTTTTTCTTTACTTATTTATTCATATGTAGAAGCTTAAAACTCTTGAACCTGACGCAAAACTCAAATCTTTGAATTACAGATTCCACTAAAGAGAGAGACAGCATCTCTCTGTGACTGAGGCCCTGCTGTGGGAGAATAACTTAGCCGAAGCTGCTGAGCCGAAACCTGCCTGTTTGCCCAGGACTGAACCAGGGAGATGAACCTGATGCTCAGAGGGCTACTGCAACCATCGTTAGTCACACATCCACAGAGCCTAGCAGCTAGCTGCAACCACTCCTAGCCGCAGCACGTGCAGCTGCTGGTAACCAAATCAGCTAACCACAGCAGGTTTCCCTCTTAATCCTGACCTTCCCCCAGACAATGGATTCCCACTTCTACGGAGATCTAAGAATCGTTAAAGTTAGGTTGTGTCTGGGCAGAGACAAATGAGCATAGGATAAACAATTTATAGATTGTTTGATTGTCTATTTTACTGTGTTTTTCTGCATTTGTAAGATCTGATTCTTCATATTGCTTCAGTACAAACAAGCCTGAGGTATAAACTGTGTATTTTAAAAGGTTATTGAACGATAGTCATTTTAATCATACAACATGGGTTACTCCATCCCACCGAAGTTTTCCTTTGTTCTCTGGTGCTAAGCTTCACAGAGTGATCCTTCAGCCTACCGCACATGAGAGCAATCTGCTGAGCAAAAAGTCATTCGAGGCTGTTTGCTCAGAAGATAGCTCACTGTGTGCAGCTAATTTTCGGTCAGTTTTCTGCCTCACGAGGCGATGAGGTGAAAATCAAACAGGTTTGATATTTTTCGTCTTGCGAGGCAAAAAACTCACTGTGCGCGCTCTACTTGAGCTGTGTGCTAAGGGCAAATATTCAAGTGACCAATCAAAACCAAGGGGCAAACTCCGCCGCTCAGAATTGAGGCCGACCCGGAAGTAACAAAAATTGCAGTTCACCCCTCATCCCCTGGGGGCTGGCTCCAGAAAGAAGCAATTTCCCATTGACTCCCATGTTAAAAAGGCCAACTTCGCAGCAGAAATATACCTGTTTACAGCCTGGTTCAAAAAAACATTTTAGGTTTAATAGGTCAGGTTTATCGTCATGACAACTCTGAGGGGGGTGAATTTTTTCTAACTCATCCATTTAGACATAATTTAATCTTGAAATTATGAATAATTAGGGGCGTGTCCTTTTGAATGACAGTTCTCGGATGAGCCTCAGAGCTAGAGCTGGAGGCTCTAGCTCTGACAGTGACTAATGGTGGCTAGCAGCTTGCCGCCATAGACTGCTTACCCCCCTGCTTGCTCCGGGGAAGGCCTTCAGCCTGGGACTCACGTTAAGACTTTGCCCATTTCCTTTCTCTGAACTTGGACATCAGTTCTATCCGCAAACTTTATTAGTGTTTAGATATAAATCGTGCACTTATTGGACAAAGATGGCTTGCTGTGGTACTGATTGCATTAACAGACCGTCTAAGAAGTCTCTGCTCCATTTTTTTCGGTAAGTAAAATAATATTTCTGAACGTTATTTTGTAGATTAAGCTCCTGCTATCTGAGCTCCTAACAAATTAGCTAGTTAATCACGCTGGGAAACTACAAACTGAACAGGTTAAGATGTGCATTTAAGATAAGGCTGCTTGGTCGAACATAGGTTGAAATGATCACATTTCTTATTTACTTTACATGTCGATTTATTAAAACTTCACATAGTTTTAGTAAAAGCTATGGACAGATGGGGCTTCATGATTTTTTTTGACAAAATTATTGAATTGTGCTCATTTCACCGTCGAAATAACATATTGACACACACTATATATATATATATGTATATATATATATATGTATATATATATATATATGTATATATAAAATATATATATATATATATATATATATATATACACATGTGTATATATATATATATATATATATATATACATGTGTATATATATATATATGTATACATGTGTATATATATATATATACACATGTGTATATATATATATATATATATATATATACACATGTGTATATATATATATATATATATATATACATACATACATATATACATAATACATATATATATATATATAATATATATATATATACATACATATAACATATATACATTGTATATATGTATATATATATATATATATACATGTGTATATATATATATATGTATACATGTGTATATATATATATATGTATACATGTGTATATATATATATATACACATGTGTATATATATATATATATATATATATATATATATACATAATAATATATATATAAATATATATATATATAACACATGTGTATATATATATATATATATATATATATATACACACACATGTGTATATATATATATATATATATATATATATACACATGTATATATATATATATATATATATATATATATACACATATGTATGTATATATATATATATATATGTGCATCACCTTAAATGCCACTTCTTTCATATCCTTAGGTGCTGTCCATTTTCCGTTTTTGATTAAATAAACAACAAATCAATATATATATATATATATATATATATATATATATATATATATATATATATATATATAATGTGTGTGTACCAACACGTTATTTTGTGTTTTGTGTTATTTTGACGGTTTTAACATGTAAAGTAGATAAGAAATGTGATCATTTCAACCCATTGTCGACCAAGCAGCCTTATCTCAGAGGCACATCTGTTTAAAAAAAAATAAAATAAAATTTTTTCCCCAACTAAATCCAGATATATTTCATATTTTTTTGTCAGAGATTTTTTACTTTTTAAAAATGTATAAGAGTTGTCAGTTAAGGCATTATTCATTTCTGATATGCTGTTATATGGGATTCACCTTCATTGTTGTACTTTTATACATACACCCATAAGTGTTATGTCTGTGTGCTCATTTGTTTACAGCACGTTTGTCTTGTTGTGGTGAGTTGGTTTCCAACTAATGTTGAATGCAATGTTGACATTTTAATATGTTTTCAATATAAATTTTTTTTTTCTTACAGATCATATCAATCGCCTAAAACTACAGGAAGATCATAAGGAGAAGTACTTAATAACATATGTGCATCACCTTTAATGCCACTTCTTTCATATCGTTAGGTGCTGTCCGTTTTCTGTTTTGGATTAAATAAACAACAAATCAATGAAGTTTCTGTTTTTCTTTCACACAGATATTGTTTCCATTTCAAGAAAAAAAATCATAGTTTTGTAGCTATATAAGAAGTATGATTTGGCTTTGTAATATTACCTACGCCAAGGTTTATTTTAATATTGAGATGTTGAAGGAATTTATCAAATTCAAGAATGAAGTTGGCTAATTAATTACTTGTTTGTATTATTTCTTCCCTTGTTATATACTGTTGAAAGAATTTTCAGTCATTATAGAGAATAAAACATTAATTTTTTCAAACACAAGATTCTATAAAAGAAAAGGACACAGATAAAAAACAAGGGGGGCCAGAAAGCAAAAGATACTTATGTACTGTAAAATCGGGGGGGGGGGCAGAGTTGTTAACAGTGTTATGGCAACAGATATAATTGTTGAAATAAAAAAACTACACCAACAACACATTAGACATAACAATCAGGGCTATAGTTATACTTTTTGCTTTAACATCAATTGTCCAAAAGGATTGTCATGTCTAATGTGAGGATGCATAAAGATGGCACCATTTAAACTAAAGGCGCCCGCTAACCTCCGTTAGCTTCAGTTAGCTTCAGTTAGCTCCAGGACTAGCTCCAGGCTACGTCGGCTCAGAGTGTCAATCATCCGCCCCCGCCCTCACAGCGCCACTCTCAGCGCCACTCTCAGCTCCACCTCTTTGCCCATTTTTGTATTTTCTGGGAGTGACGAGACGCGTGACGCAGCCAAGATGGTTGCGGTGGGAACCGCCCATTTGGCTTCATTTTTGCTCTTCTGAAACCTATGGGTGACGTCACCGAGGCTTCGTCCAGTAATTATACAGTCTATGATCAAAACGCAGTTTCCGCTCACATGATTCCAAGATGGCAGCCCAGGGAGAAGATTACATTTTACATTACATTCCTTGCCCGGCCCTTCTTTGCAGCCATGACTGTACCCATATATTCCTAACCTTAAAACGGCAGCGACGCCTCATTAACAATATCAGAAGCAGCATTTCCTCCAAATCCAAATCCATCTCCGTCTCCATTTCATTCATTGTTTTGACATGAAAACAGGGGGCTGCCATCTTGGAATCATGTTAGCAGAGACTGCGTTTTGATTGGTCAATTGAATATTTGCACAGCACCTGCTCAGTAAGTGCATTAAAGGCCTTTGTTTCCCCCGTTTAACTCCTCCTGTGTCTTGTGGTTGGATCCTCTCTCCAGCCATCATCCACTCACATCATGACAAAGTGTTCTATTACCAAACCCTTAACTGTGTAAAATATTTATAAATCATAATTTATTCAGGTAAAATGTAGGTTTAAATTTTAAAATGCTTGGAGTAGGTTGTTAGTGCCAACACATCTGGAAGATCGAGACAACAACACTAAAGAGCCATCAAGAAGGTTTATTCAGAGCTTTGTGTTTCAGTAAAATCCCTTAACTGTGCTTTACACCAAAACAAAGACACATATTAGATTCAAGTTGTGTTTCTATGCAGTCATTTAGAAATCTGTTCAATTGTTTTGAAAATTGTTTTCTGTTAATCAGGAGTAGTATTAGTTTATTTTGCCCACCCATTCTCTAAACTAGCCTAGCCTAAACAGTATTGCCACTCATCTTATTCCCTTTTCACTGTGTCTAGGTGCATTAGACAGATATTTTATTTATTTAGTTATTTAAATGTAGAATGTTGCTTACCCACTTTCCCACTCCAGAAGACAGAAAGTCATAAATGAAATGAATATTGAACACCAGGGACAGATTATTTTAGAAGTATTTTCAGTAATGTGTGTGTAATTGCTAGTCACCACATGACAGCAAGAAACTGAACTACTTTTACCACAGCTTCTTAAATTGAAATATTGAAAGATCAATGTTTCACTCCAATACATTATAAAACTTTTTTTACACTTTGTCACATTCACATAAAAACAGATAAAAAACTGTCAGAATGAAGAAAAACATTACTGCACAAAGCATCAAACTTTCCAGAAGGACACAGAAAACTCAGAACAAACAAAGAAATAAGTCTCGAAGCATCTAGTCTTGACAAGCATTTAAGTTCAAGTAGCTACCGTGATAGCAATATTTTATGTGGGGGAGTTATGATGTCTATAGGGACTAAAAGAGAGAAAGATCAAACCACAAAAATAAATAATAGTATAAAGAAGTTGGCATAAAACAATTGATTCCTAGTAGGATTGGCAGTACACATGTGGCAGCATCAAATGATGTTGCATGGTAAAAGTCTCTTAGTCGTTTTTATTCATGCTAAGATTATAAAGGCTACTATAAATCTGTGTTGGATTACACACAGCAGTCTCCACAATTATCAGCATCCTTGGACAAATATATATAAAAATCGTTAATCGTTTTCTTTTATTACAGTGGCATACTTAGTTATGAGTTAAAGAAATCAACAATCTGTCCTATTGTTTTTAGACTATGTGGCACTAGTGGAATTCATTCATTCTTTTGTAGTTTGAAAAGAAAAAAGGCAGAGTCCGAAGTAGATGTCCTAAAAGGCCAGAGGTCGAGAACCAAACCTAGGACAGCTGTGTCGAGGACCATTACTTTTCCATCTATGATGTTACTGCTTTACCACTGAGCCATGTGCCACCCCTTGTCAACCAATAACTTGGATGCATTTATTAAGCAGAAAAAAATATTTCTCAAATCTATATTATTTAATATATGATTTACCTTGATCTTCATAGTCTGGAAACAACAAGAACTGTGTCAAACAAGGCTGGATGGGGACTTACCTTGCCATAGCGCATGGTGAGCAGGATTGCAACAGGGTAGAACAACTGCCAACACTAGATGTTAGAGAACTAAAGCAAAGAGTGACAACTTGGGGTCCCAAAGTCTCCATGACAACAATTTATTTATAAGATTTTTTACACTTTACCAGAAGTGTCAATAATTGTGGATAGTGTCCTATTAACTGGATTATGGATCAATACAGAATTGGAATATACTATGTGTTAATCAATAAATAATTAATAAAATTGCAAAATCCCAATTGATTACTTTAATTTAGATTTTACCACCTCTAAATGCTAAACTTGTTTGTTACCTGGCTGTAAAGCACACAATATATTTTTCACTGTGTTAGTGTGAAAGCTCTGATCTTCCAATGTGTGTTTTTCTGGCAGGCTAAACCTCTACGAAACAGAAGGATTAACTAACCTTCTTGCTATCATCAACTAGTGAGCTAAAACAATATACAAAAGGTGCCAAAAAGAAATAGCAGAACCAAAATCAATAATGTTATATTAATCCCTCAGATGCCTGCATGTGTTGGTGGCAGTGATGTCTCATTGTGGAAATACTAAATTACTTTGCGTTTTTCTAATTCACTAATTCCTAATAGTAGCAGTAGTAGCCAGCAGCAGATTTATTAAAGAGAATATACTTGTTTTTTTAATGGTATTTTTGGTGGGGCTGGTAGATATGCGAGGTTATTCTTGTTTCCTTTTTGTTTTAAAGGCTCTTAGGGAGGTAATTAATCAGCAAACTTTTGTAGTATCTGCCAACTGATTAATTTTGCGCACCTCAGTCAAGGAGTAAGCGGGTGTCTTCCACGCAATAGCCTTACAAAAGAGCATGGAAATCTAGACCTGTAATATTTAAAACAAAACCTCTTCAAGTTCCCATGTGTCTGTTATGCAAACCAAGACTATGTCAATGATATAGCTCCCTCGAGCTCTTGCAAAAGCTCCAGCTCTCCTGCAATGTACACAGGGAGAGTGATTTGCAATTTAGATGCTTGTTATTATTTGATTCTGTCTTCATTCTGTTTTATCTTATAGATCTTAATTCTTTTTAAACGTTCTTTTTGTAAAAGTAGCCTTACAATTTTTTATTTTTTTTCTAACAATTTTCTAAAACAAATTGAAAACATTTTACAAACTCTGGCACAATTAGTAAAACAACAAAAAAGTAAAACGTACTCTCCCAGCTTTGAGTGAAATTCTTGTCAGGGGGATGAAAACAAGGTATTTTATGATTGAAGGACACAATAGAATTATCTGCCTGAGTGCAGTTTTTAAGTCAATGACTAAGTATAATAGTCATCTAATTTTAAAATTGTGGCTTTTAGAGAGCAGTATTTTCTGTGTGATGAAGGCCATGTTAGTTTATACAGTCTTTATGGTAGTCTGTTTGGTAGGACATGCTGCAGATGTTCTACCACACAGTCATTGGAAGTGTGCTTCAGAAGAGTGCTTCTGTATGCTGTTGTCTGCTGGGGAAGTACCACTGCGGACAAAGACTGCAGACGTCTGGACAATCTGGTCAAAAAGACCAGTTCTGTGCTGGGTCGGGAGCTGGACCCTGTAAGAACAGTGGTGGAGAGGCAGATGAGGAGGAAGCTGCAGGGCATTCTGGCTAATACAAAACACCTCCTCCATGATGTCCTGACCAGCCAGAGAAGCAGCAGCAGTGAAAGATTGATTTCTTTGAGATGCAGGACTGAGAGGTTCAGGAAATTGTTTCTACAGCCATAAGACTGTTCAACAGAGATATCCAACATGTTTCTTAAAGGGGGGGTATTATGCTTCTTCAAGGCACATATTACCCTTCTATAGCACACTCCAATAAAATTGTCACCTTAAGTCTTTTAAAAGTCCTTCATATATCAAAATCCACCTTAAAGAAATTTACTTCCGTACTGGACACCTTGATTTTCGCCTGTGCATCTCTAAGACCCTCTTACTCTTTCTGACACTCCCCCTTCAGCTCGTCACATACCGTGCATCATCGCAGCATGCATGGAGTCGGACTGTGACGCATTCATTGTTTACATAAAAGACGCGCAGCTGCAGCTGGTGCGTTCTAATTACTGCACCTGGGACTTAGCCGGAGTTGTGTGAGGTGGCGAGGGAGAGGTCTCGGCTGAGTACTTAAGGTCGGAGGAGGAGATGGGTGGAAAAGGCGGGGATAGGTGGGAGCAGGCGTTTCAGAAACCCAGAGAACTACCAGCAGAGACCGGCAGGGACTCAAAGATTACATGAGTGAATGGGTCAGAGCACACTTCAAGCATGTTTTTAATGAGGGAAAGACAGGTTCTCAGCATAAATAGCTTCAAAAAGTTCATTTTAGATAATACTCCCCCTTTAAATAATGTATGTGTTATTGTTTTGTTTTAATCTAATATATATCTCTAAATATGTGAGCACTGGACAAAGTGAATTTCCCCTTTTTGAGGATAAATAAAGTATCCATCTATCCATCTATCTATCTATCTATCTATCTATCTATCTATCTATCTATCTATCTATCTAAACAGATTTGATTTTGACCTGCTGAAAGCCAAGATATGTTTTTTGTGTCTGTAAACTAAATAACTAATGGTATGTCGCTATTAGGCAACATATGATTGATATTTCCTGCAGTTCACATGTTTGACCCCCTCCCACCACCAAGGTTTAATCAATTGTCCTTACCAAGTCAAGTAGAAAGAGAAGAGAAGCAAAGATTTAATGTGCTCTCTGCTATCCTCCCGAGAACTGTCATTCACCAAAGCTCTATCTGCATAACTAATGGCCATATTCTCATTGCCCTTGGAATTTGGGGGAGGATGTTCTGACTGATGGCAACACACTTCACATGTTCACATGCCCAGGTCATCACTAAGGAGTGACATCTTCTCTGACAGTGATAAAGATGGGGCTCATTTGCTATTGAAGAATAGGGGCACAACTGGGAGCTTTCTGTTTCTTTTGAAGACACCTGACATTTTTACAGATTTAATTACAAGAAATGAGGTCAACTAAACTGTACTGTATTCTTATGTTTATATATATATATATATATATATTTTTTTTTTTTTTACAGACTTTGACGTTCATGCTGACCTACAACTGTCTATGTCCACAACACTTTAACTTTTGCTTGTGAGTCAAAAAAAAATCCTGTTAGGATAGGAGGTATGATTAATAAAAGATAACTAAATCAACTTATTCTTGAAGATAAACATAGACACTAATGCAGTACTGCAAAATGCAGTCTAAAACACTTTGTTGCATGATAATTAAAAAAATGCAAAAGGTGCTCTGAACAGAAAAGTCCAGGAAAATTTTTTTTATTTAATTTTATGATTCTCTGTGTACTTTGTGAATATTTCAAATTGAATGCCCCTCAAACTTTTTTTGACTCATGAAGGTGGAGTTTTTTTTATTTTGACAAATTCCAACATCCAATTTGAATAAAGCTAAAAATACAATTACAGCTACAGATATAAACCCTTTATCTGGTGTTTTAATGTGTTTCATTAAATCAGGTGCACCCATACAGTGGGTTGCAAAAGTGTCCGTAGCTTTTAAAGTTGATCACATTTCGTCAAATGTATTACAGACATTTCAAAATATTTATTAGGATTTTACTTAATAGACTAAAAGTAGTGTACCCTGCCTCAAGCCCAATGACCGCTGGCGATGAGAACCATCCCCTTGTGACCCTGCAAGGATAAGCAGGGATGGATGGATAGACTAAAAGTAATTTACAACTGTGAACATAAAAAAATATGTATACATTGTTTTCTAATTGTTTCCTAGTTGTAATAAAAACAAGTGTGTTTAAGACCTGTTTAGTCTGATATCTCTACAAAAAGACCAGTCCAACACATTCAGAAGTTAAATTGCAAAAAGAGGCCACTGTTGTGTAGTTAATCTCAGTATAAATACAGCTGTTCTGTGAATCCCTCAAATGTTTGTCGGTAAACATTAGTGAAGAAACGAATGAGGAAGATGGAGGAGCACAGCAGACTGTTTGATATAAAGTTGGTCAGAATTTTAAAGCAATGTTACATTTTCAAACAATATGGCACCCTTTCAGCATCGTACACATCACTTAACTTTGTCAGACTCAGATGGATGTTAAATATATGGCACAAACGTGCAAGATGTTTCTCTGTTCAGATGAGAACATAATTGAATTTTTGATCAATATACAAAATGCTCCCCTCCCTGGGCTGCCACCTTATTGTGGTGGAGGGGTTTGAGTGTCCCAATGATCCTAGGAGCTATGTTGTCGGGGGCTTTTGCTCCTGGTAGGGTCACCCATGGCAATTTGGTTCTAGGTAAGGGATCAGACAAAGTGCAGCCCAAAAGACCCCTATGATGAAAATGACAGATGGACTCAGTGTTCCCTCGCCCGGACACGGGTCACCGGGGCCCCCCTCTGGAGCCAGGCCTGGAGGTGGGGCACGTTGGCGAGCGCCTGGTGGCCAGGCCTTTACCCATGGGGCCCGGTCGGGCTTAGCCCGAAGAGGTAACATGGGCCCCCCTTCCCATGAGCTCACCACCTGTGGGAGGGGCCATAGGGGTCGGGTGCTGTGCAGGATGGGCGGCGGCCAAAGGCGGGGACCTTGGCGGTCCGATCCTCGGCTGCAGAAGCTGGCTCTCGGGACGTGGAACGTCACCTCTCTGGTGGGGAAGGAGCCGGAGCTGGTGTGTGAGGTTGAGAGGTTCCGACTGGACATCGTCGGACTCACCTCGCCGCACGGCTCTGGCTCTGGAACCCGTCTCCTCGAGAGGGGTTGGACTCTCTTCCACTCTGGAGTTGCCCCTGCTGAGAGGCGCCGAGCTGGGGTGGGCATACTTGTTGCCCCCCATCTCGGGGCCTGTACGTTGGGGTTTACCCTGGTGAACGAGAGGGTAGCCTCCCTCTGCCTTCGGGTGGGGGGACGTGTCCTGACTGTTGTTTGTGCTTACGCGCCAAACAGCAGATTAGATTACCCACCCTTCTTGGAGTCTTTGGAGGGGGTGCTGGAGAGTGCTCCTCCTGGGGACTCCCTTGTTCTGCTGGGGGACTTCAACGCTCACGTGGGCAATGACAGTGAGACCTGGAGGGGTGTGGTTGGGCGGAATGGCCCCCCCGATCTAAACCCGAGTGGTGTCTTGTTATTCGACTTCTGTGCTCGTCATGGATTGTCAATAACAAACACCATTTTCAAGCATAAAGGTGTCCATATGTGCACTTGGCACCAGGACACCTCAATGATCGACTTGGTTGTCGTCTCATCTGATCTGCGGCCGCATGTTTTGGACACTCGGGTGAAGAGAGGGGCTGAGCTGTCCACTGACCACTACCTGGTGGTGAGTCGGCTCCGATGGTGGGGGAGGACGCCGGACAGACCTGGAAGGCCCAAACGTGTTGTGAGGGTCTGCTGGGAACGTCTGGCAGAGTCTCCTGTCAGAAGGAGCTTTAACTCACACCTCCGGCAGAACTTTGAACACGTCCCGGGGGAGGCGGGGGACATCGAGTCCGAGTGGACCATGTTCCGCGCCTCCATTGCCGAGGCGGCTGACCGAAGCTGTGGCCGCAAGGTGGTCGGTGCCTGTCGCGGCGGCAACCCCCGAACCCGCTGGTGGACACCGGCGGTAAGGGATGCTGTCAGGCTGAAGAAGGAGTCCTACCGGGTCTTGTTGGCTTGTGGGACCCCTGAAGCAGCTGATAGGTACCGAAAGGCCAAGTGGGATGCGGCTCGGATGGTTGCTGAGGCAAAAACTCGGGCGTGGGAGGAGTTTGGAGAGGCCATGGAAAACGACTTCCTTACAGCTTCGAAGCGATTCTGGTCCACCATCCGGCGTCTCAGGGGGGGAAAGCGGTCTGCCACCAACACTGTTTACAGTGGGGATGGTGTGCTGCTGACCTCGACGCGGGACGTTTTGGGTCGGTGGATGGAATACTTCGAAGACCTCCTCAATCCCACCAGCACGCCTTCCAATCTGGAAGCAGGGTTTGGGGATTTAGGGTCGGGCTCTCCAATCTCTGGTGCTGAGGTCACCGAGGTCGTTAAAAAGCTCCTCGGTGGCAAGGCTCCGGGGGTGGATGAGATTCGGCCGGAGTTCCTCAAGGCCCTGGATGTTGTGGGGCTGTGTTGGTTAACGCGGCTCTGCAATATTGCGTGGACATCGGGGGCAGTTCCCTTGGATTGGCAGACCGGGGTGGTGGTCCCCCTGTTTAATAAAGGGGGACCACAGGGTGTGTTCCAACTACAGGGGGATCACACTTCTGAGCCTCCCTGGTAAGGTCTATTCAGGGATTCTGGAGAGGAGGGACCGACGGATAGTCGAACCTCGGATCCAGGAGGAACAATGCGGTTTTCGTCCTGGCCGTGGAACACTGGACCAGCTCTCCACCCTCAGCAGGGTCCTGGAGGGTGCGTGGGAGTTCGCCCAACCGGTCTACATGTGTTTTGTGGACTTGGAGAAGGCGTTCGACCGTGTCCCTCGGGGGGCCCTGTGGGGGGTGCTCCGGGAGTATGGGGTACCGGGCCCCTTGATACGGGCTGTTAGGTCCCTGTACGACCGGTGCCAGAGTTTGGTTCGCATTGCCGGCAGTAAGTCGGGCTTGTTTCCGGTGAGAGTTGGACTCCGCCAAGGTTGCCCTTTGTCACCGATCCTGTTCCTAACTTTTATGGACAGGATCTCTAGGCGCAGCCAAGGCGTTGAGGGGATCAGTTTTGGTGGCCTCAGGATCGGGTCTCTGCTTTTTGCAGATGACGTGGTCCTGTTGGCTTCATCGGAGCGTGATCTACAGCTTCCGCTGGAGCGGTTCGCAGCCGAGTGTGAAGCGGCTGGGATGAGAATCAGCACCTCCAAATCCGAGGCCATGGTCTTGAGCCGGAAAAGGGTGGGGTGCCTCCTCCGGGTCGGGGATGGGGTCCTTCCCCAAGTGGAGGAGTTTAAGTATCTGGGGGTCTTGTTCACGAATGAGGGAAAAATGGAGCGGGAGATCGATAGACGGATTGGTGGGGCGTCTGCAGTTATGCGGGCGCTCTACCGGTCTGTCGTGGTGAAGAGAGAGCTGAGCCAAAAGGCGAAGCTCTCGATTTACCGGTCGATCTACGTTCCTACCCTCATCTATGGTCACGAACTCTGGGTGGTGACCGAAAGAACGAGATGACGGATACAAGCGGTTGAAATGAGTTTCATCCGCAGAGTGTCTGGGTTCTCCCTTAGAGATAGGGTGAGAAGCTCAGTCATCCGGAGGGGGCTCAGAGTAGAGCCGCTCCTTCTCCACATCGAGAGGAGTCAGTTGAGGTGGCTCGGGCATCTGGTCAGGATGCCTCCTGGACGCCTCCTTGGTGAGGTGTTTCAGGCACGTCTCACCAGGAGGAGGCCCAGGACACGCTGGAGGGACTATCTTTCTCGGCTGGCCTGGGAGCGCCTTGGGGTTCCTCCCGAGGAGCTGGAACAAGTGGCTGGGGAGAGGGAAGTCTGGGTCTCTTTGCTTAGGCTGCTGCTCCCGCGACCCGACCCCGGATAAGCGGAAGAAAATGGATGGATACAAAATACTTTTTGTTTTGGCAAAAATGAATATTGCATGTCACCCTGAACCTTAAAATACACAGATGATAACAGCTGTGGGGTTGCTTTTCTTAAGCAAAAACAAGAAAGCAGGTCAAAGTTGATGGAGAGATGGATGGAGCTAAATATAGGGGCATCCTGGAAGGAAACTAGTTACAGGTTGCTAAAGACTTGCGACGGGAACAAAGGCTCATCTTTCAATAGGAAGATTACACTAATATTACAAATCAGAGCTATAATGTAATGGTTTAGATCAATGTATACTCAGGTATTGGAATGATCAAGACAAAGTCAAGGCCTAAATCCAATACAGAATATAGGACAAGACTTAAACAGATGTTTACAGTTGATCTTTCTCCAATGTGACTAGGTTTGAGTGATTTTGTAAATATGAATGTGCAATAAAGTAATCCTCTAGCTTCATAAAGCTATTAGAGATATACCCTGAAATATATGCAGGTGCAATTGCAGCAGGATGTGCTTCTCAAAAGTATTGACTATATGTGAGAAAAAAACAACATTTTTACTTTTACTTCACAATATGCACTTTTTTGTGTTTGTCACACTGAATCCAAATAAAGTACTGTACATCACGTTTGTGTTTGTAATTTGAAAAATAATGCATGGGGTACAAATCCCTTTTCAATGCACTATAGTACTCTCACAACCTTGGTTAGTAAAAAGGTTGCTACAATGTATAAATCCATAAAACATAGAAAAATACATTGTTATATGCTTCCATTGCTGTTAGATATTAGGTTAGAATAATAACACAAGAATGATAATCCATTTACAACATCATTAAGTGAAGTTGTGCTGCTAAATGCCAAATTTGAAACATCAATACACTTCTGGTAAAAGTTGTTTTCACTAACAAACAATTTTTCTACAAAACACAGTTTAGTGGCAGGAGAGTCATATCTGGTCTACGTAAATCCTATTTACTGTCTTATAGGCACTTTAAAAATCACATGAAAATTACTTGATATGCTTTGCCATTCTCTGGTGACTGACAATTACAGTGGTTTGGCAGAAGACAGCCATGAGGGAGACGCACAGTGAAAATACTTTGTTTGGCTGGGTCTTGTCATATGGTGTGTTTGTTTCAACCTAAAACTGCTCTCTGCATTTATCCCTGGCGTAAACAAAAACTAGCTCTGAAATTATTCATAATTCAGGAGATGTCTACAGCAAACAAATTCACCCACAACAACTGTTGACATGGGGGCTCTATTCACTTTATGGCTGTAATCTCATTTAATGAGCAATTTAGTGAGTCAATAGACTACTGCACACATTGGGATTTACAAAAAAGTTAAATATTTATTGATCTTTTGCTTTTTTATAATTTTCCATACATTTGCAATTTAAGGTAAACATGGAATAAATTGGGATATTAGGTGGATGCGATCCTATCATCATGTGTTACCACAACCTCCCCAACCCCAAAGAAAAAAACAACAAATGAAAAACAATCAAATTTGATAATAAGATGAAATAAACATATTTTACACACTCGCACAAAAAATATGAAATATATTTTGGCTGCTCTTGCCATAAAGTTGACCCGAAGCCAGCTTAATAAAACAGTCATTTTTGTTTTTTTTTGTGAAACCCTGCAGCAGTTTGTGCCTTGTTGCACCACGAATGGCTCCAGAGAGAGTAAGAAAAGACACTGTTAACACGCAACTGTCCTCAGTTTCTCACCATAGAAATTTCCCTTTTTTAAATAAACCACAAAAAAATACAACAAATGTTTTTTTTTGTTTTCTTTCAGGCTGAAAGACTCAGACTGAACACGAGTACTTTCTTTTTTGTATTTCTTTCAAGTGGGTGATTTTACGAAATTTATAAAAGAAAATAAAACATTTTTCCACTGTGTAAATTTTATAAGACCCACATGTCACTTCTCGTTTTTGAAGTCATTCTCCTTTACTTTTTATTCAACACTAAATGTAAATTTTGTTGTTACCATTGTATGAATAAATAAATAAATAAAAATAAATACATGAATATTCCTTTTTTTAAATATGTGTATATCATTCATACAGAGCACTTCTACATCAATGAGTCTTACCCAAGTAAAAATGATCTTCTTTACTCTAATTAGTGTCATAGCTTTAACTAAAGGTTTGCATGTTGGAAACAGAAAATAATCCCTTTACACACGAAAAATGACTAAATAGCACTTTTTTCTCCACATTTTGTTTCAAGCTTAAAATATAAAAAAAAAATCAAAACAAAGTGTAAAAAAAAAGTCAGAAAATAAATGTCTCAGAGCTCAAAGTCTATATCGGAGAATTTCAAAAATGAGATAAAGAGGTTGCACTCTGACTGAAACGAGCACAAAAGGTTAGCTCTGATGATCTCAGTTGAGTGCCAGAGGGTGAGGAGACAGAAAGAAATTAGGGAAAGGGAGTGTTTAACTGTCTCTCTGTAGATAAGAAAGTGTGCTAGGATGCTTCCTCCTCAGTCTTTCCTGGAGCGTAGTAGCCTGCCAGTTGCCTAAAGCGTGGCCCCCAGTCGCTGAGATAGGAGAAATCCAGTTCAGATGTGGTGGACAGTGTGTGGATTGAACTGAGTGAAAGCGCAGGTGAACTGGTGCCCTCAAAGGCGTATGTCTGGAATGAGTCATATGGCGGCACCGACAGGTCAGCGTCAGCCTGCTCCACCTTCTTTCGTATGTAGCCTTTGAAAAGAGAGAAGTCTGTTGCTGCTGCCATAGCTCCATCCACCCCACCTCCCACTCTGTTCGCTTGTATCCACTGAGGCAACGAGCGGATGTCTGGGCCAGAGTCACAGCTCTTGGCCTCTGGGAAGTCATATAGGTTTCTCAGTGCGCTCATGTCATACGCCTGAGTGTCCTGCTCCCCTCCGCCTTCGTCATTGTATTTGATGACGTTATCTCTCATGTCCTCCTCGTCCTCTGCCATTCTCTGGCCTTTCCTGTGGCGTTTCAGAGTGAGGATCAGCAAGACAAGAACTGAAAACAAGGGAGAAAGCGAGAAAAGAAGAGACCACTTTATTTAAGATTTAAAATGTTCTATTTACAGATGTAAAATAAAATCCTTAAAAATTAGAACATGACAAAAAATATGCAGGCTTACATTGAAATCATCTTATAAACTTAATGTACAAGATATTGACAGTGGGAGATTGCTGTGGTTGGGGTCTGCATAAACAGGGAGCAACCTCAAGTCAATGACTCGATGCAATCTGCTGAGATTCCTTAAATAGAAAACTAACTAAAACTTTAAACTGATGGGAATGTTTGTATGATTGTATTGAAATGACTTTTCATGTGAAGTGCCTTGAGATGACATCTGTGGTGAATCGGAGCTATATAAATAAACTGAATTGAATTGAATAGAGTTGGAATGCTGTGCATCTAAAATATGAGTCATTGTTAGGTTTAAAAAAGCTTTAAGACATTAGGATATAAATTCTTATAATTTTCCTAAAAAGTAAATTCAAGGCTGAAAGCAACTTCTGCTACAGAAAATATGACAAAATGTGTTTATCAAATTTGCCCCTTGGATAATAGATTTGAAACCATTTGAAGTTTGTACCTACTCTTTTTGTAACTTTGATTTCTCCTACCTGAAGGTAATATATGATCAAGTTTTCCATTTCAAATACATGAGCATTGATTTTTCACATCTTTGATAGCCTTACAAAAAATGTGCAACAAAAAGCCTAATGGTGACCGACACCACATCAATACTCATTCAAGTCTAATAATATTGAGATATTTTGGTTTTTAAACTTTGAAATGTAAGCAGCGAAAGAAACAATATGTCAGAGACCTAAGTCTGAAGTAAAAAAAAAAAAAAGAGGAGGACAGAAAAAGGCTTCAAAGCAGAATTATGACTTTATGTGAATAGCTGAAGATATAAAACTTTATGTTCTGCTCATTTTGCTAAACACATAGGTATTTGATTAGATATCTACACCTACAGTGCTTTGAAAAAGTATTTGCATGCACACAAATTTCTTTGTTCTTTTTTCCCTTTTTTCTCACAATAAAATCTTATTAAATATCAAACTAAATTGAACATCTTACAAAGATAAAGGGAGTAGATACAAAATTCAGTTTTGATGATCATGATTTAAGAATATTATCTAAACCAACCTGGCCATAAAGACGAATTTGCCCCATAAACCTAATAACCGGTTTTATATCCCTTGGTGGTAATGGCTGACATCAAGTGTTTGCGATAACTGGCAATGAATGGAGAAACTTTGGCCCCAGCAGTTTTGAAGAACTGTTTTTTTTTAAGTTTTTGTGACAATGGTGGCCTTTATTTATTAGTAGCTGGACAGCAAGAAGAGCAGAGTGAAAGGGGAAGACATGCAGCAAATGGCCCAGGGCCATCAGACCGGGGACAGCTGCGAGGACTGTAGCCTCTACATGGTGCAACTGCTCTACCATTGAGCTGTGTGATGCTCCCTGAAGGACTGTTTTAATTCAGCCACAATGAAGGGTTTTTGGGTTGGATCTTTAATCCTGCTGCATTACCCAAGTCAATTAAGCTTAAGGTCAAAAACTAATGGCTGGACGGAAAGCAGAAATCATGAGTCAATGAGTTGCTCTTTTATTTATTTAGTTTGAAATATGCTGAAATATTTTGCAGCCAAGTATATGATAATATTAAACAATAGTAAAAATACACAAACCGATCAGTATCGGTCACATCTACTGATGTCGAAGCAGCACCCCTACACTTTTCATGTTGAGTCGGGTTTTAGCTCAGAGATGTCCCACAAATCCATGTAAACCAGACAAACATTGTATGAGCACACTTGCTAATGTAAATATCCTGTTCTGTTTTTCTCAAAACAAACATTAAGCAGGAAGATTCAAAAGAGGGAGAGACACGAAGCCGCATTGAGAAGAAAAGGAAAAAAAACTGTGCTCTAAATTGAGTGAGTAAATGCTATGTTATCAAGTAAATAAATTTACAATGCTACATTCAGTCCTGTTTTAAGATATGACTATGACAATACGTTTAAATTGGGTCCTACACTGTCCTTATTGAAACTTATTGGCATATGTAGTAATAAAGTAAAAGCAATGATTGTTGCTAAACACCACTGAAAAATTTATAGGGACGTCAAAGAGAAACTCTTTAATAAATTTATTTTGATTTGACTGGTTCTAAAACTTTATAGATACTCATTTGTGTAAATAAAAAAGGAGAACCCCCATTTGAATTTACAACAAGGGTTGCTAATAGATGAATTTAGATAGCTTGGTGATAAAAACAAAACTCTCCCAACTGTCACTTCCCACCATTAACATGTTTTCAAGTAAATTATTTAAATTATGATACTGTGGTCATTTTGAATAGCTGATCCCTTTTTCATTGTTTTGCATATTTCACTGTAATTTAAAACAGTATTTAGCATAGGCAATTAACTTTGTCCTTGTTCAACAAGAGTCAATTGCATGTGCTGCATGCAAACAGATCACAGCTGGTGGCACATTGGTGTTTCACAAAAGATTGCCAAACTGCAACAAAACTGAGAGCTACTGCAAAAATCTTGCAGAATTTTACATTTGCTACAAGTCAGAGTTTAATTTAAGCAGAAAAAATAAAAGTAAATTATCTTGCAATCTATATCAGTTTTTGACATTTTTCATGTTGGGAATTTGTGATTTGTGCACAAACAAATCACAGTAACCTTTGGCAATTATCATAAATCCAAACTAATCTCAAATATTCGTTGTTAATTAAGAGCGATTTTTAGTTCTAAAATATCTTTTGGAAAGCAGAAAGTCTTAGTCTGTACATAGAAAGACTGGCAGCTTGATTTATTGCCAAGAGTCAGCTATTGGCTGTGACACCACAAAACCACAAATAGAATGTGTATTTTTGTCCTCCTTTAAACAGGCACAGAGGGCAACTTAATAAAAAAAAACACAAGAGTTATTGGGATTTATTTAAAATTAGGTGCCATGAATCTTTAAGAAAAGATAACAACTTTCAAAAACCAACAACGTATCAGAAATAAAACAAAGACTTTCAATTATATTGGGGGTTCTTGCTTGTACCATCAGGACACCCATCTGTCCACAATAAAAATAAGATATGGCTACATTATTTTATTGCCATAGTAGGCAGTATATTATTGGACCTTCACAAAGTGTGAACATGTAAATAACACATTCAACTAGATAACACAAAACACACACAATGGTGTCTTATAAAATGATGTTTGAGATAACTATTGTAATAAAACTAAGTTTTGAACTAATTTCTATCGTGTCCTCTTTCTATTTTCTGTAATTGTCCTAATTTGTTAGACGTGTCCTAAAAATGAGACTAAAGTATATCCTTATGCAACTAAGAGTTTCTGGCCAGAATGAAGAGCTATTTTATGATCTACAATGGATTTTATGTGGAATCAATGATTGATAATGTTGTTCTCCACTCACATTGTTTTGCTGGGCATCATTGGGGAAACAGCATTTGTTACCATTGTTTTATTCTTCTCTTCAATGAATGGAGCAAACTATTTGCCATGAGACCTAAAAAAAGTCATTTTTTTTGTTTGTATTTTGCGGTTTGTATTTTGCAGTGTGTATACTGCGATGCATACCTAAACAAGAACAGAGACAATTACTCTAAATTCACCCCAATGAGAGAAGTAAAAGTTAGAGGAAAAGTTTGAGTTTTGAGCTCCTTTCTAGGAGCAGATTGATACATTTTGTTAAAGAATGTATGGCATTATGGAACATTCTGATAAAAATACACAACCTGTATAATTGTTCAGTATCACTTACATTTAAGTGTGCGGATGCCTCAGTTCCAAAGGTCTAAGAGGCTATTTACTAGGGATGTGAGAAAATATTGATACGCCGATATATTACGATATTTTATTTCCCGATATTGTAACGATATATAAAGAAAAAATCTCTTATTTTTAGGATTTGAATGGAACCATCATTGATGACATTCAGTCATTTTTGCAGTAAACATAAACGTATGACTGGTATTTTGCGGCTGTTTTCACCTTCTTTGTTCCAGTGGATCAACTAGATGTAGTAATAAAACTCAATGTTTTAAAAGTATGAAACAGGTTGGAATGTTTAGAATGCTGTGACAGTTTTACTACAGTTAAATTCACTTTACAAAAAAAATCACAATATATCATCTTACTCATAGTATCGCGATTTATATTGTGATATATCGTATTGTGTCCCCTGTATCCCAATACATATATCGCCCGATTTTTACAAATACACATCCCTTCTATTTACCTTGATAAAACGCACACCTTTGAAAATGTCAATAAACACCATGTACAGATTTTACTCTTGCTGGAAGCTTATGTACCTGTGTTTAGCCAAGTCTTATACATGCAAAGCTGATACCCATGTGTACAGATGTTGTGATAAGTGTTCCAGACAAGACAGTTAATTTCCCCTTGGGCTGCGCTGGTTGCCCTCACGCGGGAGTTCATCACAAGCAGATGGGAGGTAATTGGAATGGATGCAAGCAGATGCTGCAATGCAATGGAATGGATTCATCACATCAGGCCTATATAAGAGCTGATGAAGAGACTGTTTGTTTGTACGGTAATTAGGCAGAAATTTGTTTTCATTTTTCTCATCATCCAGCAATTGATGCAGCAGAGGTGGTCCAGCATCTGGAGAAAAAGAGTGCTGGCCAGTTGATTAGTCATTGTGCGCACCACGGGAGACCGTGCATGCATTGCGCACAAGGAAGAAAAGACAATGTGAAAACAATAATAGACCATAAAATAAATAGATTGTATTGCGGTTAAGAGGGTTTTGATGAGGGCTGAATGCTCAAGTAGTTTGTGGTTTGGTGAGTGTGGTACAGTAACTAAAGGCAACCAGAAAAGCGTTGGAGGCTATTGCTGGGATAATAAGAATACTAACAGATGCTTTGTGCTAATGTTATTCATAGCACATTATAGTTGTGAAAACACTGCTTGTTCGTTGATCCGGACCGGACAAACCCTGGGATTTCCCTGTCTTGCTGGATCACTAGCAGAATGTAGAAGATGCAACTTAGTCAGGTAAACAAGTTGTTCAATGTTTTGATGAGAGAAAAACAATGCAGTTTATTTTCTACCATCACAGAGGCCAGAAACTGACAGAAAATTGATTAACAGTTGCGACAGGAATAAACATGGATACATTTCACTACCAAAAGAAAAAACACAATCTATGTGTTTTGTTACCAAGGACAGCATAAACAATTCAGTTTCTGCACAAGGTCTTGCTCTCTAGTTTGAAGTATTAGCTCTCACTTTGTGCTGATGATGGGACCAATGTTTTGGACAACATTAAAACCATGACACACTGCAGAGACTTTTTTTAAATAGCCATAAGGTTGCTTCAGATTTGCACATAACAGTTTTGTTGAGGCTTTTATAACTGTGATAAATAAGTGATGCTCTGCTCTTCGAGCTTACTGTAGTGGACTGTTTCATTAATGGAAACACACTTTTAATAACATTAATTAGAAAACCTCTTAAAAGAAAAGAGAACAATGGAAGTCATAGTTAAAGCAACATCATGTCAAATCATCCATCATTCACTGGCTGCACTGTATAAACGTTGCAGAGTCACAAGACGGAGAGACAAAACACTCTGCATTCCAATCTTTACTGACAGCAAGAAGCAACAATACTGTCAAAGACTTCCAGTAGTGGTGGGTGGTTGGGCCAGTAAGAGGCTAACTCATACATTTTTCAAATATTTCAATATCAGCAATCTTTGGTATTTGAGTGTGTAAGCATGTGTATGCACAGGTATATTACTGTGTGCCCTTCTATATATAAAAATCTAAGCTTGTCTGGAGAGATTTGACTATTTAAAGCCTCCCGTGTGGAAGGACACAAGTGCTGAGGCAGCTCTTTGCCTGCTGTTGTTCTTTAACTCTCCTGCACTTCACTCTCATCCATTCTATCTCTGCCTGTGTTCCATGGATCAAAGTGGCATTATATCAATCATAAAACCAGGCAGAATTTGCGCTTCACCTTTAAACAAAAGCCTCATCATCACAAAAAGCAGACACAAAAAGTCTGACATGAACACGACAGAAAGATCAAAAGTGTATTGTGTTTTTATGTAACTAATCTCAGTATTTCTGCCACTTTTCAAAGTAGTTAACTCATTCAAATGCTCTTGGCTGCATGATTTCTGAGAATTTGTTTTAAATCTTTAGGTGTATCATTTATACTTTCTCCAGAAAATCCCAGGGTTCAATGATTATTTCTGCTGGAACAACTGGAGTTGACCTTTATTATTACTCTATGTAGACAAAACTAATAAACTAGAATCAAAATACTTATACATATAAAGAACCATCTATATATTTATCTCTCAAACAAATTCATTCAAATTTAGCATACGTTCTTGAGGGCATTTATCTGCTTACCTATGAGTATGAGCATGCAGACCAGTAGTGCTATGAGCGCCCCAGGGCTAAGAGCTGCACTCATTACATAGGCTGTAGCATTGCAGGTCTGGATAGCTCCCTCTGCATTTAGAGAGAGAAAAAAAAAAACAAGGATTTACTATAGCAGATTTGACAGTAGTGTTAAGTCAGTTAAATAGACAAACACTAACTTCTCAGGAGCAAAAACATTATGTTCACCATGTCTATTTTTACAGATTTGAAACCTCTGTAAAAGGCCATTTGTTGGCAGATTTTATTGCCATGGGTTGTTTCTTTGCTTTCCATAAATATAGGCTCAGAAAAAATGTTTGCTAAGCAAAACAATGACACATTGACCTTTTCATAGCGCCGCTGCTGCTGCCAAGGGTGACAGTGATGTTAATGTTAGTAATGGTGCTGCCCCCGCAGTGGCTCTCACCTGTGTCGCAGCCACAAACATGGATGGTCAGGGTGCCTGTTGAGCTGAGGGAGGGAGGTCCACTGTCAACAACAAGAATGGGCAGGAAGTACACATTCTGTTCATGGCGGTTAAAGCTTGACTTCTGGGTACGGATGCCAGCTGTGTTGCCTGATGTGGGATGTGATTTAGTCAGGGGCACGTTGGGGTCAGACAGATAAGATAAAGCAGAGAATTACACATTAGTCACTATATGTTAGAAGAACAAAAACCTTCCATCCTATGCTCATCCCAGTGAGTCATTTTCTTTTTGTTGTAGACTAAAGATCTTTTAATATAAATGATAGCTTAGTAGTGTTAAGTGAGTAGACTCAAAGTACTTTCAGATGTCACACATGGATTTTAATAAAAATAACTTCTTGTCTAAATTCTACATCTGACAGCACATTTCCATCCTTTTTCAGACAAACTAATTGAAAAAATAATTATAATCTCCACATGAGTGTGAGAAATGTATTTTAGATGCTAACATGTCTGTCAATGGGAATGTCATTAAACTGAAAACATGTTAAAATACATTATAGGTAACATTACAGTGGCTTGCAAAAGTATTTGGCCCCCTTGAACTTTTCCCAACTTTTTATTACATTACAGCCACAAATATGAATCAATTTGATTGGAATTCCACGTAAAAGACCAATACAAAGTGGTGTACAAGTGAGAAGTGGAATGAAAATTATACATGATTCCAAACATTTTTTACAAATAAATAACTGAAAAGTGGGGTGTGCGTAATTATTCAGCCCCCTTTGGTCTGAGTGCAGTCAGTTGCCCATAGACATTGTCTGATGAGTGCTAATGACTAAATAGAGTGCACCTGTGTGTAATCTAATGTCAGTACAAATACAGCTGCCCTGTGACGGCCTCAGAGGTTGTCTAAGAGAATGTTGGGAGCAACAACACCATGAAGTCCAAAGAACACACCAGACAGGTCAGGGATAAAGTTATTGAGAAATTTAAAGCAGGCTTAGGCTACAAAAATATTTCCCAAGCCTTGAACATCCCATGGAGCACTGTTCAAGCGATCATTCAGAAATGGAAGGAATATGGCACAACTGTAAACCTACCAAGACAAGGCCGTCCACCTAAACTCACAGGCCGAACAAGGAGAGCGCTGATTAGAAATGCAGCTATGAGGCACATGGTGACTCTGGACGAGCTGCAGAGATCTACAGCTCAGGTGAGGGAATCTGTCCATAGGACAACTATTAGTCGTGCACTGCACAAAGTTGGCTTTATGGAAGAGTGGCAAGAAGAAAGCCATTGTTAAAAGAAAACCATAAGAAGTCCCGTTTGCAGTTTGCCACAAGCCATGTGGGGGACACAGCAAACATGTGGAAGAAGGTGCTCTGGTCAGATGAGACCAAAATGGAAAATGCTATGTGTGGCGGAAAACTAACACTGCACATCACTCTGAACACACCATCCCCACTGTCAAATATGGTGGTGGCAGCATCATGCTCTGGGGGTGCTTCTCTTCAGCAGGGACAGGGAAGCTGGTCAGAGTTGATGGGAAGATTGATGGAGCCAAATACAGGGCAATCTTGGAAGAAAACCTCTTGGAGTCTGCAAAAGACTTGAGACTGGGGCGGAGGTTCACCTTCCAGCAGGACAACGACCCTAAACATAAAGCCAGGGTAACATTGGAATGGTTTAAAACAAAACATATCCATGTGTTAGAATGGCCCAGTCAAAGCCCAGATCTGAATCCAATCGAGAATCTGTGGAAAGATCTGAAAACTGCTGTTCACAAACGCTGTCCATCTAATCTGACTGAGCTGGAGCTGTTTTGCAAAGAAGAATGGGCAAGAATTTCAGTCTCTAGATGTGCAAAGCTGGTAGAGACATACCCTAAAAGACTTGCAGGTGGAATTGCAGCAAAAGGTGGTTCTGCAAAGTATTGACTCTGGGGGCTGAATAATTACGCACACCCCACTTTTCAGTTATTTATTTGTATAAAATGTTTGGAATCATGTATGATTTTCGTTCCACTTCTCACGTGTACACCACTTTGTATTGGTCTTTCACGTGGAATTCCAATAAAATTGATTCATGTTTGTGGCTGTAATGTGACAAAATGCAGAAAAATTCAAGGGGGCCGAATAATTTTGCAAGCCACTGTACTTTCAGTAATGGTTCATGATTAGAAAAGGACACTTCATTGATAATGTTAACTATTTCCTCTGAACAACCACCTTTTGTCAGGACACAAGTTAAGTTTTAAAGCACTCGGGTTAACAAAAGCCAGCTAGACATAAAAAAATCTAAAAAACTAATTTGCAAAAAAAATCTGTATATCATCGTTACCCCATAGTCTAAATGTACACACTATTTTTCCAGCCTGAAAAGCCCCTTAGACCAGCAGGAAACATGCAAAAGCAGCTTAAAAAATGTTTTTGGCTGAACAACATCCATGTTGTCATGTGTACTTCACTGGTATGTGATTTCTGCTTTTCCCTTGACATTTACAGTACTCTTCACAATTTTCGGCATCCATAATAAATCTGTTTTTTACTACAGTGTATACTGTAGGCATAATTTCACCTGTAAAAAAACAAATACAAAATTAAAGTTTTATTTGAGTAGCTTTATTGAGTGTAAAAAACATTGGTATTTACACATTCAGTTATTGGCGTCCCTGACGTTAATCCATTGTACAACTCCCTTTTACCACAAGGACAACAATGAGTTGTCTCTCACAGCATTTCAAGTGTGTGTAGCACACTAGGTCTATAGATCTTGATGATCATGGAAGAATGTTGATTTAGTAATCATTTCTGTGTTGACATGGCCATTTGTCTTGACTAATTTTATAATGATTAATGATCTCATGTGATCTAATAAGGTTCTCAAGATATTTTTTAATTCAAACCCGCACACAGCATTAAGATTCCGTACTCTACATAACTGTGAGCATGAGGTGCCTTATCAGACATTATTTGTTTTATACCAAACCTGCCTGGAGGGCTTGTTCCCAGAACTTTCAGTCTGATCTGATCAAAAAACTTAGTCCCAGTAGAATTTAGTAAACCTCGGGAGGTTTACATTTGTGATGGTAGAGCAGAGGGGTTTTCTCTCAGCAAACAGTTGGTTTGGCATTAGAGATATACAATATATGGAATCGCAATTGTCATCCCAAGATCAGTGTGTGCAATATCGCAATTCCAAAGGAGTGTTTAAATACAGTATGTGTTCAAGTGTTAGGCATTAAGGCTTAATATTGCCGAAATGTTAGTTAGACTTCCCTTCGTGTCCATATCTGATTTAAATTTTTAGTGGATGAGATGCAAACAGACTGATAGTAGTAAAATATATTGCCATCACAATTTCTAACAATAGTACATCAATTAAATATTTTCTTGATACTGTGCAACCTTATGTGGCATGTAGATATCATCAAGGATGCCACTCATTTAGGACATTTTCTTACAGTGACATTTGGAGAATTTTTTAAACTTCCCTAACCATTCTCTTCGATATGCATGGTTGCAAGGTAAATTTAGATCCTCATCCAGCCTATTTTTGCTTTTGTTCTTGTTATTTCAAGCATTTTAAATGCCATGGACAAGTTGAGGTGAGTAGCAATTTAACAATTGCCATATCCTGAAATATCAAAATTAACACATCTCTGCCTTACTTGAATGGCGTGTTCTCTTTACTTTGCCATTTTAAGATTGGCTCACAAAAGCACACATTTGTGACACATAGCCTGGGAAACAGTAAATCATGGATTATAACCTCCCTCCATATTCTTATCATTTTTAAAAGCATAATTTTAAAAATCCCTAAGTTGTTAGGGGTGTTAATTAATATGGCACCAGTGATTCTCATTTGTTCTTTTTTTTTGTAAGACTATGGATTCCATGGGTTCACCAGAGCTGCCAATAGTTGAGGACGGGGCTTGTTAATGAGTTAATTAGGTAAATAAAAAGCAGAATAGATAATTAGACTGAGAACAACTATTTGAAATTAAACTTCACTGGTGTGTATGTAAGCACTCTCCGTGAGTCTTCGATAATTGTAGCAAAAAATAAAGAACGAGGCTTTGACAAATAGAGTCCTGGTAACTAATGAAAAGAGTTGCATAGAGGAGAGTAAGTAATCCATCTCCCAGAACATTTATCACCGTTATCCTTGTCACCCTAGAATTCTTCTGGCACGTGTAGAACAATTTTCATATTATCGTTATGTTAAAGGGTTTGTCCTTTTGACTTTTAGAAAACATTCTATTTTACTGATCTCTACCTTAAAATCATGCAGTCGAACACACTGAAAGTCACTTTTTTATAACCACTTCTAAAAGACAGGTGTTCTTTATCAGATGAAATCAGTGTTGTTTGACTTTCACAAATAAAAATAACAAATCCAGAAAACTACAAAATCATTATGTCAGAGGTTTTTCACTAAACATTTCTAAGCTTCCTCTCATAAGAATTCATAATACTTTTATACAAGCATGACACGTGATGTTCCCACAAATCTAGAAAGAAATGGCTGGCAGTGTATCATATAATAGGAAACTTTATACGGTGAGATTAGGGGTTTCCTCTACGGACTGGCAGCAAAGACTTCAAAGAGTTTAGCAACGTGGGAAAAATGCCTTGTCATCATTGTCTGTCAAGGCCTGGAGACAGAACGCAATGTGAGGGCATGAAGAGCAAGAGATGAAGTGACAGATTGAAAGTGACAGTTTGACAAATGTGTCCATGAAAAAAAAGACATGAGTGAAAAAAAAGAGAGGTAGGCAGATTTAAAGTATGTATGGTGCTTTGTTTGCTTTAACAAATGTATATATATATATATATATATATATATATATATATATATATATATATACACACAGCACTGCTGGCTGGTATAATTATATATAGTATGTATATTTACTGTTAGTTTTTGTAAACAAATGTGCTAGGTGGTATGATGGTAAAATTGAATAGTGTACATGTGATTATTGTCCAGGCTAATCATTTGGATCCATACCTATCCTCCAAAAGACAAATAAAAAACACATTAAACTGACAATAAAAAGTGTATGTTGGTGGTTACTTTGGTATTATGGTTCATGTACTTTTTGTGTGTGAAAAAGTAGGAAAAAAAACAAAGCCAAAAAGGCTAACATACTTCTGCTAATTCACTTCTCAGCCAATACTACGTGTATAAACAGTAAAATGTGTGCACATATGTTGCATAGAGGCATGAGCTATACACCTTTCCATTCAAATGCACATGCATGGTTCAGCAGGAGACCCTTCTGCCTTCACACAGTGACATTTCCCTGGCTCGGAATGCTCCCTTGACATTTTCCTGGTGTCAGATCAATCTTGATTTAGCCAGATGTCACATTTACTTAGATACACATCCCTAAATGAAGGATCTGCAAGCGTGCATGCAAAAACACTGACAAGTATGAAAAAAGTAATTTTCCTGACAAAGCAAACTTATTGCCAGAGTGCACAGTGAATTTAATGTATTCCTTTTTCTAGGGATACATGCAAATGCTAACAACAATACAATTGCCATGGCTATTAAAAAACACAATATGCTTAAAATGAATGCCAAATAAAGTTTTTTGAAACTGTCTCTTACAGAAATCTCTGGTATTTTAAAGATAGTCTTCTAAAATAGTTCATAGTCCAGTTGATGCCATCAGATCAAGTAAAAAAAAAATTCAAATATAGCGTATGTCCTTTGCAAAACCAAGCATCAGACACAGAGTGTCCTATGATTCTATCTAATTATACTGCTGAGCTACTAAGACAATAGGAAGACATGTTTACCCGGTATTTCACCTGTGAAAGTGTGACAATTTCTGCCTTTCATTTTCCATATATTAATCAAGTTAACCATCTGGTTTTTCAGTAAACTCAATTCAGGTCAATTTAGTTTATTTATATGGTGCAATTTTTACAACAAATATCCCAATGCCCTTTTGTAAAACATAAGGGTTCAGTTCATACATCCAATATGGTCCAAATTAAGTTGTTATCAATCCAGTTCATGCTGATATAGTCCAGTCTCATAACCCATATATAATCCATATATTATAAACAAATCCAATTCAATCATACTTATCATACCAGTTATCATACACTCAAATTTAGTTGATCCAGTAATAATAGTTCATTAATAAAAGTTGGAATATTATTATTCTACAGTGATTACAGTAGGGTTATTGAAATACAATATTTGTCATCAAGGTAAAGTCCATCTTGCAAAGCGATATCTAGTTGCTGTTTTAAACCAGGCTATTATTATGGCTACAGATATAAAATCAGTGCTTATTTTTGAGCTTTTATCTGTTTAAGACCTATATTTCGAAGTAAGACAGGAAGTAGTTATCTAGTGGAATTATGGAGTTGGTTCTCTTCTTCCTGCTCTCCGCAAGGATGGACGCTTTTCTCTTTTCCTCCCTACTGTTGTCTACTTCTGCATTCTTTTGTATTTTTGGAGCCTCTCTTTGCATTCTCATCCGGAAAGAACAACTATGGTTCTGGATCTGGTTCTGGTCAGCTGGTCTCTTATTACAATTAATAAAAAATGTTCCCGGAGAACGGCTAAAAGGGAGAGTCGAGTTGTTCCGATGGAACATCGTGGAGGATCTTGTGTCTCTCACTTTTGACCATCGAGGACGTTGGAAACATTTATATAAATGGATTCATGATAACCGGATATCTGCTGATTATCGCAGGTGGATTTTCTGAGGTATTGTAAACTTCAAGCTTAAAGGCAGCAATTGGCAGGCTGCCTGGGCTACAGAAAGGTTGAGGTGCTGTCAACACTCAGACTATTTGTTATGTGTGAGCTAAATTAGACTCGTTTCGCTGCATGGGTAATAACTTGGAGAAGTTCTCAGCCGGCTGGAAGGTAATCTGACCCACGATTTGGCCATTTGGACTGAACTCGGACCACTGACAGACTCTAAGGCAAGAGAAAAAATGAACTTCGCCTGTCTCTAAAACAACTTCTTATCTACTGGAATTTGACTCCCTGGTCTTGGTAGACCAAACAAAAACTCCCTTGGATGTGTGTGCAAAAGGACGCTCCATCCCACCCCACTCCCCCATCCCCCACATGAGCCTGTGAGCTCCCTGACTCAGCCCCAAGGTCGTACATTACATCACAGGCGACAGACTCTGGGATTGAACTGAGAGGAGTTTCATTGTCTATCATTAATGCACACATGCATGCACACACGCTCACGCCACAGCTACAGGCATGCACGCAGTCCTGGATTTCAACATGCTCGCGGTACCCTAAGACTCCTGCCCACTCTTCGGACAGCGAAATGATGGGCGCGTGCTTTGGATGGCCGCGACCGGTTTCTCTGTACGGAGGGTTCCCGAACCTCCCCCCCGTCCCATTTGTGTTCTCATATGTTATGACCGATACATGTGCTTATAGGTTTTTGCAGTGGTTTTTTTCAGCACCTCGGCTGGGCTGAGTTGCATTTTTTCCCCTGTTCATGCCCCTACCTATTGTGAATCATTTCTATCTGCTAAAAGGGGCGCTGGTAAAGCCGGCTGCTACCGCGGTCTTCCAAATCCTGTATTGTGTTAATGTTTGTAAGTGTTTGTATAGTCTTGGATTGGTTGTACCGAAACTTAATTTCCCCACAGGGATTATTAAAGTATCTCTTATTCTTATTATTGATAAGCATTTAGTTACATAAGCACTGAAAAAGCTCCCTCCACTTTTAAAGAATTAGTCGGCCACCAATTTGAGTAATTGGTAGAGAAAAGAAACAGCGACAGATTGACAGACATTGTAGGAATGATTTGTTAGCAGAGAATTCTTTTTTTTTTTTTTTACGTGTCCTGTTTGGCAGTGTGGCACTCAGAATTGGTGTCTGAGTACCAAGTAGAAGCCCAACAGATTTACTTTCACAAGCGGAGCAGTACAGCTTTTGCTATAGTACTCCAATTGATATATGTGTGAAAAATCTTTATTATGAATTGTTGGGGTTTTTATTTCCTGATGTTATGGACACGGAGACGGAAAATTAAGGAGAAGAAAGAAGGAAGATGAAGAAGAGAGGTAGGAAACAAAAAGTCAAGAGAGAGGGTGAGTTGAAAATACAAGAGAGGAAGGGGAACAAAGAAAACACAGGAAGACATTGAAGTCTGCCTCCATACCCACAGGATGGCAGAGAAAGGGGGAAAAACAAAACAAAACAAAACACGAAAAAGGAACATCGACAAAACAAACCAAACATTGTGAACTAAGAATTACACAACCACATCACACAAAAATAGATATAAAAATACAACAACAATGTCACAGAAAAACTCATGGTACCGATAAATCAAGCTCTAGTAATGATAACCTCAGCCCAAGAATATATCCTTAAACACCAGAGACCCCACATGTATGTGTGTGTGTCAGCATGCTGGTGCATATAAGGTTTCTCCATAAGAGTGTTCGATAGTTGGTGTGAGCAGGCATCAATCCGTCTCCCAGGAATCGATGCAGACATGAAGGAGATCGGAGCAAAGACGTCCAAAGGACCCCCAGAGCCCCAGGCGGACCCGGGCGGGGCCGACCGCATCCCCCAAGAGTGGAGCAAAGGAGAACCCCAGGGGAACGTCCAGCGGCTACTATGCAGGGGCCCGGGGGGCAGCAGTGACGAGCCCACGGGCCCCGCCGGCAACCGGCCGCGCCAGGGCGGGCCGGTCAATGGAACGGGAGAGCCGGGGCCCAGGGGCACCCCACCCCCCAGCAGGGACCCGACAAGGGACTGGGCGACGAGGGGCCCCCGGCACTGCTCCCTCCACTTTTAAAGAATTAGTCGGCCACCAATTTGAGTAATTGGTAGAGAAAAGAAACAGCGACAGATTGACAGACATTGTAGGAATGATTTGTTAGCAGAGAATTCTGTGACTGACAAACTGTTAGCTTCCAATGATGCTGGAATCTGCTTCATAGTATCCTAGTGCCGCAAAACTAAGGGCAATTTAGATAATTTTAGGGAATCTAAAATAGAATGGTCAAACCTGAACTTGTAAGTACACTGAAATGGTTTGAGATTCATGAAACCTTTATTCTCTTCAGGGAATAGGGAGCATTTTTAGGCTTTAAAAAAATGATTTTTAGTTCACCAACATCTATCCAAAGTTGTTGCAAATCCCTTGTCCTGACCTACTCTATTTATAAAATGTAATTATTAGTAAAGGTAATGAAGAGTTTTAGAAATCAGACACAGGGTGTTTATTCGAATGATATCCAGGATGTAAGTACATTTAAATGTTTTCAATTTCCTTTGGTTTAATTTTTGTGGCATTCCTTTTCCATGACATCCAACCTAGTTCTGAACATTTTTGTCTTCTAGTTTGGTTGACCATGTACACATTTTGGATGGAACCACTCACACCAAATATGTTACTCTTTTCTTCCTCAGAGGATTTTTTTTTACTATTAGAGGCTTGAGATCTCATTTTGATGACAGTTGTAGTATTCTTAAAAATCATATATTGTCCATCTTACCTTTGACATCCCACAGGGTGAAGTGACGACTGCTGGCAGCTTCAGACAGTAGTGTGAAGAAAAAGCGATGTCCAGATTGTGGTTCATCTCTATCCACCACACTGATGGTGTGAATTAACTAAAGGCAGAGAAACAGAGTGAACAAAAGAAATAAGGAGATTGGAAAGAAAGGTTAGATTTTCTACTCAGATCTGCTCAATGGGTACAAAAAAATGCATTTAAAATCACTTTGCATTTCAAATGCCTTTTTCACCAGGGAGGGAACGAGGTGGAGTGAGATGCAACAGACTGGAAAGGCTTGCTATGAAACAGTAGTTCACAGGGGCCGGAGTCACAAAGAGATTAAAACTTCTTTTGCCTGAGAGTTGACACAGCATTATGAAAAATGCCCTAGTATTGGAAAGTATCATAAAATTCAGTTAGGAACAGAAAAGGACACATTCTCTGTGGGGTTGGCACATATGCTCTGAGAAGAATAGAGGTGCTGACAGTGATAAGCAGAGCAGAAACAAATGCACCAAGACTATTGGTGGGTGTAATGCAACAATAGTGATTCACATACAAAAACTGATGTAATTCTGAGAGCCTCATGAAGAAACAATGAGATGAGGTAGGATTCAAAGTAAGCTGATTAGACATCAAACATCCCCTGGAGATGTTTACCCCTTAGCGCAGGGCTTTCAGGGACAATTCATCTTCCACTCAAACTATTACTCTGTAGCCAGAATCAAACCAGAAGCTAATAACTTTTATTTTCCCACCATATCTGTCTGCTCTGTTATCTTTCACACAACGTATAAATCAAAAATTTTTAATATTTTGATTTCTTTAATTTTAGCTTGCTGCATACTTACTGCAATTTAGAGTAGCTAAATAATATACAAAATTATTGACAATTAGACAATAATTACCCACTGGATCTATTTTCTTAAGGATTTTTTAATGTAAAGTCAAAGAAAAACAAACATATACTTTGGTGAGTTTATTAACTACAATAGCTAAATATCTCCAAGTGTTGGATAATAAATACGACAAATGCCAATGTCCTTCCCTCTTCTCTACCTATTTATTTTCTATACCAGCTTTTTTCTGTTCAGGGTTGTTTGGAAGGCGACTAAGCTAATCCAAGCCATTACAAGGACAATGAACAAAAGGCAGTCCATACAAAAAACAAAAAACAAACAAACAAAAAAAATCATATTTAAAAATAAATGTTCCCTTCGAAACAGCAGTTGTGTGATTGACAGCACAAGGGAATTGCTGAAGCATCTAATTAACCTTCGACCTAATTTATCCTCCTCACCGTTAGCCGATAACTACACTAGTGTTGACATTTGACGTGAAGGTTCCTTTCTGCTCTAAAATAAAAGGCTATTTCACAGTTCTTTAAATAGGTATAGACTGTATTTGATTATCTCTGCCGAAGTTTATACTATAAAAGCCTAAGACTCAAACTTGAACTAGATAATCTTAAATTGAAAATAGTTTTTTTTTCTTTCTTAATTTTATGAAACCATTATTCTATTTGTGAAATCACATTTAAGAGCGTTTAAAAGCATAATACATTAAGTGGTTTGTAAAAACATTACTTTGTTTTGAGAAAACAAAATAGAAGGGAGATTCTTAGTTTGTCCCCATTTTAAGTTTTGTCTGATCTGAGAGTTTAAGATATTGATTAATCCAAATTGGTGAATTTAGATGCAGAATAAAACACTGTGAAATGTGTTTGTTTATTTGTCTGAACACCTCTCCAGTTTAGTTTTTTTTTTGTGCATGTATCTATTTGACATTTTTTCTCTTTACTGGGAGAACACTGATTTACATTCGAATGTATAAATGCACTGTTTGATTTTATGCCGCTATCTCAGTCAATGCTCGAACAAAGAAAATCCCTAAATGAATAAAAAAAAGTCTAACAGAAAGCCTGGCTACATACTTGACAGTAGAATTGGTTATTTGGAAAACTAATTAAGTTCTGATAACGCATTTAAATAATTGTAAATCTTATGAGCATCCTCCTGGTTATCATACTGATTGATATTTTTCAATTCCATTTTACTGTATTTTCCTTTAATTTGACATACTAAACACTTACAGGATAAAAAATGTTTTATAGTGATTTTTTTAAATTCAAAATCATCTGTCATTTCTATTGATGCTCCTTTATTTCTGATATATCACACTAAAAGCAGGTAATTTCATTATGGTTATGGTTCAATATGGTTTCATTACCTATTGTAAAGAAGTTTGCCCTTCATTTCTTCTCTATGTGCAAACTAGTTATTAACTATGGCCATTCTCAAGCCCAGCATGCCCTTTACCATGATGTGTTTAAGATCCTGTTTGCATTTATGTGAGAACCCCATTCGTGGCTTGCACACCACTCTAAATTATGAGAATGAGGGCAGCCTAGGTATTACTGGGTTTGAGCTGATGACAGTCACACTTCCGGAACACAGTTGCTCCTTTACAATAAATAGCTTCTGAACACTAATTCTGCATCACAGACACACAACAGGCTTAGTCATACCCATAGCTCAAGGAGGCTATTTGGGATAATGTGGCTTAGTTTGTAATTACAAATTCTGCACATGACAGCAGGATAAATGATACGGCTTCTTAATGGTGGACTGCCAAGAAGCATGTGATGTATTCGAGAAATGCGCAGACACCTGCATCCTCAGCTACTATTAAAGAAGCTGTGTCCCCTGCTGTTAACTTTTTGACGATGGACTGAACAACCATTCTGGTCTTTTCCAGAATATGGACAGATTGCCAGTCACAGCTAATCAGAATATTTCAAATATGGGGGCTATTTGATAGCTTCAATTTGTACTATAGAGTTTCAACAAAACAATAAAATCCAAACATACTCAACATGTTTCAACTGTAAAACGGATATTCTGTTCTATGAATAAATTAAGTAACAGTGTCCTTTTTACCACCAGGCAGCGCACCAGAAAATGAGTTAGTTTAACATAAACATCCTGAAAGCACCTTCATCATTTTTCAATACTGCAATGTTTATTCTAATGTTGCAATTGGTGTCAAAAGGAATGGGTTTTAACTTAATTATGGTTTCTGCTTTTTTGGTTCTACTATTCATCATTTATCAGCAAAACCCACACTGCATGTTTAACATGAAATAAACAAGAAAAACAGTTACATTTATATTTGTATTTTTAAAGCCACTGGAATATCATATGATAAATAATAAAAAAATTGTTCTTGATTAAAGCTGTGTTTCCCGATGTTTTTCTGACAACATAAGTGCAGGTCAAACACAGGGCTTTGGCAGAAAATATTCATTTCCAACAATAGTGAGAGGCTTATTTCAGTAAATCGAACATCGGTGGTTTATTGCTTCATTGTTTATTAATATTATATTTTATTGTATTCATCTTGCTAGTGGCAATCACCAAGGTTTCTCTTAAAATTGGAAGTGTCTGACAAACATTGCTGGAATTGAATGCCTCTTATTGTTGTGTCAGTGGTATCTTATCTTCTCTCTGACTTTTTTACATTATCTTTTTTTATTTAATTGCTTTCACAAGTCTTTAAACCATCTTTCTATCCACATCTCTTAATGCGTTCACTAAATTTACAGTATACCGGGTTTGCAAACCATTTCCAACAAATATACCAGATACACAGCTCAGGTTTAGGAGTTACATTCATGTTAAACCATGTTTAACCTTAACCATCATTGCTGAGATAAGTCATCCCTTATTTAATCAAACACCACCTTTCATTTACAAACAATTGAAATTGTTAGGCCATAACCTTTCTGTTTCCCTTCACCATCCCTGCTAAGCATTCCATACTTTGATGGACCGATAAGGAGTGAAGTGATTCAAGTTATTATGCAAAGTGAGTCTCTGCAGAAAATGAGTAGTGCATGTGTGGAATGTTACTTCATCAGGTGTGGTTTTGCCCCTCCCTGGGCTGCCACCTTATCGTGGTGGAGGGGTTTGAGTGTCCCGATGATCCTAGGAGCTATGTTGTCGGGGGCTTTTGCTCCTGGTAGGGTCAACCATGGCAATTTGGTTCTAGGTGAGGGATCAGACAAAGTGCAGCCCAAAAGACCCCTATGATGGAAAAGAAAAATGGATTCAGTGTTCCCTCGCCCGGACGCGGGTCACCGGGGCCCCACTCTGGAGCCAGGCCTGGAGGGGGGGCACGTTGGCGTGCATTGTTGCCCCCCATCTCGGTGCCTGTACGTTGGGGTTTACCCCGGTGAACGAAAGGGTAGCCTCCCTCCGCCTACGGGTGGGGGGACGGGTCCTGACTGTTGTTTGCGCTTACGCACCAAATGGCAGATCAGATTACCCACCCTTTATGGAGTCTTTGGAGGGGGTGCTGGAGAGTGCTCCTCCCGGGGACTCCCTTGTTCTGCTGGGGGACTTCAATGCTCACGTGGGCAATGACACTGAGACCTGGAGGGCTGTGTTTGGGCGGAATGGCCCCCCCGATCTGAACCCCAGTGGTGTTTTGTTATTGGACTTCTGTGCTTGTCATGGATTGTCCATAACAAACACCATGTTCAGGCATAAAGGTGTCCATATGTGCACTTGGCACAAGGACATCCTAGGCCGCAGCTCGATGATCGACTTGGTTGTCGTCTCATCTGATCTGCGGCCGCATGTTCTGGACACTCGGGTGTAGAGAGGGGCTGAGCTGTCCACTGACCACTACCTGGTGATGAGTTGGCTCCGATGGTGGGGGAGGACGCCGGACAGACCTGGAAGGCCCAAAAGTGTTGTGAGGGTCTGCTGGGAACGTCTGGCAGAGTCTCCTGTCAGAAGGAGCTTCAACTCACACCTCTGGCAGAACTTCAAACAAGTCCCCGGGGGAGGCGGGGGACATTGAGTCCGAGTGGACCATGTTCCGCACCTCCATTGTCGAGGCGGCTGACCGGAGCTGTGGCCGCAAGGTGGTCGGTGCCTGTCGCAGCGGGACCCCCGAACCCGCTGGTGGACACCAGCGAAAGTGATGCTGTCAAGCTGAAGAAGGAGTCCTACCGGGCCTTTTTGGCTTGTGGGACCCCTGAAGCAGCTGATAGGTACCGGCAGGCCAAGCGGAGTGCGGCTCGGATGGTCGCGGAGGCAAAAACTCGGGCGTGGGAGGAGTTTGGAGATGCCATGGAGAACTACTTCTATACGGCTTCGAAGCGACTCTGGTCCACCATCCAGCGTCTCAGGGGGGGGGAAGCGGTCTGCCACCAACACTGTTTACAGTGGGGATGGTGTGCTGCTGACCTCGACGCGGGACGTTCTGGGTCGGTGGATGGAATACTTCGAAGACCTCCTCAATCCCACCAGCACGCCTTCCAATCTGGAAGCAGGGTTTGGGGACTTTGGGTCGGGCTCTCCAATCTCTGGTGCTGAGGTCACCGAGGTTATTAAAAAGCTCCTCGGTGGCAAGGCTCCGGGGGTGGATGAGATTCGGCCGGAGTTCCTCAAGGCCCTGGATGTTGTGGGGCTGTGTTGGTTAACGCGGCTCTGCAATATTGCGTGGACATCGGGGGCAGTTCCCTTGGATTGGCAGACCGGGGTGGTGGTCTCCCTGTTTAAAAAGGGGGACCACAGAGTGTGTTCCAACTACAAGGGGATCACACTTCTGAGCCTCCCTGGTAAGGTCTATTCAGGGGTTCTTGAGAGGAGGGTCTGACAGATAGTCGAACCTCGGATGACGTGGTCCTGTTGGCTTCATCAGAACGTGATCTACAGCTTTCGCTGGAGCGGTTCGCAGCAGAGTGTGAAGCGGCTGGGATGTGAATCAGCACCTCCAAGTCCGAGGCCATGGTCTTGAGCCGGAAATGGGTTGGGTGCCTTCTCCGGGTCGGGGATGAGGCCCTCCCCCAAGTGAAGGAATTTAAGTATCTGGGGGTCTTGTTCACGGATGAGGGAAAAATGGAGCGGGAGATCGATAGACGGATTGGTAGGGCATCTGCAGTTATGCGGTCGCTGTACCGGTCTGTCGTGGTGAAGAGAGAGCTGAGCCGAAAGGCTGTCGATCTACGTTCCTACCCTCATCTATGGTCACGAACTCTGGGCATTGACCGAAAGAACGAGATCACGGATACAAGCGGCTGAAATTAGTTTCCTCCGTGGGGTGTCTGGGCTCTCCCTTAGAGATAGTGTGAGAAGCTCAGTCATACGGAGGGGGATTAGAGTAGAGCCGCTGCTGCTCCACATCGAAGTGGAGTCAGTTAAGGTGGCTCGGGCATCTGGTCAGGATGCCTCCCTGGTGAGGTGTTTCAGGCACGTCCCACTAGGAGGTGGCCCAGGGGAAGGCCCAGGACACGCTGGAGGGACTACGTTTCTCGGCTGGCCTGGGAGCGCCTTGGGATTCCTCCCAAGGACCTGGAACAAGTGGCTGGGGAGAGGGAAGTCTGGGTGTCCTTGCTTAAGCTGCTGCCCCCGCAACCCGACCCCGGATAAGCGGAAGAAGATGGATGGATGGGTGTTGTTTTGTCTTGGATTCCTGCCCCTTAATGAGAGAAAACCTGGATAATTTTGAGTCTTTTCCAGCTGACAGTCCTTGATTGTGTCAGCAGAAGAAAACAAAATTGGGGACCAGTTCCAGTACAGTGGACCACCTCCTATTTGTGTTTCAGTATTCACGGATTCACCTATTTGCTGATTTTTCAGTGGAATGTGACTCCAAGTTATTCACAGAAAATCAGCTAATTTGAGGACTTTTTTTGGTCACATATCTAAAATATTCCAAAGTAAACAGCTTGGGAAGCTACAATACAAACATTTATTCTACTCGACTCGCTATTGGCTGGCATTTGAAAAGCATCCAATTAAGGAGTGGCATTTATTTTCCCCTAGCACTGATTGGCTGTACAGCTAAGAGCAAAAATAAGGAAGACTGTAAACATTAGCTTCAGCGATAGTCATGAGACTGTGTTCACTGAGTGTATTAGGCATGTTAAGGTATACATGGCATGTGAACTAATAAAATATAATGTTATAAGCATTTTTAAAAGAGGTCTAAAGTATTTGCAGATTCATATGATCGGCTTTGGTCCCTAACCCCCTCGAATACCGGGGGTCCACTGTATACAAACAGATGTTTCTAAATGTGACAGCTAAGAAACAATTGTAATTTAAAAACCACACGCTATTTATTTTTAGTTCTTAGTGGCCCAATAATTTAATACATGAATCTAAGCAAGACAGTACAAACAAAAGATTTCATTTCGATTTTAAATATACAGTGGCATAGGATGACAAAGTTAAAACACAAATAAATTAAATAAAGACATGCTGTATACGGTCCTATCTCTGTCTGAGAGAATTAGGATTTATATCAGATCATTAAATTGAGGAATTGCTGAACTGCACAGATCAAACTTATTTCATAAACTTTCTCCAACATACCTTCAGTTGGTCCAAGATTTTCTTCCTTTAAATGCAGTTCTATTTTTGACATTATTCCATTATAAAAACTGTGAAAGACAGAATTGACTAAATCACTGAATAAATCAGTTTGATCCAGGACATAACTTTGTGTTGTGCACAATCACACAATACCGGTCGTTTAAATCTCTTTGCACGGTGGTCAATATCTTGTGGTAGAGCTATTAGGTCTTCTGTGTAAATGGTCAGAAATTAATCACATAAACATATTCCAGAGGTACAACAGCCATCCTCCTTAGAAATCCTCAGATCAGTCACAGCTTTCTAAAGATAGCTTGTTTTAGAAGCTAAATAATGTTTTTGCTGTTTTTTTCCTTGACCACCTCTGAAAAAAGATTAATCAAATGTGGCACACAAATATTCCCTGAAAACAAATATTCCAAATATAATTTTTTTGTAAATTGACGTAAACATTTCTGACACCACTTGGCTTTCTCTGCAAAAGTTCACACTGACACACACACGGGACATGACCTATGACCTGGAGTGGGATTTCAGCGTATCCTAAGCTCATATCAAGACTGATCAATCCTGCATTCATCATAAATATGACCATACACCCATTTTTCCACAAACTGCATGTTTGATACATTAGGGCCAATTTGCATCAAACCATCTTTCTGTTTGATGCTCTGTTTATTAACTGTAAGTTCACAACAAGAGACCAATGTGCTAAACACAGTGTGTAGTCATAGCTACATTTCAGCCTTTCCCAGTTATCTCAAATTTATTGTAGGGTGTCCAAAACATCCAAATGATGATTCTGAAAACGAGTGCTTAAAGTAAAAAAAAAGTTAATCAGAACTTTGTCATACAAACTTTTCTTTTAAATAAATAACAGAAATAGTCCTAATTTGTATCTGCTGTCAGTCTATGAACTGTCAACCAAATTGCCCAAAAATGTATTTTGAAATAATAGATGAGTTAGAAGGATCAACAAAACAAACCACTGAAACATTAGCAAAAAGAAAGAAATGGAAAATGACTAAGTAATTCTTAAAAAGTGATAACAGGTTGTTGGTGTCAAAAACAATTGTCTTTCACACCTGTCAGGTGTTTGAAAATTTATCCAAGACATTTTTGTGTATGTGCACGCATACAAAACAAACAAAAACAAAGCAAAATAAACTACACGTCGAGTTACCAGCAAAAATGTCTAAAAACTACAGTCGAGTGGGCTGTGAAAAATGCGAAACCAGGCTTGATGTTTTATTCACAGCAGTCTTTGAAGCCCTGTCATTGGAGTGTATTGTTTTTCAGTGTAAAACTAAAAGAATAATGAGCAAGGAGAAAATAGGTGTACGCAAATAAGTTAGCAGCTAAGAGGGAAATCTTCTTTTTTTAAAGAATACGAACACCAATTTTTAAAGAATATGAACACCAATTGAGTTGTTATAAGAGAACCATGATCTGTTCTCTGTTACGGTGCCCTCAGCGGGGGACTCTCAGGCAGCGTCTCTGGGTGAATAAAAACTGAGCGCTTAGACAGAGAAAAACGAGCACGAAGGAAAGTGACTGTGTGGGAGTTTATCGAGTGCCAACTGAAGCTCCCTCTAGCAAAAATCACCTAATTAGATTTCTATCTAGCTGTACCCTTTCTTGACCCCCTTAAATCTCTTGCATCTCTGGAAAGCTAGAAGGGAAGACTTTCCCAAAAGTGGAGCCCATTTGCACTAGACGTGTCTAAAAGGTGAAGGTTGTGAGAAGGAGGCGTTTTTCTTATTCACAGTCGAAATTAGGGAACCAGAAAAGTAAAGTATACCTGAATGAATAAATAAATAAATAAATAAACATAAAACAACCCACAATGGGAAGGCTCATCAGTGAGAGCTGAATCCTTCCATTAGTCTGAATGGTGAAAATCCTTAATATTGTGCCCTTTGGATAAATAAATAGCTTGTTTTTTTTGTTGTTTCTTTCATGGCTCTGGGGTACATAGGAGATTCATCACAATAGGAATAATTGTGGTTCTTGCCAAAGTCCAATTGATGTTTCCCAGATTTGTTTTACCAGCAGGAAAAAAATTAATATTTGCTTGGCAGTATTCACACAGACAATATGATTGAGAAAACCATAACATGAGCTTCATTGTAGATGTTATGTGTGTTCCTAAGACCTTTGAATATCAGTTAGGAACATCTCATACAAAAGAATCGTTATAGCAGCCTCTTTCTACCAATCCCAATGTCAAAGGTAGTTTTAAAGTGCATTGTTTATAAAAGAAAATCTCTATTGCTGCATATCTGTCAGTTTGTTCCACTACATGGTAAGTTATGATATGGATCTGACTAGCATAAATCTTACATACATTGATTCTTGTTGTGTTTTTTGCATCATCTCAGCATAGATAGGGCCACCATGACAAAAATCCAGTGTTGTAGAAAATTGTAGAAAAGGATTTAGCAAACACTTTATTCCAAAGTGATTCACAAGTGAGGAGGAGATTAGAGTGATTATAGTACTGAATCGGTTTGTGGCAAACCTTTATATTAAAATGGCTTATCTTTGTTGGGGATTGCAATAAACAGGTGCTAAAGACTTTGTGTCAAAAAAGCAACTTCAAACCGCAAATTCACACAGTCATTTAACGTGTATATGAATATTGATAAGAATTGGTAACATTTAGTCCTTGGGCTCTATTTGAGAGTCAGATTTACAGAGGTAATGATTTTAGCCCTTGCGAATCATTTTTGATAATGGTACTACTGTTAAGACCAAAAATATTTCTAATCCTGGAAGATATAATTCCAAAATAGGCTTTTACTTTTACCAACATATAATATTTCTTCTGACAAGAAAATCAACATTTTGGAGTGATACAGCAAGGACCTGACTTGAATCAGAAATAAAATGCGGAGGGAGATAAAACTTAGAGGGACACTAAGGTCTTCACAAAGGGTTTAATTACTAAAAAAACATATTTTTTCGACAAAAGAATATTTTTTACTTGCCATTTTTAATAAAAATTAAATAAAATATAAACTTTTTTTTCAAAATTGATACTACTTTTATATTTCCTTTTATCTTCGCATAGATGGCTGCCTCATTTGCTGTTGAAAACAAACTCCTTAATTACATGAAAATCATTTTAAATCTAAATCTACCAGGAGTATAAATAATTTTGGGTTTAACAGTACATAGAAGAGCAATATATAATTATTGGAGAAAAAGCATGTCTAAACGTTTAAGCCGTGGTTTTGGCAACACGGCAGAAAAGGGTTGCACAACACTGGTGGGCGGCAACAGTTAGGTTGCTGAGAGGAAGACATCATCACAATGACTGCCAGTTAATTTTGTTATTACAGACTAGCAATATGAGAACATTGAACTAAAAGAAATCATATAACACCTAAGGCACATGTGCCAAGCTGTTATCATCCAAGCCAAGTTGTCTATGAGTGCAAACAAATATTTCACGAAGCTGTAGGATGCAGTGATGCATCCGCAGGTTACTCTGTCCATCTGTCATCCATTTTCTGAATTGTGAATACACTGGTGCGCCTTACAGAAGTCCTATTCAATTCTTTAAACCAAATAAAATCTAACTTCTCCATGTAAGATACCATCAGAAATAATTGACAAAATCCCTTCTCAAAAACCCTAATCATCCCTAAACTATTTACATGTGAAACTCGAAGAGTTAGAATATCGTGCAAAAGTTCATTTATTTCAATCAATCAATATTTATGAACCGATTTTCATACAAACATTGCAGCTCAGTAATTCAACTTAAAAGGTGAAACTAATATATGATATAAACTCATTAAATGCAAAGGAAGATATGTCAAGCCTTTATTTGTTATAATTTTGATGATTCTGCCTTACATTTTATGAAACCCCCAGATTAAAAATCTCAGAAAATTAGAATATTGTGAAAAGGTTCAATATTTTGGGCTCAAAGTGTCAACCTCTAATCAGCTAATTATTCCAAAACACCAAGAAAGGGTTCATGAGCCTTTACATTGTCTCTCAATCTGATTCAGTAGGAATCACAATCATTAGGAAGACTACTGACCTGACAGTTATGCAGAAAACCATAATTGACACCCTCCATGAGGGAAAGCCTCACAAGGTAATTGCAAAAGAATTTGGATGTTCCTAAAGGGCTGTATCGAAGCACATTAATAGAAAGTTATGTGGAAGAGAAAAGTGTGGAAGAAAGAGGTGCACAAGCAATAGGGATGACAACAGCCTGGAGAGGATTGACAGGAAAAGGCCATTCAAAAGTGTTGGGGACCCTCACAAGGAGTGGACTGAGACTGGAGTTAGTGCATCGAGAGCCACCACGGCACAGACTGATCCTGAACATGGGCTTCAATGTTGCATTCCTCTTGTCAAGCCGCTCCTGAACAACAAACAATGCCAGAAGCATCTTACCTGGGCTAAAGAAAAAAAAAGAACTGCACATTTTGCATCTCATTTGGAAACCAAGGTTCCAGAGTCTGGAAGAAGAATGGAGAGGCCCACAATCCAAGATGCTTGAGGTCCAGTGTGAAGTTTCCACAGTCTGTCTTGATTTGGTTAGCCATGTCATCTGCTGGTGTTGGTCCACTGTGCTTTCTTAAGTCCAGAGTCAACGCAACCATCTACAGTACCAGGAGATTTTGGAGCACTTAACGCTTCCTTCCGTAGACAAGCTTTTCGGAAATGATAACTTAATTTTCTAGCTGGACTTGGCACCTGCCAACACAGCCAAAAGTATTAAAGCCTGGTACAATGACCATAGGATTACTGTGCTTGATTGGCCAGCAAACTTGCCTGACCTGAACCCTATAGAGAATCTATGGGGCATTGCCAAGAGAAAGATGACAGACATGAAGTCGAACATTGGAGAAGAGCTGAAGGACGCAATTGAAGCATCCTGGTCTTCCATTACACCTCAGCAGTGCGACAGGCTGATAGCATCCCTGCCATGTCGCATTGAGGCAGTAACTGATGCAAAAGGGGCCCAAACCAAGTACTGATTACAAATGCATGATTATGCTTTTCAGAGGTCCAACATTTCTGTATTTAAAATCCTTGTTTTACTGATTTCATGTAATATTCAATTTTTCTGAGTTTTTGAATTTGGGGTTTTCATAAGCTGTTAGCCATAATCATCAACATTTTAACAAATAAAGGCTTGAAATATCTTGCTTTGCATGAAATGATTCTATATCATTTATATATATATATATTAGGGCTGTCAAACGATAATTTTTTTTAAATGTAATTAATCACAGGGTAGCTGTAAATTAATCACGATTAATTAACATTCACAAATATGACCAAAAAAGTAACATCTTTGGTGTAAATAAAGGACAAAACCGGAAGCTGTTGCTCTTTCTTTTAAGGAAATACAGGAGAGATGCATGGAACTTTTGTTTTGAATTCCACAATCACATTTACACGTGGCGCTTTTTACCTATTGATCTTTTAGCCAGTTGCTAAGGCAAACTAACTGGTTAACATTTTCTGAATATAAAGCTGACAGTTTCTTATTCAATTTTGGACAACCCTGAGCATCCTCTTCATGGGACTATCCTACAACAACGGTGTCTTCGGTCAGAGGCTTCTTCAGTTTTGCTGCGACAGACGGCTATAGGAGATCATTCCTGCTTACAGCCATCAGTATCTGCAATAGCTCCTTGAAAAATTAAATATTATGAGCTACAATGAAACTTAATTTCTCTCTGGGAGGAATTAAGTATTTTTTAAGTGAAATTGTCTGACTAATAGAGGGATTATTTGTTTATCAACACCGAACCTTTACATTACTCCCTGGTTCCCACTGTTATTATTTGCAGTTATCAAACAGTTGTCATACTGTTTACGTGACAAGTGAGCACTGAAAGCAGCGCGGGTTTAATTGTGGGGTAAACAGGCAGGTCATTCTGTGCATGCGTTAACTGCATTAAAAAAAATTTATGGCATTAATTCCACAAATTAATCGACCCACATTAATGCATTAATCTAATCATCTTTCATATTTCAGAGCAACAAATGGAGGGGGCATTTCAGTAGGGAAAATTACTCATACAGTCCCCTACACATGGAAGAATGTCTGGCAACTTTGGGAGTCGGACAGAGTTTTTTGTTGCCCGATTTGTTGTAGACTTACTACATATCCCTAATGTTCAGGTACATGAGATGAGCAAGTGTTGCATCATCTGTGTGTGTGTGTGTGCGCCCATTTCAGGCTTAACATTTAGCTGCGTCTCCCAGGGGTTGGAGGTTGGCAGGGCTGTGGCTAAACTGAGGTGATCTGTCGCAGTGACCCAATCCGTCAGCTGAGACGACTCGCTAAAGTTGACAGGCCAGTGTCACCCAAGGCCGTGCTTAGTCCAAACAGCCCTTTTTTTGTGCACATAGCACTATAGGATATCTGTCCCTCTATATTTTCTCAGGCAAATACCACAAGATCAGGAGTTGACCATGGAAATTGGCATTCACATTTATTACATATAAAACCATAGAAATCAGGAGAGAATTTAAGTCAAAATAAAATTTGCTAATTAGGAAACCATTATTTCAGCTTAATTTGAACATACTTACCAAGCATTGTGAATTTTGAAGATAGTCTTAATTTACTTCTCAGTTTCTGGTGGACTTGCACTACATACCAAAATTATTATACTAGTGGCAAGGGGAAGGTAACTATACCCCATATCTTCAACTCAGCATTTGACAGATATAACCTGATGTTCTTTTTGCAACTACTCAAATCTCTGTGAGCCTGTTCCTGGCTGGACATTTAAAACAGCCGTTAAATGATTTGAGAAAAAAAAATAATTACACGAATAAGAAAGGAATTTTTTTTTTTTTAATTATCAAATCAAAAACAAAAGTTACAAATATCTAGAAGGTGGTTTAACCAGCCAGCATATTCAAATTCACACCCATATTGTTCCTGGGCAGTAAATAAATAAGTAGCAGATAATGCTTTTTGTTTATTTTTTTAAATTAAACCCCTTGTACATTGTGTCATTATCTATTGGGGATGCCTACTTCATTTTGTATCATAAGCATATACTTTGAGGCTGAAAGGAAACATCTTTATTACTTTATTTATCTTTGTCATGTAAATATATTAATCAAAGTCTAAGTAAAACACTCTCCTTAGGTTAAATGGTACCAGGTTGAGCAGAGTTCACAATGAAAACATGTTTAACCTATGTCATTTAGTTATTATTTTGCCCCTACCTAACCTCTCTCTTCCCCCTTGCGTATTTTCCTTCTAAACACAAAAATGATTGTGTTGCCAGCCCTCAAATAGGATCAAACACAACCGCAGTTAAAAGGTTTAGGTAAATCTGATTTACTCTGTGGTTCCACTAAAAGCAAGAGGTGAGCCAGAAATCCGACACTTTGTGAACAATACTGGGAGATAACACAGCACTAAACAGGCCACAATGGAACAACCCTTTTTAACTTAGTGAACCAGGATTTGATCTGATATATCAAAAGTGTGACAGCAAAGTATGTGTGCGTGCGTGCATGCGTGTCTTCAAGCAAGCCTTTTTTATACTGTACTGTTTCTGCAGAGACAGGTATTAAGATGGAACATGAGACGAAAAAAAAAAGATAGTATCTGTCCTATTCTACTGACAGCCAAGTTGGACTGTAAAATAATTATTCTTTAGCTATAATTAGCCAGGAAAAACGTCTGGCTAAATCAATCATGTACAATAAATTATGGTTCAAGCTGAGTTTCAGCCAAAAGGCAAATGGGACCATGAAAAAAAAAAAAAAAAAAAACTAGCGTTCAACCCTCTTGTTGAAGGTTTTGCATCTTAAGCTGGTCAATTAATGTCAAACCTTTTAAACAATACCAGGTGGCCTGTATGTTGTAATTAATCTGAAACAAGGTAACAGTGAATGAAGCAACAGTAACCTGTTCTTAACTCAGATTCAGCGGGCAACTGCCTGACATGCACATTCTGTGAGTCCAGATGAAAATGCATTAGGCAAAGTAGGGAAGGACACCGGCATCTGCTAATTCCAGGTAAAAGTAAATTGACTTAATTATAGCTATTTCTGAGAGCTGCTGGTTTTCTCCAAGCTTCTAAATTGATCAACAACATAACATGGAACTGAAACAAAATGAATATCATCTTACAAAAACTAACTTTGTCTGCTGATGTACATACCCCAAAGCTATTCTCTTGGCAGCTT